>CAEFZP010000199.1:405000-747500 GCA_903064625.1 Mallotus villosus | reverse complement strand
ACTGGTGGCTCAGACCATGGTTTCTTGGCAGGTTCGGGGCAGTCATCCTCTGAACACTTGCTTTTTATCTCTCTGAAATAAATGTCTCGAAACGATCAAGACAAAAAGTTCTTCATCCATTCAGGTTTCAAAATTGTTTTTTTAAAGCCTTGAAATGGCTTAACCTTGAGATTCTATATAGAACACAGATCCCATTCAACCTCGTGTCCTAGTTTCCTGGGAGATTGTGTCCTCTGTGGAAGGAGCTGCGTACAGGTTACGACATCGCCCATAGTCTCCCCGACGTACTTAAATACCCTCCTTGGCAGGCGCATGCCAGCAGGAGTGCTTCAGTGACAGAGTAAGAGTCAGTGTTAGCGAGTGATCTATGTAAACCTGCTCCTGGGCGGGTACCGGCCGTGCCACCTGTCACACACCGAGGGAGGCATAGTGGCGTAGCTCCTCCTCCACTACCTCTATCCTCTCGAACGCCGAGCAGCGGGACATAAAATGACTCCCAAGCGGAAGGGAGAGAGAGAAAGGGGAGGTGGAACAGGAGCGGCTCTGTGATTCTCCAAGGCCGATTACCCATCTATCCACAAAGAACGACAGCAGATTGGTAACAAGACGGGGCTGTGAGTCACAGGTGCAGAAGGACGAAGCTAAGAGGAGCCGGGAGAGGAGGGCAGAGCGCAGGGAAATCACTCAAACCACAGAAGAAGATTGTGTTTACGGGGTTTAAAGGAGAGGGGGGGTTCCGACGGGTTAAACTTCAACTTGTCAAGAAGGACCGCCTGTCCAGCCTTACCTTGTATTTCTGCCGTAGTTCTTCTGTGTCCTCCTTCTCCACCTCCAGCACTCTCCTCTTTTCTGTTGCGTCTTCGGCATAGTCCAGCTACACGTACACACAGGGGACACTTAGAAAACCTCCCAGCTGGATCAAAGAAATAGACCCTGGCTTTGTTTTCTCCCCGTCAGACTAAGATCGAATCACGATTAAAGACCTTCCACTGGGCATGTCGGGTGTCGTTCCGTTTTTCTACATTGTATCTTGTTTATTATGTTTACTGTATATGCACCTGCCCACCAAAGTCAATTCCTAGTTTGTGACCACTTACTTGGCGATTAAACACATTGTGATCGTGATTCCTACCTCCATCTCCATGCGTCCCATCCCCATGACATCGTACTTGAGGACGATGGGCACAGGGTCGATGCGTCCTGGGGGGGAGAGAGGCAGAGAGAGGGGGAGGTGAGGCCAGACACACGGGCAGGGGGGGAAAGCTCGGGGACAGCCTGCTTTTAGAGCACAGGGTGCTGGGGTTAGAGAATATTGCCTTGAAGTGCAAAGAGACCAGAAAAGCTACAGTGAACCAAACACCAGCCATTCTCACAGCTTACCACAGCTATCAGGTAGAGCAAAGTTTAACTACTCTGGCACACATTCCCTTTTTGTCTGTTTTTCTCTTTGTAGTTGATCAAACGTCTGTGCTAATCCTAGGGTCAAGAGCGGCCATGGCAGTAGTACAGAGATTCTTTGAGGCTATTGGAGGAACAGGAGGAGGAGGTTTGGAATGGGGAGAGACAGAGGGGCCAAAGTGGACTGGAGAAAGAGACAGAGAGCATCAGCCAATCTGACGCAGTCTCTCTGTAGCTCCCTCCAGTGTCCCCTTCCGCATATAGCCTCTTCCTCTCTCATGTCTCTCCTCCCACCCCCTCTCTCTCTCTCTCTCTCCTCCCTCACAGTGCGGCAGTCCTGTTGAAGCACAACACTAAGTTTACCAAGGACAATGCTGCCTGAGGGGCTGGCGAAGCAGCCCCGGATTCCAGAGCACCACTGCGACAAGGCAGAGCAAGAGGACAGTACGGCCTCCCCTTATCTGACACATCAGCCCTTCCTCAAACCCCACATGACTGTCTGACCCTCAAACCCCCCTCTAGTTGTTCCACTAGTGCTTTGGCCTCCACTTCCCTGACCCGGCCTCATACTTCCTCACGGGCTAAAGGCCTCTTTCTACTTAAGCCATGTTACGTAAGCTGTGAAAAGAGCTAGATCAGAAGGAAATTAACTTTAGAAAAAGTAACAACAAACCAAAAAATAAATAAAAATGAAATCCAAACAGAAAACAGAATGAAACAGAAAAGATCCAAATCAAAACTACGTTGGAGATTGACACGTAATTGCTTAATCCACTCATAATCAGCCAAACGAAGCAGAGAGAGAGAGAGGGAGGAAGAAAGGACACAAGCACTGAACTACAGCAGAGTGACGTCACAGGGCAGGGGTTGCCATGGTGACAGTGCAGGGGAGGGGGGGGGGATACTTACCTGATGAATAAGGGGTAAGGGGTGAGGGGAGGACAGACAAACAGACGGACAGACAGGAGTTCTCAAAACAAAAAGCACAAAACAGAATTTGGACTCTAGTCTGCTGCAGCTGGGGCTTTTGTCAGCCAGTTATTACTAGGCAATGTTTTCAAAATCCAATTAGCAATTCCGTTTGGTTTCAGTTTTTCTTTTCTTTTTTTACACGTTTGTGTTCAATTTACCGATAATTTATACCCTTGGGCATGAGGGGCGTCTATGTGGGACTTTAGGAGGGTGGTGAGAGCCACTGGGCTGGGAATTAATGTTCCCAATGTTTGTCCAAACACTATCCTTATGTATTCCTATAGCTACCTCACTACAGAGAAGGAACCATCCAGCTAGCCTAATTCTCTACTTGACATTCAAGTTTGACTGTGTATCAACGCTGTATCAACGCTTACCCAAAAGGACTTCTATTAAGGGACAGGAACTCATGTATGTGCTAAACAGTCATGTTTCAATGACCAGTACTTGAGCTCACACAACTAATGGATTCAGAGAGGACATTCTTCTTACCCCAGGCTCACTGCAGCTGAAATGGAGACGGGAGTCTCATTAATTCCTAGCCCGTAGCAAAAAGACCCAAATCTTGTTTTTTGTTCTTTAATAACATCTGCTCGCTCCCTGAATGTGTTCCTTGGTATTCACAGCCCAATGGTATAAGAGTATAAATTCTAAAAAGTCACAGTTGTACGAATGGCATCTACTGAGGGCCAGGCTGCACTCCTCCCTGCAGTGTCTGTCTGATGGCTGGATCTCCAACTGTCAACTCAAGTTTGAGCCAAATCTACACTATCCTAATAGTGATATTAAACAACAAACACCCGAGCATATCCATTCTGAAGTCTACCCAAGATCGTGTCTGTGTGCTGTGTCTTTATACGGTGCAGTCTGGCTGTGTAAGCACAAGGGGGGGAGGAGCTAGTCACCAGCCCACAGACAGGCCACTGCACACGAGTTCACCTCTGGACCTTCTCACTGAGGGAGGAGTCAGCATCCAGGCCCAGCATGATCACAACTGGGATCCGTAAGACGGTTAAATATGTCCCAAACTATCACCATATCGAAACACAGTGACAACACTTTCAGCATTACCCATTCCAGTGGAAATCAAAAGGACTGGACGAAAAGTGTGCATCTAATTCACAGGGTGTGAACGACAAGGTCAAAGAAATCAAAAACTGAAAACAAACAAAATGAGAATGTTCTAAATGTATATGTATGAGAATATACAAGCAGCAGAATGAATTCTAATACAGATAGAATTGAAAGCCTATGTGCTCTGATGGCGGGAAACAACATATGAAATAAAACAAAAAAAATGGGAGAAAGAAACAAAAACAATTCAATCGGGGGAAAAATAACATTTACCACTAAGTTTACCATCAGCACAACATGGGCAGGATCAAATCGCTGTAAAAAAGAAACACCAATTGGTTAAGCAGGAAGATTGAGGCACATAGAGAGGGGAGGGTCGGGTGGGGAGTGGGGGGTTGTGGGGTTCAGGAGGGGGGGGGGTTCAGTATGAGGGGGGCCTCAGAGCCCCCTTCTCCTCTTTTCACTCTGGGCTGTCCTTACAGGGATCACCTCTCACCATCACCTCCCCCCCGGCCCCTGGCCTCACCTCACCTGGCTCACACCCCACTGACTCATGAAGATCAAACCAGGACACATTTTTCACATCTTCTGGGATAAACCTAACATGGTATCCCCTCGTATGTCAGACCCCCCCAAGACGCCTCCCCATCACGCTACCCCCCACCCCCCACGAGCCTCCCCCATCACCCTTCCCCACAGACGCCTCCCCCATAACCCTACCCCAGCGTCTGGGAGCTAACAGCTGGCTTCAATAACCTCCCCATCAGAGGAGAGCTCCTTGAGGGAAGGAGGACTCTATTAGAAGGAAGGGAGGGGATGATTTAACGTCAGTGTGAGGACAAATGCACTGAACAGGAGAATAGGGGGAGTTCACTGTCCCGTAGTTCAGCTTGCCTAACTAACTCAAATGTTCTCCTGAAAATGGACTGTATGTCGAGCACCTGCTTGGTGTGAGATGATGCCTCCTTTCATATAAGCATGCAGGCAATCACCTAAGCCCTGACAACACCTCTGTGACACACATCCACTGTGCCCTCCCCGTCACCTTGGTCATTTGTCAGCCTGGTTGCCAAACCCCCCGGCCCCCCCACACCCCCCCCCTCTCTACGTCTCACCGCCAGCAAGCTCATTTCAGGACATGCTTACCCCCAGGATGGTGCACGCATACGCTACAGCGACGCGTACCTGGAAGAAGGGGCTGCGGGGCTTTGAGCAGTGCTTAGGAGAGGCGGCCAGGCATCGCAGTGTCTGTCGCCAACAGGAGGATCGCTCGCCGTGACTTTACAGCAGTATTGTCTCGTGAAGGACTCAGCCAGTTGTGGTGTAACGAGGACCATAGGGTGAGGTGTGTTACCTCCAGCACTGCTTAAAGCCCCAGGGGGAGGGGTGACAGGCCCAGGGCAGGCAGAGTAGCACCTCAAGGACAAGCATGCTGCACAGGAGGGGCAAAGGGAGAGGGCGTGATGGGAGTGTGCGACCAGGGAGACGTATTAGGATGCGGGAGGGTGGTGTGAGGGTTTCCCTGTAAGTTCACCCTGCGGCCCCCCCCGTCAGTGACTGACACACAGATCAACACGTCTCGGTCCCACATCACGACCACACACACGCACACGCACGCTCCACAGGTTTGGAGGTAAATACAGGCAAACAGGCAGAGGGGGTTGCAGGGGGGGGCCTGTCTAGTCTGCAAGCCATTCCGAGACTGAGCCGTGGTCACAGCCAAACCCCCGCCCCCCCCACACCCCCGCCCACCCCCACCGCAGCCACGGACACTGATAGGGGGAGAAACACAAATCTAAAGACTTTGGAACTGATGATTCTACAGGATGTGATGGAACATTGGCCGACTAGATCTAGCTTGATTTCAGATAGACGTGCTTTATTACTGGATCTTGTCTCAATTCAGAGCGCTGTGCGCACGAGCAGATTGTGCGAGTGAAACAAGAGTTTAGTGATTTATAAAGCAAAGAGGATGAAGCTGAGGGAAGCCATTAGCCTACGTTGTAAAGGGGGTGTTACAGTAAGGTCATTTGTAGAGTGGGAGAAACACATACACGCACACACACACGCACACACACACACACTGACATACAGAGGGAATCCAACAAACCTTACCTAAAAAAAGGGGCAAAAAAAGAACAAAAGAAGAATAAGAACAAAGTCAATACAGTGAGAACTTAAAGCACAGGGGTCACATTGCTGTTCATTCATATTCACAACGGTAGTCTTCCTGACAGCAGGGAGAGAAAGGAGGAAGATTAGGATTGTGCAGAGGTGACCCCCACACACTCTACAGTGACGTACATGGTGTGATCGTTTGTCAGGCCCACTCCTGAGGAAGACCATGACCATATTTGTGCAGTTATTCGGGTTCAAACACTGGACTGCTAATCCCCCCCACAACAATTGGACACGCACTGCCAGGCTAGTGTACTACCCACACAGCCGACTCCTTACATAACCACGCAACGCTCCAGCCAAGAGCAACAACTCAGGAGGGAGATAAAACAGAAACGGTGGCAAATTTCACCCTCTCTCCCTCCCCCACAACTTGTGTGCCGTCATTCACTTAAGAGCGGTGGCACCGACCTAATTGAAAAGAACTCTCCTCCTGTGGTTTCCTGAGCACGTACACAAGCTGGCTCAGCAGCCGTGTCTGTGTTCATCTGGATCAGGGCTCGCTGCAGGGCGGCGTGTCGGCCCGGCCCAGAGGAAGCTCTCGCCGCTAACAGGCTGCGTCCTGGGGCGCCCTGGAGGCTCAGCTGGACGAGCACCACGCACCACCTGGGCTGAGGCCTTAACGCAGAGACCTGGGTTAGAATTCTGCCTGGGCCCTCCCCTCTCCCCCCCCCTAGCCTTCCCTGTCACTGACCAATGAAAATACCCAAAATATAACTTGCAAAACAACAAGAAATGCAGTGTTCGGGGCAGCATCTCTGGGGAACTGAAGGCCGTTTGTCTTCCAGTAGAGGCCAAGACACGCGACGTCCACCACCCGAGCTGGAAGAGCAGCCAGCACCAGCCTGGACTGCAACGTCCCACTGCAAGCAAACAAGGGCTCCGGAGAGCGGCTTCTGTTTACATTTTCAGTTCCAGTTTGGGACTGCTGTGTGGCATTCCTCTGAAGTGACTGTTTAGCACGGCGGGGCCCACTGGCAGGGCGGGGCAGATTCCCCAGCTCGATAAGCTCAAACACCAACAGACAGAGAAACGACTCGGCTCTGAGCTCAGCGATGACCTGCATGGATCAAAACACGGATGACCTGGGAGCAGTTGCGGTTCTAGACAAGTTTTAGTTCAGTGTTTAATCAGAGGGGCACATTAAAAAACAAAAACAAATGATATTTAAACATTAAATACTTGAATTTTGCTTTACATTAAGGCCCCTGTAGGCCCCCGTGTAGAACCGCCCCTGTTAGGGGGTCTGTCAGCGGAAAAGAGCACATTTACAGGACTTGCCTCAGTCAAGAGGCTGAAAAGCATGTGTTTTGTTTGTCTTTCTAAAAGAAAGTAACACACTACTACTCGCTGGATGTTTCTCATGAACATGCTGAACAGCACACATGTTTGGAGCCTTGGTGCCTAGGGAGAAGCGTGTGTGAGGCCAGCAGGTGACGGGGGGGGATACAGGGACTGGAGCGGGCTGGCTGTGTGCAAGGCAGAAACCCAGGGGCGGCCTGAGAGGGTTCGAGCAGAGCGATGGAGGCTTCTGCAGGGGGGGGGAGGAGAAGGGGCGGTGGAGGGACGGGGTCAATGTGACGGGGCCCTAAGCTAACCCCGCACAAACGCCGACATCTTCAGCGAACCCCTTGGCGGACGGCGTGGCCGTGGCCTGCCTGCCAACAGTGACATCACTGTGCTGGAAGAAAACAACACTGTACATCGCCCCATCCGAGAGAGCACAGACTGGAGAGAGAGAGAGAGAGAGAGAGAGTCAGAAAAGGAGGGGGAGAGAAAGAGAGAGGAGGGAGAGAGAGAATGGAACAGGCAGGGGCTCTGTGGAGCCCAGCCAGGGCTCTGCACCACCGCCACAGAGCCAACGAGCCTGGAAGGACAGCAGAGCTAATGAGGAGCTGAAGTGGGCTAAGCCCTTCCCACACAAGCACAGCTCTGTCCAGCCAGCCAGCCCAGCTCAACACCACCCCCCACCCCCCACACCAATAGTCAACACGGCTCTAGCCCGCTCATCACCGCCTGGACAAACACCAACACAACCAGGCCTTCACAATCCAGAGCCCCGCAGCATCTTAATGCATTTGGCATTAGGCTAACCCATAGCTGCTTTTAGAAGAGAACGCATGCAGACTGACAAGCCAGGGAGGAAAGGCTCTGTTCAGTCATGCAAGTCACAGGCCTCCACGGTGAGGTAAGCTTTTAGTCACACAGTTCTGTGGATCTACTCAGAGGTCATCCATAATTGCTAATAGCCCTAATAGCTAATAGCAAATCTCCCCAGAGGTCATTCATAGAGATGGCGCACCCCGAATGATGACAAGATGTTCGCAACCTGAGGCGGTTAAATCACGAAATACTTCCCTTCCATCCATTTCAATGACATGCAGAACCAGGCAGAGATCAAAGGAGGAAATGGAAAGAGAAAACCAGGTTAACGCTCTAAATCAAATCACCTCGTTGCTTAAATGTCTGGGGATGAGAACAGAGGAGGACTGCATGTCATGCGTCAGCTGCATGGGCATGGAGATTGCATCAGTTCCGCTGACTAGCAGTCTTCTACAAACGCACAACTCTGCTAATGGCAGCGCTAATGGAGGGGCCGATTCATGGCTAAAGTGTTCTGCAAATTGACATTTATACATTGGAACTGAATTGGGGTAACCCCATTAATTTCAATTGTGCAGAATACTGACGATCCACTGCAGCACAGCTTGAAGAAAGGGAGGGGGAGAGAGAGACAGATGGAGAAAGAGATAAGGAGAGAGATAAGGAGAGAGAGAGAGCAAGAGCAAGAGAGAGCGAGAGCAAGAGAGAGCGAGAGAGACTCATCTGTCCAGGTTTAGGAAGCAGAACGAGCAGCCCTTGGTGCTGGCTGAGGCCAGTCTCTCCCTGGGGAACCATGTGAGCGTCAGCGCGAGTGTGTGTGAATGCAGAGAAGGCATTGGTGCTCGTCTAAAGAAACGGCCGGCGCTGCCCACCGAAACAAACTCTGGCCTACTTTAGACCTGCTGAAGGCTAAATGCAAAGAGGGAAGGGAACAGCAATGACATAAATAGAAAACACCCTTTACCTTCCTGTCTATCTGTCAGTACCTCCCTCTCGTCCCCTAACCCTGTCCTGTCCTGTCCTTGGGTTCATGTATTCAACATTTCTCGGCAGGATCTGGTTAGGGCTTTATGAGAGACAGGAACAACAGGAGAGTGTACCTGTGTGTTCTATGAGGACCTAGTGACAGAGAGACAGGAGAGGAGAGATCAAACCAAGGGCTTGTCGGAAAAGAAATCAACTGGAGGGAGGGAGTTTGGGGCGGGGGCGGGGGCAGGGAGGAAGTCAAACTTTGAGAGGGGTGAGAAAAGGGAGTTGGAGAGAAGTACAAATAGTACCAGCCCACATTAGGGAGAGAAAATGAGACGAGAGAGAGAGAGAGAGACACGGGAAGGTAGAGACAGATTGGGAGGGAGATAGGTTTCTTACCCTGCATGGATTTGCCCAGTCCTTGCCCCAACTTCCAGCCATGTTTCTGGAGCAGCCGGTGCCCGATGTTATCCTGGTAGAGAGAGCAAAGGAGAGAAAGACCAAAAATATTCCAATAATAAGAAGTGCTTTCCCCGTCAGTACGGGTTCACATCACACACACACACACACACACACACACAGTCCTATCCAGATCATCACCATCAATATCATCCACATCATAATCATCATAATCATCATCATCTTCACCTAGGTGTGACATCGGTGTCTCCCAGCAGAGTGAATGGTGAGGGAGGGGTGGGGGCTGGGGTGGAGAGGGGGGGGACTGAGAACAGGGGAAAGCCTTTTTGATGATGGCTACAGAGGGTGGGAGAGTGTGGACCCTCAACTGAGACCATACCACAGGAGTAGAGGGGGAGGGGGGAGAGGTGTATCATTTAAAACCTACAGTCCTAGAAAATGGGGGTGAACAACTCTTACTTATTTTGACTGACAGAGTAGTACACAGGTCACATCTTAAAACAAGGAGGAGGAGAAAGGAGACGGCAATATATGTATCACACACATACATATATGGGCCGCGACGGAGCGTAGTCTCAATACACAAGAGAAGATGAAACAGAACAGGTATGGAAATCTTGCATTAATAGAAAGAGGACTAGATACTCCAAGCTTGCTGTGATTCCATAACCAAGACAAAAGGGGGCGCACCATGAAACAAAGGCAGCTGTCACAAAAAGGAAACACAGCGAGAAGGGCAGAGAGAGAGCGAGGGAGAGAGAGAGACAGAGAGAGAGAGAGATGCAAGGAGAGGGCCTTGGGTTACCATTACAAGGCCCAGGGTAGAGCAAGTGTTAGGAGCACGTGGACGTGTATGTATGCATGTGTTGGAGAGAGAAAGAGAGAGAGAGAGAGAGAGAGAGGGAGAGAGACAGTGTGTGCAAGACTGAGACTGTTATATCGCTAGTATGGGTCAGCAGCAGTGAAACAAAAACATTATGTGCAATGCAAGACCGTCCCACCACTACACACAACAGTACGTCAAGCACAAAGAAAAACAGAAACAATGAGATACCTACAAAATAAAGTTGTTTGTTTCAGTTGTGATTATAACTATTCCAAGTGTATCTACCATTCACCAGAGTGCTGCGATCTACCCCAACAAAACAAACAAAAGCGTACAAAAACCAACCCCAATCATGAAAGGATATTTATAATCACAAAGAGAGTCGATGTCACATTTCACAAACGGAAAGGTTAAGTGGAGGGACTGAACCAAACAGAAAAAAAAACAGCATGCAGCTTTTTGTTAAAGAGTTTTAACAAAAAGAGCCGACGGGGTTAGTAGCGTACTGGATGGTGCATTACTGACAGAAGGGACAACACAACTCTGATGGGGTTAGTCTGAGGTGGGTTCAGGCACCGAAAAACAGATGGTTTGGACAGGTCAGAGGTCATCTTGACAAGGTGGAGAGAGTTAGGTGGGAGTGAGGTGCCATGGTGGGGTGGAGTTCTAGGGGTGGTGCTAGATGGGGTAAGTGCATGTCAAGGGTGGGGGGAGGGGGGGTGATCATCCACACAGCACATGCTGCAGCTCCGCCATTTTGCTTTTGACAGGCCTGTTTCGGACCCGTTCTTTCCCATTCTGCTGTGGTATCAACCAGTTATCCCTGTTGCTTTAGTGACCATGACGATACAGGACTAAATGTTTGTCCGTCGACAGGGGAACTTGTATTTTACTGGGGACACTATTTCTTCTCTTTCTTAGTGCTGTGTGTGTGTTTCCCCTCTCGTCTAATTCAAGGAACGCACACAGCCGGGCCTGGGAACAGGTAGAGAGCTGCAGTGCACCGACTAAGACCGCAGGACTACATTTCCCATGATGCCGCGTTGCTAGGCAACAGAGCATTGCTGCAGTGCGCCCTTCCCTGCTCCGCTGGCGTAGTGATGCCGGAGATGCTTTAATCCTCAGCGCTGCCCGCTGATAGGCTGTGGTCTGGCCTGGCGGAGCAGTTGATCTAGGGGCTTTGTGTGTGTAGGAACGACTACGCTCACCAGTAGCCTGCAAACAGGTCAAGAATAAGGCTTTTAATCTAGAGCCTGACAGACGAGCCAATCAGTGGTTTGAGCAGTGGGCAGAGATGTGGCATGGGCTGTGTGCTGAGGAGATGAATGCACTAAAAGAAGAGGACAGACAGACAGACGGACGGACAGACGGATGAAAGCAACGACGGCGAGGTCAACAGCAGTGCAAGTGGAGTGAAGGCATTTCCATACGAACCTGGCTTTAAAATACTGGGCTGTCAAAAGAACAGTCACACGTGACACAACGTAAGAAGGTGTCCAGTTCACTGCTAACGCTTTCAACTGCAATTCATCTAACTTTTTCTAGTTCTTTCACAGCAAATCTTTGCCATAAAATGTTATGCAATAACACTTGGTTTACAAAACAGAAAAATGTGTGTAGGCATGTCAAATTTACTGATTAAAATAAACTGTTAACATAAGAGGAATAAAAAATGTAAGTGTTATCCAAACCAGAGTCCACGAGAGGGGAGTGGCAAGAGAGGAGTGGGCATTGTGCTGTCACTAGCACAGTGCATTGGGGAGGGAGAGGCAGGGCAGGGGAGGGTTGGAGGGGTAGGGAAAGGAAGACAGGATATACAGGGGCACCTTCGTAGCAACAGTGAGTGTGTGTGTGTGTGTGTCTCAGATGCATTATTCATTAGGATTATATCTTTTTTTCCATCCAGCATCCAGGGCTTACTGTTCGGTGTCGTCCAGGCCATGATCAGTGGAACAGACCACAGTCTAATCCAGTTAACCAGCAAATTATTTCTCATATTCTAAAATACGAAACCAAACCTTTCTCAGTGAGGTCAAATTGAATAGGATTATCCGTGAATGATTGGGGAGCGCGCAGGAGAGATCTACGACCAGCGCACCACCGCCGGGGAGTCTCGTACAGACGTCACACTCGTCCCCCAGTGGAATGTCTGCTTTAACAGGATGCTGATGGGCTCTGCTCTCCTCAGCTCCTCGTAAAACTCTGTCTCTCTCTCTCTGCGTCTATCTGGCGCTCGGTCTGAACATTCCTGCCTGCTGAGGCCAAGGTGGGTGTGACTAAATGGAAACAACTGTCCCTAGGCTTCAGGAGCCAAAAACAAAACAAGACACACCTCCTCCTGCCGTGGCTCAGCCCACATCCTAGCAGGGCTTTAACCTCGGGTACAGAGGAACTGACCTTCAGGAATTCTTCTGTCCAATTCTTATTCCCCCACAAGATTTATTACTCCACTGACGGGCCTGGAAAAAACTTCTCAAATGACCTACGAAGTAGCCTAACAAAGATCGAGATGACCTCGTCCACTGAGGGCCTCGTCGGGTTGGCCCCCGGGGATGAATGCAGAACTGTGGGCAGGGCTGGGCGGGGGGTCGAGGTTGTAAAAAGACAGGTGACTGACGCCACTTGACTTTTCCCGTCAGTGGTCTTCTACGGGCTCCCTCGCCCACATTACGGGTTGGCGGTGGCAGAGGGTGGCAGGGGGTGCAACACGCCTCAGATGAGGCCTGTGCAGCTGCAGATAGGCGTGCAGCCGTGCTGTGGATTAGTAATGCTGTGGGTCAGTGGAAAACCAAATACCTTTACACGAGGGTGAGCACCTCGCAGAGACAGCTGGCGATTACGTAAAGTGGGACACCAGAGCTAGCCTTGAGGCATCTGCCGCATGGACGCTGTGAAACCAGACTCGTGCTGACGGATGTCGGCACCTTGACGTGGATAATGTCACTGAATGGCTGTTAGCAGTACTAGAATGCTGCGTGGAGACATAATGAGAACAGGGTGTTGTGTGTGTGTGTGTGTGTGTGTGTGGCGTGTTTGTGCTGTTGAGGCAGCCCACTGCATATCTCTCTGGGACAGGGTAGATAAGGTGGGAGGGGTGGGGAACACTGGAGAAATGGGGATTGGGGTGGGGTTCGGTAGTTGTGAGTAGGACAGATTGTGAGAACTAGTACCAAGGCTACCCAGTTAACACATGCAATGCAAAAACAATTGTTAGAGAGAAAGAGGCCAAAAGACAAGAGAGTGAAAACAGATCCCAATAAAGTACCACAGACCTCTAGCTGCCTACAGATCACACACAATGAGTGGCTGGGGGAGGGGCTTCTGAGATGCTGGGCTGCTGCTCACGCGGACAGCTCCCAGACGGGAGACGCACTGAGGACTGTCACCAGCCCCTGTCACCTCAGAGCACAGCACTGAGGACTGTCACCAGCCCCTGTCACCTCAGAGCACAGCACTGAGGACTGTCACCAGCCCCTGTCACCTCAGAGCACAGCTACTGGGGTGGGAGGGGAGGAGGGGTCCTAACCTTGGAAATGATGTGTCTGTGATAGCTCTTTAATAGTTTGGCCTGAATAGGTTTGGTGCCTGTGTGCATGTTCTGTGTGTGTGTGTGTGAGTGTGTGTGTGTCTGTGTGTGTGGGACAGCCGACACTGTCTCTGTGCGTGTTGGGAGCTGTTCGGTGCGGCCCAGCCCTCAGCGCCCCCTCCATAGACAATAGCGCAGGAGCAAGAGAACCACTTGAGCCAGGTGAGCAGGCCATCTCTCCCCATCTCCACTCCCTCTTCAACACCCACTGCCTGTGGGCCGCTCTGCCTGGAGTGGGTACTCCGGCCGGCTCCACCCCTGCTCTGTCAGGTCTGTCTGTCACTGGCAGGCCTTAGGCCAGCATGGGAAAGGAGGCCGCTTTGAAATGAGGCTCTCTAAGCCGCAGCATGTGGTAGCTAAGAGGACAGACTAACCTTGGCGTTGCTGCCGCTGTCCAGCGCCCTGGAACACACGCAGGCTGATTTACACCAAAGTGTCTGACAGACTCATTATTTTATAGACTTTACAGGGAGGGCTTTCTATTACAACGGTAAATGCCTGTGGTCCGTCAATTAAAATAAAAAGCTTACATTGAAATAAATCATCTTACCTGTGATGGCTATATGAGCCCAAACGAGCTCTTAAGAGCGCCGCTGCGGTTCACATTGTTCACAACGGTCTTTAGATACTTGGGTGCTTCAAAATATGATTAAGTAGAAGTCAGAGCATATCATCAGTGCTGTAATTGAAGAGGGGAAGGAAGGCACTGTGGAGATTAGAGTGGAATTCAGGCCTGCTCACCATAACGCTTTGGAGAAGGGGGAGGGGATAGATGGGAAGGGGGTAGAAATGAGCTGCCTGCGATATTATCTATGTGCCTCGTCAGCGAAAAATGCAGTCCCAGTTGCACAAGCACCATGCCAGCACAGAATGACAGAGGGTACTGTACACCGAATCACTGTGTAGTAGAGAAATAGAAAGAGAGATTGAGAGAGAAAAAGATACTTGATTGAGGGACAGAAGAGAAGCAGAGATGAGAAGAGGTTGACAGGAGAGAGAGAGAGAGACAAGAAGAGAGAGAGACAGAGACAGAGAGAGAGAGACAAAGAGAGAGAGCGAGACAAAGAGAGAGACAGTGAGAGAAGAGAGAGAGACAGAGAGAGAGAGAGAAGCGTTACAAGGAGACCCTAAGGTAGGAGTAGAAAAGCAGAGCGTGCAAATACAAACCGGGTCATTGCTGCTTAGCTAATAGGGGCCAATTCGCTGCAGGAGAGAAATGTCGAACACCCCAAGTTGTGTACAATAAGATCACTGTCCTATGCACACAACACACACACAGAGTATACTAAGACACATACATAACTCTCTGACACACACATACACATATATACATGTAAATATATAAATATAGATACCAAGCATGTTCTCACACTCACTGGAGTGGATAAAGCACCATATCTCGGTTCCAGTCTAGTCATTTTGACCCGTAAAGATCCACTACGAGACATTCAACAACCAGATCAGTTAGAGGAGGTGCAATTATAGGTGAGTACATTCCAATCGGGTTACCCCCCTCTGATGGTATTTGACTGGATCTGATCGATCGAAAAGGCCCCACGGTGAATGTCTTCATGCTTTAGTGGACAAAGGGTCACAGGGTTATGATTCTCTATTATTAGGGGCGGTTGGTTACAGAAGGGCTTACATCTTTGTGTGTTTCAGTATGTGTGGAGGTGTGTGAGGGCGGGAGGAGGGGGCGGGGCTTGGCTCAAACTCCTCAGTTGTCAAGAAGTGTTTGGTCACCAGGGATAAGAGGGCCGTATTGGGCTCAACTCAAGGACTCGCACTGCACCAGAACACATAGCTGGAATAAAACACACCGGCTTTGGCTACAGTGATTTATCCACTCCACACATACACAACTGTACTTTTAGCTAGGGCCTGAATCACTTTAGAATGGCTAAATGGGATACAGGCACGCATTCAAAAGTTCATGTCTAAGAATAAAGTCAAAAATTCTTGCAAATCCTCTCCTTCCAGCTAATAAATGACTGAGACTACCACACAGGGGAAATGGATCAGGAAGCAGAAGGCTTAAGGAAAGGAGGCCTGTAAAGGCACTAGGGGAGGAGACAGTGACTACTGGTTAGACAGGGTTGTGAAGGGATCCATGTCTATCAGATAAGCAGGGTGAATACAGAACAAGAGGTGTAACATTTTAACCCTGTCTGGGCCAGTCATCCACTCTCACATATGGTGTCGAGATGAGTTGGGTCCAATGACGCACGTTGAGAGATGCAACCTTACCGATTCTATGGGCTTGTCCAGGGACGCCTGTTCCAACTCCAGATGGCCATCTTCATACTGGTCGAAGTGATTCCCCCCCTGGAAGACAGTGATGAGGACCAGAGGTCAGGCAGGGACAGAGGAACCATGACAGGGAGAGAGACAGAAGGACTCCATGATTTGTACAATGTGAAGCCTTGCAGACGTAATTACATTTTTTTATTTGACAAACATGGGGGAAAAATGCCAGACTTAAATACTTTGATTACGGTGATCCAAAATGTGTACTAAATAAAAAGTATAACCATTTTAAAATCTGTCAAATAATTTAAAGTCAATGTGAATGGTTCAGTTATTAGTGAAGCAGATGAGCTGTGTGTCTAAGTCACCAAAACCCCAAAAATATAAAATATTTAAATACAAGGCAACAACAACAAAAACTGTGTCGGTAGAACAAAATGGAGTATTTCAAAGGGCCTATGATAGTGAAGTGACAGACCAGAAGAAACGACAGTAAGAAGAAAGTGGAACAGAGAAAGAGGAAGGTTTATCATTTGTGTGAAACCGTTTCACGTCCCAGGAGTCAACAGACATTTCAATTGGCCGCAGTCTCTAAAGCACTGAGTAAACAGGCAAGCTGATTGTGGGTGTCATTCCAAGAGGAAATTTAGGAACCATGTTTTTCTATTTGGTCCACTTCATTAGAAACTGATAGGCTTATCTTGCCCTGCCTGAACGTTGACAGTTGCGTATCATGGTCAAGCCTACTATCTAACAAGACAGAGAAAATGAACAGCGTTTGCGACACTAGTTGAGCTGGTTCAGGCAGCACCTAGCCTACAACATTTCAATGCCATGAGGTCATTAGAGACCAATCCAATAACAACATAAAACACTGATTCTTTAGTGGACCCACAGACCGAGCACAATCCACTGCAATCTAAACTACTATGTTTAACCTGTCCTCAGCTATCCACAGAAGGAGTCCTTGGTCTTAGTATAATGCAGGATCTCAGTATCTGATGTTGACCACTCATGCTGGTCATTCTTATATATATATTTTATATTTAAAATGTTTTATTCTTAAATTGTTTAGTTCTTAGAAATAGTTCAACGTTTATACTTTTACTGAATTTAAGATTCGTATATGTTTATTGTTTGCACCTCCCTGCCACAGTAAATTCCCTGTTTGTATAACATACATGGCGAATAAAAAGAATTGTGATTGTGATGAGTAGTAGGTCTTTGTCACTCTATCCTGCAGGCCTGGATGTTTACAGAGCCCTATCTGTTCTGACACTAGATATCTTCCTATCGGAGAATGAATGTAGAAGGTCACCTTGACATGCTAGACAGATGGATCTCCTTACCCTAAAGCCTGGAACACACATCCTATGTCAATCCCCTGCTCACACACCAACTCAACTAAGATCAGGACCCGATCGAAAGGTTTTAGAACATCGAAGTCTTTTGAGGAGGATAGTGGATGGGCATTATTTTCTATCATCGACCAATTAGGCCTAGACTTGATCCTTTCAGCCAACTTCCAATGTGCTGATTAATCCTCAGAGAAAATAGAAGATTGTCTCCGCCGCGCCCTGTCCCCTACACTGTTGAAGGACACAGCTAAACCAAGCCAGCCTTATTCAAATTCTATTCAAACCCGTAGGGAAAGCAATGACAATTGGAAGGAATATTTCCGTGAACTACAAATCACCTGCAGAAATCAGTCTTCAACGGTTGTTCGATTCCCACATTAGTGGTGTTAAATTCAGATTGACCAGGACACTGCATCAGCATGTTCAGAACAATAAAGTCCATTAGGCTAGAGTGTTGGTGGAAAAGGGAGTGAGAGCTAGACTGTACATGAGCAAATCAATGACTATCTCCCTCTTCCCTTCTCCTCAGCATCAATTCAGACCGCCTGAAGCCACATAACGATCTCACATTTCGGCTGCTTCTGGGACTCCAATTCTCCCCCCCTGGACAAGAATCCCAACCACATGTCAACAAATACACAATAACAACAGAAATTGATCACTGTTCTGCATGCATTTCCATGAGGGAGCAAGCAGGCTTATTGTGGGACTTATAACTCTAATGATTAGCTGTGAGGGAGAAGGTCTTGAAGGATGAAGGCTGCTGGTGCCATCTCCCTAGGATGGATACGGCCTGTATAAATCCTCTGACACACAGAACGTCAGAGCCCCAACAACAAAGTAAATCAATAGGCTGTTCATGACAGTGGGATGAGGCAGAGTCTGGCTCTGCTGCAGACAGGCCCTCTGTGAGTCTGGGGGTGCTCCGTGTGCAGTGTTGCTTGGCAGCAAGCTACCATGAAGCCGTGTGGAAAGACACCCAGTGAATACTGAGCATCTGAATGCTTGAGCCAGAGAGCTCTCATACAGAGTCCTTCTGTCCTAGGCAGGAGCTTCCCACTCAGACTGATTCATATAGGCCTGACATACACAAACCATTTAACAAAATACAACAACGTCTATTCATTCAATATTCTAGCCGCAAGAGCACTTTTATAGCCACTAAAATATAACAATGGAGTTCCATGACATATCTGATATCTCCCATGCAGACATGTCTCCCATGCAGACAGAACATTACAATACTGCTCTCTAGGGCTTCTACAACCAAACCAGGGCTGTCAGCATGAGCCAGGGTAAGTCAGTTCCCTTTAACTTCTGGGATAACAAAAATGTGCACATTTCAAAGTTAAATGTATCAATCTAGAGCAGTGGTTCTCATCCCTTCGTCCCCAAGTACCCCCTGTCCTGCATGTTTTAGATGTTTCCCTGCTCCAACACACCTGATTCAAATGAATAGGTTGTTATCTAGTTATGCAGAAGCCTGCTAACGACTATTCATTTGAATCAGGTGTGTTGGAGCAGGGAAATATCTAAAACATGCAGGACAGGGGGGTACTTGAGGAACAGGGTTGAGAACCACTGACCTAGAGCACTTACGGAGCTAAATTAAGAGGCTAGATTCATATCTGGTAAACAAGACAGAGATGAATGCAGTTCACAAATGGTCAAAACACAAAATCGACCAGCGCATTCATTTGAGCCATCAAAGAAATGAAGGTAAAATAGTTACCTAGCTAACATTAAAGAGAGGGAGTGAGAGATGCGTTAATGAAGCAATGTCATTATAAGAAGTGTACAAGTATTTTCAGCACACTATGTAATGGGATCCCCAGAGTCTGTTAATTTAATGGGAAACACTGCTACTCAAATTTCCATTTGATAGGTACCCGGAAAGACCTCATGGATAAGAACAGTTTCAGATTATAAGAGTAGAACAGTAAGTAGGCAGACGGATTTAAGACGTTTTCTTTTGGGCCATTTAAGGTTCAGATGCTGTGAATGATTTGTAACTAGGCTAGTTGTAGTAGGCTGATGATAACTCAATGATTAGAGACTTTTCTAATAAACATTGGTCAGGGAATCCGGGTCCTCCCTCACACCACTCCCATATTATTGGCCATCGCTCTCCTTTAATAGGGACGGCAATGAAAAGCAGAATTGCTGAACTTTGCAGAATGTTGGGAATGAGCTTCGCAGAAACAGCAGATGATGGGCACTTCCCTTGGGGGGGTCGGCATTCACAGGAAGCATTCAACCCCCTAATCCCACAGCATCCGGATCACAACCAGAGCATCCCCCTCTGGTCAGTCGCAACCCCACAAGATTAATCAACAAACCGAGTAGGTACAAATACTGGACTTCTCTAAATAATTTAATTTATGCTACTAACAAAAATGTGGGATGGGTGACCCAGTGCAAACAGATCATTCTGCACACAATACAAGGAAGATGAGAACATGCCAAGCAGGAATGACAACATGATTCTTTTTGTTTACAAGGTATGAACAGTGAGTGACAAATTGAAACAGTAGTCAGACAGTCTTTCCAAGCTGTGGCAGGGCAGGCGGCACACCTCTGTTCCTCACAGATGGCGGCATTGAGGTAGCCTCCTGGGGCTTTTGCAGGGCATGCATCGACCAGCTGGTCATCTCATAAGGTCTGAGTCCACAAGACAAAGTGTATCAAAACCCTTACACATTCTAACAAACCACATTGCAGATACACAAGGTGCCCGCAACGAAAAACAGGAAATTAACTACTTTAGTGGATGCTGTCACACAGTCGCGCTTTTTCCTCAGTCTAGTCTTGAATTAACATGGCCTAGAGTGTAAGCTCTGGCATATATATATTTTCTGAACTTGAAGAAACTGGGGGTTTAATAATAATCAATCTATATTGCTGGAATCTGTCGATGATCATGTTGTTGACATAAAAATGACAAAACGAACGGATTCGACAAAAAAAACGTCTTGCATCGGTCTAGCAGTTGCCTAAAACAAACGAGTAAATGAACAAAAGTAAATTTACTGAGATGCCATATGGCATTTATAGTTGACAGTAGCGGTTAGCTCATTGACAATGAGTAAACATGTTGTTTTTTTAGTAGGCTACGACAGATGGTTAGATGGGTAACACTACTACCAATATGTCGCCAGTAGTTTACACTAACAGCTACAGCAAAACATGTCGACACAAAGTAACATCTTCAGGCTGTACAACTTGTTATGATATCTATCTAGCTAGTCAGTCAACATTAGCTCCATTCGCGCTAGCTAGCATTAATGTTCAATCACCATTTCCCAAGGTCACTAGCTAGCTAGGTTTACAGTAACATTAGCATTACAGTTTCTAATATTTACTTACTAAACTTTACTTAGTATTCTTTTTTGTTTGCACTGAACTCGGTCTGTGCAACACGACGGGCACACACCTGACGCTAAGCTGGCTATCACAGCTACTAGGCTAGTGTTACTAGAGCTAGCTAGCTAGCTTGCAGCTCTTTTTAGCTACACAGCAGGTTCCACCGTCATTGCGCGCTATGAATGATAATATAAGTAGATGGCTTAGTCTTAAAATTATTGTAAGTAGCTAGATAAAATGTTTTCGTAATATACAGTTGACTAATTCACTTTCAGTTGCTTGCCTTTACGGTAAAATTACCTGGAAATCACGCTCCTCGTTGAACCTAGAAAATCTATCAGCCATTTTCTGTACGCAGCAGCTTCTTTCGTCTCTTCTGAATGGACCAGCTTAGCCCAAACTGGAAACGCCCACTGACATGTTGCAAGCAAACGACTGTCCAATTGAAAGTGCAGTACGTTCGGTTAAGGAGTCACGAACGCCCTACGGTGCATCTTTACTGGCGCTTTCAGCCTATCAATATAAATATACAATAAGTCATACAATGACGGATTTGAGTAGCGGGTAAGTGTGAAGAGCTAAATGCTCTCTGTTTTTTTCACCGATTTATTTGAAACTTGTAAACTGTATATTAGAAGACAATGCCAGAGTGCCAAAGTGTGGCATTGTGTTTCGGATTCCATCGAATTTCTCCTTTATTTCAGCCTGGCCACATGGGTTGTTTCACTTTACTTCAAAACAAATAGACCCAATGCCAAAGATATATGATTGATGTTGATTTTGGCCAATTGACAGCCGCTCCCTGATAACGCAGTTATGGCGAGACTACGCCGTATTTGTGCCTTGAAATTATGTTGCTAGATGTTGTGCGATAGGACGCTTTTATATTTTGGAAACATATTCAGTGAGGTGGTAGCTTTCACATACATTTAATCAAATGTTATCAATACAACAAACTTTTCATACAAACATTCTGAAGGACTTGAATGTCAACCTGGATGGATTTCTACGACCATCCTGACATCTAGTGGTGGTGTTTAAACATCTCCGGTTGGACACTGTCACCATAAAATGTCCTCAACATGTGCAACACAAATCATTAGTACATGTCGTAGATAAGCAAATGATTATTTTGCTGCTAGCAAATGAACACATGTACATTTACACTAGCTTGGCCCATGCTCTGACCAAAGTTTTTTTGTTTTTTTGCTGTGACCAAAGGTCAGTGTTGGTAGTTGACCAACAGGCACTGCAAGTTTGGTTGATGCTGCCTAAGATGGTCAGGGGGATAACTGTGTCAAGCAGCTTGTGCTCCTTTACATCAAACTACTCTGTCCCAGATAAACACCACGTTTTATATCATGAAGAAATTGTTCACAAGTGACAACTCAACCAACAGTATAAAATAAGACATTGGTTCTACCTCGTGGACAAATAGCGACACTGCAGCTGTAGAAAATTATATTGTATTGGGTATACTGCATGGTCCAACAGGTCCAAACCCAGTTAGTAAGCAGACAAGAAGGATGAGGAAATAGAGAAATAAATGTACTGCAGAAATAAATGCAGAAATAGCCAAAATAATTACAGAAATATATTACGTAGAAAATAAACGACTCTTACATCAATTGTACATGTATTTCTATGTATGAACAATATTTATTGATACATTTATTTATTTATTTCTGCAAGTCAATGGGCACATAGATGCAACAGATCTGTACTCCTTTAAGAATATCTTCATACCCTTCATGTGTTGTCATTATCTTGCAAACAAGTAGTTTGTTCTGCATCTTTATTTAATCTTGCCCTACTGTACAGTTTGATTTTTATTGAATCATCAATAACTGACAACACACAATTGGTGATCATGACCATGTAGGCTAATGATAGAAATAGAAAACAGTTTAATAACATTTTTGTTTGCAATTTTAATGAGCAAGAGACATTGAACAACTCTAGGAATGGATGTGAATACACTTGAATCCATTTTTAAATCAAATGTAAAACAACAAGTAGACCATGGACTCAAATATATTTACAATTTGACTAATGCGTGTTTTCTCTAATAGCCTAATATTCTAAAGGTGATCTCCACGGCATGGCAAGACCATAGAAAGGATAATTAGTACTTTCTTGTTTCTTTGTTTAAGTTCAAAACGTTAAGCTATCCGTCTGCCGATCACAAAGGAAAAATATTTGATGTAAAACATTTTAGGCCAATCTTCGGGTTAGCTGACTTTCGTTTTTTCACACCCATCATGACGTAATCATTTCAGATCTAGTTGAGCCTACCAACTTAACGTTGAGCGAAGACAAAGTGAGCCAACGCCTTTCAGCCTATTTACAGAAACAACAGGTGAGTCAATTCAAATTTAACTGTCATAGTCCAACAAGTATTCCTCCATAGTAAAACATTTGTTTCACAGCCTATGTATTACTTTTAATGGCACAAAGTAGAACGTGAAATGGCGGCGAGCGAAAAGTCGAAAAGACAAGGAAGCAACTAAATCATTGCGTACATTCTTGTAGGCTGCCCAGTAGCCTATGTTTTTGCTCTCTGGAATGGCCGATACTTATAAGTCTCGTTTGTGTTCGTACAATACTGAAAGTTATGGTCAGATCCAATGTCTGCTTTAAGGAGCAGGCCACTGTTTATACATTACATCTGTATTTCAAGACACATTGACACTGCACATCACATGATCTTTCAAGGTAAAACAATGCATATTGGTTTGCGTTTCGCAGACTTCGGTTATGTTTTATTTAGTAGGCTATTAATGGACCAGAAGATGCTTATTGGCCTGTGATAAAGAGGAATTCATAAAGAACAAGAGTTATCTGGCTTTTTTTTACTGACGCGTAGTTGGCTAGACTTTCTAGACGTTTTCCTTTTAATTGGATCATCTTTGTCCATCTTTTGATTGTCATTCTGACAATGACAATGCCTAGAGAGAGGCCATGCTATCAGGCCAGTCCTGTTGTTGCAGAGTTAAAGAGGGAGTGTAGAAGTGGGGAATGATTTCCCGTAAATCACCATCAGCCAATTACAGCTCTCTGGTTGGCCCAGGGCAAGCAAGGATCAAGCGACACTAAGCAACAGACGTAGGCTACACAGCACGATTACAGGGCATGTATTAAAGAGAGATAATACAGAAAGAGAATTTTAACAGTGGACAACCAGAAGAGAAACCTGCCTCTGGTATGTCTATGTTTCTGTCCCCTAATCTTTACATATTTTTCTCAGTTGGGTCGTACTTCCGGCCCTTTTCATGTTCAGTTGGAGTGTGGTTTTTGCAGTAGGCGTGCATGTGTATGCAAGCTTTAGCATTAAGTGACTTTTGATAGATTGTGTGTTACTTTAATATGTGGTTTAAGACATACTGAAAGACGTTTCAAGAGGTAAATTGTGTTGTTGATCCAGCATGTGAACATCAATAGACTAGACAATCCATTTCTCTTTAATTATCAAATATATAATTGCTGTTTAGGCTGGTTTTGCACCAGGGGGGTTAAAAAACCTAATTGCCCTTAAAGGAGCTTTTGTCTGTGGTTCAAATGCCGAGAGACAGGGAGATAAAATAGGGTCAAGTGCAGTACAGCACATGATGCAACAGGCAGCAACTATAGCTCGAAGTTCTTCAGAGCTTATACCAGTCTCTGACCGGTCCCCCCCATTTGACCACTCAACTCAAACATGCTTTCACAGATCTTATCACAGTCATTTATCAAATTGCAGTTATTATAACATATTAATTCACATAATCTGTGTCTTATCTGAGGATCTATCTACTGTTCTCTATCCCAAGTCCACAGTCTACATTTAGCTCCGCGAAGGAACCTCGCAAAACCACTCTAATGTACTTCACTTTACTAACTTCACAGTTGTAACTGTCAAAACAAGCCTGCTATTGAGTTTCCTGCCTTATGCGTCCTTCCGCCAATTTGAAGTTATAGTGAGCAAGGTGTGCCTCTGATCAAGTTTCTGTGCATCAGACTAAACCGTCTTTGTTGAGAGTCTGACAGAACAGTGGATGAAAGAACAAGGAAGAGATAACGACATAATCACCACGACAACAAGCCTTGCTTTGTTCCGTTGCTAACAGGTGAAAAGTCCAGTTCACATGAGATCTCTTCAGGATTATAGATGAAGCTTATAAACTGTAATGATTAGAGTGGACACCAATGCAACCACAGTTTGCGGTCTGTTTACCACTGGCGGTGTTTTTAAAGGGTTGTTATGCTGGTGCAAGAGTTTGACCAATGGATCCAATATCCAAGGCTGCCTTTAACTACCAATTTGATTGTAGTTTTCAACATTGTGTTTCTTCCAGAGCAGGTGAAATGGCAGTCAGTGGCAGACTCCTCCAAAACGCGACCACTCCCTTCTCTTGTTCACTTGGAACTGACCGGAATAAAGCTGACCTGGCCTACCAAACGCATGTCCAGAGGGAAGAGGACAAGACGAGGAAGGAGAGCAAAGGAGACATCATGGAAAATGTCCACCCCATAATTGCAAAAGTCTTAACACAAGGCACAGCACAAGTAGGGGAAGGACCACCGAACTGTTGGGAGGACTCCCCCTTTATCGCCCAGGCTGAATGTGAGTAGAAATGAGGGAAAACACTCCACAGTTCTTATCATGTAGAGAAAGAGTGGTCCAGTGAGCTAACACCTGCTGTCTCTACTCTGCAGGTGAAACCCAAGAATCCCAAGAGTTCAGCCCTTCCTGTTCATCACGCTCCTACAATCCCCCCACCTGCCTCATCAGCGGGTATGACCTCTCTCAATAACACGGTCCCTCAGTATCGCTCCTGCACATTTGGGCCACTTTTCACGCAGTTTGTAGTTCTGTCTAAAAGTTATTGTCTTAACATATGCATATAGCTGTCATCTTTTGATGACATTGGATATATTCATGCCAGTTTGTTCAGGATTAAATCACACAGGTCGTTTTGTCTTCCACAGTCACTTCTCGGAACACAACAATGTGGTGGCTCCCAGCTCACTGCACCCCCTGGACACCTGCCGGGCCCAGCACATCCCCAGGAAGAAGCAACGGAAAAGACAGAAACGAAAGGAGAAGAAGAAAGAGGAGAAGGCGAAGAGCAGAAAGCCGAGACCGAGGCGCAGAGTTCCTTCTGGAGTTCCGGAGCAGGAGAGTGGCACTATTCGTCTGGTCTTTCAGGTAAGTCCGACATACTCTTACTTTGGTCTCAAACTCTGATAGATGACAGGCAATACATTGTCTGAAGCTCAGACTCGGTTGGACCTACAGTCATATTTGCACACACATAAACCAGAGAGTGACAATGTTTCCTCATGTGTGAAGCCCAGAACCCACGATAAACTGGCAGAACAGTGTGCCTGCAGATACCTCTTTATTTTTAATATTTTTTACCTGGAAGACCCACTATCCGTAATCGTCCTGTTCATGGCTTGTTCCCCCTTAGGGTAAGGTGTCAGACTCCCAGAGAGAAAGAACCATCCACAGCCATCTCCAAGGTTCAGAGGAGCAAGATAGGGGGCTGTCATCTTGTTCCTACAACCCAGACCTCATCTGGGGGCACCAACATTGTAGCCCTCTCTCCGACCTCCCTGCCTTTGGGCTGGACGGTGACTCTGACTCGCCTCCCAGCGAGGGTGGCCTGTCGAGCGTAGGAGACTACCCTCTGGCTCTGGCGGGCCTCCGGGGGAGTGTGAGTCAGGGGGACCAGTGTTTCGTAGCTCTCTTTTCCAAAGACGTGGAGACGGACGTGAGGAAGGCCGAGGAGGACGAGGTCTCTGCGTCGGAGCCTGACGTAAACGAGGGCATCGTTTTCAATGAGGTAGGCCTGACTCTCAACCCGGGGGGGTCTCTGTTCCTAAATATATATTATCGCGATTATGTTGAATAAGATGCTTGTTCCCTTGGTAGTCGGAGTCCTCTGGAATCACGCCTGCTTGCTTTCCGGTTTCTCATTAGAACATTCAACCTGTGGACTATGAGTACAGAGAGGGGAAGGAGTTCACCTCCGAGTTCATCAGGAGGGGAGCATACGGAGAAGTGTACAGTGTCCGAGACCGAAAAACAAACTACCAATTTGCTTCCAAAAAGGTGCGGTAAGAGACGAGAGTGTCTGTACTTCACCATGTTGTCCGTGTGGATGTGCATCATCAGAGATGTGCCCTTTCGTTTATTCCCTTTTATTTGCTCCCAGATTCCTCTGAAGAATTTCAACAGTGGGGAGGTAAGCACGTGGAGTGCCCTCAAGTCTCCTCGCGTGGTGGAGCTCTTCGGAGTGGTGAGGGAGGGGCCTTACATTCACCTGTTCATGGAGTACAAATCTGGTAAGCCCTCCCTGCCTCTGTGTGTTCTGCCTCCAGCCAGGACTCTCTGAAGTTGACTGCGCTTCGTGTGACTGTGATGGTTTTGGTGACCTTCTAACCCCCCCCGTCTGTTCCCTCCAGGCTCTGTGGGGCAGCTTCTCACAACCAGGGGTCGACTTCCAGAGGACATAGCCCTGCACTACTACTCTCAAGTCACAGCTACACTAGAGTACCTTCAGAAGAGACGAGTCGCACACCTGGACATAAAAGGTAGGCGACACATCTGACCTTCAATACTACAGTCAACATAAACAACTGCACACACGCACACTTACACCAAGGGGGTCTGAACGCAGTAACTATACCACTGTGAAAGATGGGCTGGGTGTTTTGATTGTGTTTGAGTGTTCAAATCATTCTTAACATCTACCATTCAGAAGTTCAGGAAAAGGTGAGAAGACTGGAGTCGTCATAGAAATCATACTGAAATGTATTTGTTCTTATTATTTATTTATTCGTCTTTTTTTCCGTTTGTTTTTGTAATTGTTGTGTGGAACACAAATGTCAGAGAGTGAGTCTTGATCTCTCGCACCTGTGTTGTGAAACCAGACTATCTCACAGAGAACTTGCCAAGCCGGGAATTTCCCACAGCGTGACTCACCGCTTCACTTTAGCGACGGCGCATGTGCGCACGGGAGAAAAAGCGTGCAAGGCCGATCGGAGGAGGGGAACTGAGAGAGAGAATACACAGCGAGCAAGAGAGAGTGTGAGCGCGAGGGGAAGGGAGTACCACAGAGAATACTTATCACACAGAGAGTGTAAGAGAAAAGGCAGAAAGGAGAAGTGGGGGAGGGGCAGAATGGGATGGAGAGGGGTTGACAGAACCTAGACTCCCCCTGGTGTCTGATATGCAGTTCTGCATAGGAAACAAGGTGGCTTTGCCAACTCTGATCACCTGTTGCCTGTCTGTAAACAGCCCCTAAATGCATTCTAGATATGATTGTCTTGGCCAACAGCTGCTTCCTAATAGCCGACATGACTCACATTCTACTGTTCTACTCCAATGGCCATCAGACCATAGTCTGCATAGCTACACTGCTGCTAAATGCGTCTTTCTTATCTAAGGATTACAGAACAACCGTCAGATAATCCAGCACAGCTACATGAAATAAATTGCCTTCTCTGTACGTGTGTGTCTTTCAGCGGAAAATGTGTTGCTGTCCGAGGATGGGAAAGGACATCTTTTTGTGTGACTTTGGACAGTCCGAGAGACTGGACCTCAAAGGGCAGAGCCTCAGTTCCTCTCGAGGTAAACGATAACGAGACCCCAGACGCTCAGTCCGTCGGCCAGAGTGCGTGACCCGTATGTGACCTCGGTGGACGCCTCAATGTTTACGCTTTCCGTGTCTTGTGTGAGGGCAGATATGAAGGGCACGGAGACTCACATGGCCCCAGAGGTGGTGAAAGGGGAACCCCGCGGAGCCAAGGCAGACGTGTGGAGCAGCTGCTGTATGCTACTGCACATGCTCAATGGGTGCCAGCCCTGGATTCGAAACTACTCCTGTCTTCTGTACCTCCAGGTAGGAATCATCCACCCACGCGGGAGTCTCCCAACTGTCATACATTCCAGAACAACTGTTAATTCAACGACGCTGATTCTTTGTGTTTCCGTGGTCACAGATAGCCAATAGGCCACCGCCTCTCAGAGAGATCCCCCCTGACTGCAGTTCGCTCACTGCTGAGATCCTAAAGGCGGGGCTGCAGAAAGACCCAATCGTGAGAGCTTCAGCCTCTGGTCTCAAGAGAAAGGCAGTCCGAGCTCTTAGAGAAGGTGACCACGGCTACACTGTGCCTGTTTATTCATCTGTTTTTATATTCTCATTGACTTCAGGGACAATGAACACCAATCAACAGCAAAACTGTAAGTGAGCCAGAGTTAGCCAGAGAGGCTCATTTTCTCCTGCTGTCCCCGGCCAGATGTTTAAAGGCAGCCTAAAAAAACATAACATACTGAGGTTAAAATGAGTCAATAAACAGACAGTAACGTATAGACACAACCAGTTCACATATAAGCAAAAGAACATTCAAGCACATTCATAACACTGATTTGCAACAAGTCATTCTTTAAAGTTATGTTTGAATGTTTTGTACAAGTCTTTTGTGCGTATGTGTGATGGCATAGCACTCCAAGAGTATGCTGAATCCACAGAAAATGCTGACTTGCTAAAAGAGCTAGACCTATGTGAAATAACACAATCATCTAGCTAAAATAACTCAATTAAATGAATGAATTAATCTATCAACTGCTGTAATGCAGTGTAATAACAATGTTAACCACAAAAAAGTTTTGCGACTTAGTAACAATATTTTGTATGTGTTTGTGACGCTGCAGTGGGGGGACTCACGAGCCCCATCAGAGGACCTTACAAGGAACCTCTACAGATCGTCGACCACCCCTTGTATTCCCCTCAACCCAGCTCCAGCCCTGCCGTCTCTGAGGAGTGTTACGACCCCTGCGAGCTTTCCAAGAGTCCAGGATGGAGGGAAAATAAGGAGGAGGAGACCTCTGACCCAGGGAAAAAAAGGGCAGAATCGACTCTCCCCCTCCTTACCCCACCACATGTCCACCCCAAACACAAGACCGACAATGTGACTTCCACTCTGTCAGAGGTTGAGTTGCGCAAATTGGAAAAGGGTGAGTGCCATCACTGTAGTAGGTGAGAGAGAGAGAAAGATAAGTGTTGTGAGTCATATATAAATGGTAGGAGCATGAGTGTCTCTGTCATTGCTGTTTTTACTTGCTTACTTTTCTCATGGTTGGATTTCTGTTGTGTCTGCCTGCCTGTCTGTGTCCGTCCAGATTTCTACCTGATCAGTCTGTCTCAGCTGTACTCACCCGAGAGTCTGGAGCAGCTGCTCTCATGCCTCAACAGTGAGAGCCACTCCAACTGGGAACAAGGTGACAAAAAGGTAACCAATCCAAATGTACGTTTCACAGTCAAGGGAGTAATGTGCTTTAAAGGGGCCCTTCGCAGCATCACTAGATGGTTCATTGCTAGGAGGTTGCAGGTTTAAATCCCCCTTTGTACATCACCATTTGGGCAAATGTTTTCTAAAAGAATACATTATTATTTTTATATGCATTTACAACCTTCCTGACTTCCTGCTCTGTCTGTCTGGCACTGTGATCACAGGACTCTGGCCGTTGGTCCATCAGCCCAGGAGAAGACCTCAGCTCCGGAGTGTTTTCATACAACAGCCAATCAGAGACAGGTTTTAGTATGGATTGGCGGGGCCATTCTAACCTGCCGTCACCACGTCGTTTAGAAGGTAAGAGAAGCCTCATTTATCTCCTCCTAACAATTGTATCAAATGTTATGGAATGTTCATTTCTATCAAATGTTTGATCTAATATAATTCCTCTGACTGGTTCAGGAGTGGGCGTGTGCATCCGAGATTTTAACGGGCAGAATATCCAGATCAGAGAGAAACTAGGGGTGACAGTTGGACACGTTGCCACGGGGATAAGCGAACAGGTGAGGGCTCGGCGGTTTTACACATTGACCTTGTTCTTTATTTTTTAATGCTGTCTAACAACCCCTATTACAGTCATCAGTAATGCATTTCACTTATCCCTAGATCTCTGAGCGGGTGTTCACTATGGAGACACAGGAAGGCCAGCCAGTGGTCTGTAACGAGCTGGTGCAGAGTGCTGGTATCAATCTGCGCTGTATCCATGCCCCTGATCATAGCACTTCCTGGACGTGGAGAATCAGAGATGGGGTTCTGGAGACGCAAGACTGAGCCTGTATGCGCAACCTGTCATTACTGCCATCGAGTCGTCAGGTCTCCCGTCCACCCCGTCAAGAACAGTTTATGCCATTGTATGTTTCAACGTGCGTGATGTAGTATTGAAAGATGTGGAGGTGTATGCAAAAGTTGCCATTTTCAATGTCTGGTCTTGGAACATGATTATTTGATTAGTCTTCTCTATCTATCACCTGACTGAAATTCATGTACAAATGCAAAAGATTTTTAAATGTTATTGTCCATCTGTATTAGATGAAATATCATGCTAAAATACAGTTTGTTTTACACATGTGTTATTAAATTCACAACACCATTAATACAGAATAATTACATCTTTATTATTTGCAACTTATGACAGTACACAAGACTAAAATCCTTAAAAAACTTTATTTTGAATTGCATCGTACAAAACAATGTCACTGCTTAACATTTGTTTTTTTGGGGGGGAGGGGGGGATATCTAAACAAACTGATCAGCTTCACAAGAGATAGAAAAAGTAAAAAATTTGAGAGCCATATCAAAGTGATTTATTAAATAAAGACCAAGGCACTGACCAATTAAACAAAACCAATAGATGACACGTATCAAAAAGAGTATAGAAATGATGATTGTGGTATTGAGTTTAAACTGCCCACTTGAAAATACAGTACTTTGAAGACTATGCTGAGAGAGGTAAACATCTGTGAGTGAAGCCCAGTGCCGTTTGTGTCTGTCATACAGGAAGGACTGAAAACATACGCACACAAACGCACTGCTTCAGACTAAGCTGATCATAACATCACACTTGCACAAGAACACCCCCAGACACATGAGAAAAAGCATACTCAAGCATAGTAACACCGTGATAAGCTGGAGAGAATCAGATAGGGAAAGACAGACTCAAAGAAGGAAAAAAGTGCAAGGATGAAGCGCTGCAAGAAGTAAGTTGAGTTTCAACTTCAAGCTCACATGAGCAATATGTATATGGTCTGTTCATTTCGTTTTGAGATTCACCAATCCAGGAATTCATAAATTAATGCAGTGACTGTTTGTCTGGAAAAATAAATACAATAAAAATGTGCCCTGGCAGTCTCTCTCCATCCTTATCTCCCTTCAAGGCAGTCACATGCCACTCACACTTTCAGTTGTGTAGAGGACAGAGACATGACTCACGCCCAGTCCTTATCCATATATGGTGGGTGGAAACAAGGGGTTGTTTATCAGGTCCAAACACTGAGTGCTGTAAACTCACTCTTATTCTCTCGTGTTTTTAACATAAACTTCAGTTCCTGAAGCCCTCGTCATTTACCAACATTGCCTTTCTCCCTCCAATCCCAATTTATTTTCCTGTTATCTTCTTTCACCTCTCCTTCCATTTACAACTTCCGTATGACCAGAACAGTGGTGAGAACTCCAGCTAAAAACACCCCCACGGTCTGCCAGGTAGGAGTGCCAAAATAAGACCGGATTCCCTCCTAAAAACCAAGCACATCAAGACAATTGTTAAAACCTTCCTTAGGACATTACATTTAATTGAGAAACATTCTTCTTTTTTTTTCTCACCCAGCCACCTTGCTCTCTAATCCAGTTGATCACATGATCACGGAGGTAGTCTATGGTCCAACTAATGATGGTTCTAATAATGTCAGGAACATGAGTCACCAGAGCCTGAAAGATGCAGTGACAGAATGAAAGTTGGGGCTGTTGATCTGTATCAGCTCCTTGTGCCATCACATCGATTATATTGCACAAAACCATTTATTTGAGATAAATTATAGCACATTCCACTTTTCCTTTAACCCATGGAGGGTTGAAAGTAGGGAGCCATAAAGCACGTTCCACTTACCTTGATAACCAACCGACAGGCAAAGTAAAAGAGGGCTACTACTCTTCCCCAGTTGAATTTGCCATCCGAAAAAATCTCATAGGCCACTCTCATAAACACATCCTTGGTAGGCATGAGTGAAGAACTGTTTATCATGCTGAAATGACAACAGAACAAGAATGTTTGCCTCCTTCTATATACACTTTACAGATTTACCAAAGGTGCAGAGAATTATATATTTGTAATACCCTTGGAGCTGTACGTTTCCATCCAGCTCATCTCCAATCTGCTGAAGGCACTGGGCCAGCTTCTTATGGTTGGGGTCAACCAGCTCACTTCCACCTAACTGAGATCGAGTCACCATGGCGTTGCTGTCACCATGTCGGTGAACTCGTTCAAAAATGAAACTGCATGAAAAGAATAAGAGGTTGGTTGGCTTCGTGATGATAGAGGAAATAAGAGTATAGTTAACAATACTCACTCTTTCAGTAAAGCGGCTCCAACAGCTAGTATTTGATCATCGCCATTACCTAGGAGTCGGAAGAGCAACACATTTTCAATTAGACATAATATTTCGGTCGTAAACAATACTCGATGGGCCAACAGGTACTGTGTAGAATCGAACTTTCCTGATTTCAGAAAGTGACACATGCTTATCGTTAGGTGAGGACGCTAAACAAATCAATATTGTCATTGAAACCGGGGCACCACTTTGTTTCCTTGGCAATCTTAGGAAAATTACCATTTATAACAAAACATAGGTCTATGAAATATTACTTTTAACTACAGTGAACAGTTGATTTTACATCATAAACTTAGTGGTAAAGTGACTAGTTTGAGACACGCACAGACACAATGCGTTCGTGATTTCAAGCTAGCTCGAGCTGATGTGTTGAACCCGTCCCGTCTAGCTAGCTAGCGTTAGCTGTCAAGCAAAATAGGCTACATGTGTCAGGGACCCAAAACAAAAACACTAACAGGTATCCCCGATTGCCAAGTTCATATCATAAATATAGCCTGGATGATCTAGCAATGTTATTATCAGCAATGTCATATAGCACATGTATTTGTTTTGATAAAAGTATTACCAGAATCGCCTCCTCCCGACGATGCCATCTTCTTGTATAACTTCTTGTTCTAGATTGCTTCCGTCTTTGGTCACGTGACAAGTGTTTTCCTACAAACGAGGGGCGTGGCTATGTTTGTAGGTAGTTGAATTCCTGTGAAGTTGTTAGGTTTTTAGAATGTAAGTTTAAATCTGAAATACTTAGCTTTCTAAATGAAATGATCTTTAAACGTCTTCCACTAGTTTATCAATGTCACAAAATAAGTAACCACATAGCACCTGGCTTTTGGAGATATCTCACACATGTGTGGTGGCAATATTCTATATGTGTGTCTATCCGGTTTCACTTAAACACCAGGATATTAAAAGAAAAGATATATATAATTGATCAAGTCCCTGGTTTAAATCCCACGGTGTGACTCCGACTTGTTTCCAAAATGTGATTGTCGACTGTTGAACACAGGAAGACACTTTAGCACACACCTCTTTGCCTATTTAATCGTCATCTCCGGTGCGTTCAGTCTTCCCTCAGCCGCGCACATGCATTGGCCTCTTTACGACTCGGCTGGCGAAGATGGCGGACACACACAAATACGTTCTTCTAAATGGCGTGGTGATTCCAAAATACACTTTTCATCGTTAAAATATACGTTTCTGGATGCTAACATTCAGGCTGCACTAGTATATAGTACTGTCTCGATCCAATTTAAGGCTACCCAGAAGGTACTTCTTGAACTAAGCCAGCTTGCTGTTTTAAATTGCATTCAATTGTTCTAAAAGTTTATCACAATGGCTTTGACGACATATCCCTTTGGCATTATTGATGGAGCATAGATTTGACAAGCATCAAGTAGATTGTTTTACTAAACTTCTTTCTCTCCCCCTGGTTTTCAGACCGAGAGGGTTCACCAGATGCCCACCATCCTCCAGAACAAGAAGCATGTTCTTGTTCCTGAAGGTGGCAAGGAGGCGAAGGCGAAGCTCCTAGGCTAGCACACGTGTTGGGCTTGGCTTTAAAAGAGCCCCTAGAGGTAAATTGTGCCTCAATTATATATATTGGTCTTGTAGCTCACAGGTAGTCATGACTATTTCCCGGAGGGTATTCCTTGCAGTCTGCAAATGATGTTTTTCTCACGATGGTCTTCCTAGCCCTCGGGCTCTGACGATACTGCCTTATGGCATTGCTGATGTGGCGCAGGAATCTAGTCTTGAGAACATTATAGGGCAATCTTATTGAAACTTAACAAAAACTCATTGTGTTCTTGTGCAACAGACGCAGTGACTAAAATGAAGAAGCAGACGGGACTACCTGCATTACATCGGCAAATACAACCGTTTTGAGAAGAGACATAAGAACATGTCTGTCCATCTGTCACCTGCCTTCAGGTATGATCCTTTATGTTCAGTAACACCACATGCACTGAAGTCAGTCAATTAGATTTAAGTACTGTTCTGCAAATGATGTTTTTCTCACGATGGTCTTCCTAGCCTGTAAGGCACTGACGATACTGCCTTTTGGCAAAACTGATGCATATTATGGGACATTTCTGCATCTGCACTGGTCTAGGACATTATACTGCTTGAACCTAACAACTGTTTTTGTGACCAGGCTATTGACGGCACTTACATTGACAAGAAATGCCCCTTCACCGGAGATGTCTCCATCCGTGGACGTATCCTCTCTGGTCAGTCCTGAAGTCTACCCCTCAACTTCACTTGGCTTTCTGCAAGTGATTTGTAGTTTGATTTGGTTATGGATACGTGTACAATTTGAATCCCTCCAAGCTAGGCTACAAATGATGTTTTTCTCACGATGGTCTTCCTAGCCCTCGGGCTCTGACGATACTGCCTTATGGCATTGCTGATGTGGCGCAGGAATCTAGTCTTTACAACATTATAGGGGAATCTTATTGAAACTTAACAAAAACTCATTGTGTTCTTTTGCAACAGACACAGGGACCAAAATGAAGAAGCAGACGGGACTACCTGCATTACATTGGCAAATACAACCGTTTTGAGAAGAGACATAAGAACATGTCTGTCCATCTGTCATCTGCCTTCAGGTATGGTCCTTTCATGTTCAGTAACACCACATGCACTTAAGTCAGTCAATTCGATTTAAGGACTGTTCTGCAAATGATGTTTTTCTCACGATGGTCTTCCTAGCCCTCGGGCTCTGACGATACTGCCTAACGGCAACACTGATGCAGCTTATCTTCTAACCCATCACATGATTGAAGCACAGCCTTTTTAGATGAGGGGCTTCAAATGGCTTCCGCAGGTTCTTTCTTGGACTGTGCCCCTCCAGATACCCATGTTCTGATTGGTTTCTTCTTTCCTCTGCAGAGATGTCCAGGTTGGAGACAAGGTAATCGTTGGAGAATGCCGACCCTCTCAACAAGACGTTGAGGTTCTAAAGGTCACAAAGGCTGCTGGGGCCAAGAAGCAGTTCCAGAAGTGTTAGATGACTGACATGAAGGCATTGTTGACTGTGCTGTTACAAATAAACAAATGTTTTCAGTCATGCTGTTTGGCTCACTTCAATTTTATTATAGATGCATGGACACCAGTTAATAAATCCTGGAATAAAGCAGGGGAGTTCAATCCTGGTCCTCTGGGTCCACTAGCCTATGTTTTAGAAATGTCCCTGCTCCAGCACACCTGATTAAAATGATTTGTCGTTATCAGGGTTTTGCAGAAGGTATATGTATTTGTATTGTGTGCTGGAGCAGGGCAAAATCTAAAACACAGGATGGTGAATCCCGAGGACCAGGATTGAACAATCCTAAATACAGGTTGACAAGTAGGTGTAAGAGTGGGCAGCAAGTGATGACCTGAAGTGATGTTTACTTTATTAGCCTATTCCATGATGTACTATAAAGAAATGGCTACTGCTTAATTGTGTAAGCATTAATGACCCTGCAGTACATTTTGGAAAGATTATAATTTTTTAATCGTCAGACGGCTCATCTGAATAGTCAAGTTTCCTCCCAATCATTTCTATTGAAATGTGCAGGTGAATTGTCAGTGATGTATAAATTGTTGAGACCTTACTCTAGAATTTAATCAGATGTCAGTTTTTCAGTCGATATCCTCAATCTGTGGAAGGAGTTCTGTGAGGTCATTGGTGTGCTGCTCTAAATGGGAAGACAATCCTCTGGGGAAACATGTTGCCCTCTGCTGGTTTTTAGTAAAACCTGCATAATTGTAGATGCATTTACCATTTTATACTAGATAAGGGCACTATGTTAACACGTGTCTCACATGTGTTGTGGGACAATCTAAATGTGTCTATCCGGATTCACTTAAACACCAGGACATAGTCCCACTGTGTGATGTCGTTCACACTGACTGTTGAACACAGGAAGGAATATGGAACACAATGGAAATAAGTGTTTTCACTTTTTTGTGTTATCCATGTGATTTTTTATGTGTATACCTTGTCTATTTCTATGATTGAACTGTATATGCATAGATTTTTACTAAATAAACTCAATCAATCTAAGAAACTTTCGAGCACACCTCGTTGGCCTTTGGCTATTTAATCGTCATCTCCGGTCCGTTCTGTCTTCCGTCAGCCGCGCGCATGTATTGGCCTCTTTACGACTCGGCTGGCAAAGATGGCGGACGCACAAGTATGTTCTTCTAAATGGCGTGGTGATTAAAATATACACTTTTATCGTTTAAATATAGGTTTAGGTATATTTTAATGCATCACACAACATAGATTAGGCGATTAGCTTGCTGGTGAAATATTTTCTATCTAGTTTAGTCGTCAAATCTGACATCAAAATCGTATTTCACGCACTCGTGCAATGTGGAACGCATTGTCGGAAGCTACGGCTATGGTTGTAGCATGCTAGCCGTAGAATTAGCTAGCCAACTAAATATTAGGCCAGGCCTTAATGTTTGTGCCTATACTTGGCTGAAGTTGATCAAAAAGTCATATTGATACATTAAGTGATATACAAATGACTGTCGATTTTATTCAAGTGTGAACATCCAGGCTTCGCTAGTGTATAGTACTGCTCCATCCGAGTTAACGCTACCCATAAGGTACCGTTCTACTTGAACTAAGCCAGTTAGCTTGCTGTTTTTGATTTCATACAGTTGTTCTGCAAGTGATGTGTTCTGTCCCAATAGCTTTGACGAAATATCCCTTTGGCAGTATTGATGCAGCATAGATTTGAAAACCATTAAGTAGATTGTTTTACTAAACTTCTTTCTCTCCCCCTGGTTGTTTTCAGACCGAGAGGGCTTATCAGAAGCAGCCCACCATCTTCCAGAACAAGAAGCGTGTTCTTGTTCCTGAAGGTGGCAAGGAGGCTAAGGAGAAGATCCCACGCTACCACAAGAGTGTTGGACTTGGCTTCAAAACCCCAAGAGAGGTACATTGTGCCTCAATGATTAAGATTAGGTCCTATAGCTCACAAGTAGTCATGACTATTTTCTGATGGGTATGCCTTGCAGTCTGCAAATGATGTTTTTCTCACGATGGTCTTCCTAGCCTGTAAGGCACTGACGATACTGCCTTTTGGCAAAACTGATGCAAATTATTGGACATTTCTGCATCTGCACTGGTCTAGGACATTATACTGCTTGAACCTAACAACTCTTTTTGTGACCAGGCTATTGACGGCACTTACATTGACAAGAAATGCCCCTTCACCGGAGATGTGTCCATCCGTGGACGTATCCTCTCTGGTCAGTCCTGAAGTCTACCCCTCAACTTCACTTGGCTTTCTGCAAGTGATTTGTAGTTTGATTTGGTTATGGCTACATGGACAATTTGAATCCCTCCAAGCTAGGCTACAAATGATGTTTTTCTCACGATGGTCTTCCTAGCCCTCGGGCTCTGACGATACTGCCTTATGGCATTGCTGATGTGGCGCAGGAATCTAGTCTTTACAACATTATAGGGGAATCTTATTGAAACTAACAAAAACTCATTGTGTTCTTGTTCAACAGGTGTGGTGACCAAAATGAAGATGCAGAGGACCATTGTGATCAGACGGGACTACCTGCATTACATTCGCAAATACAACCGTTTTGAGAAGAGACATAAGAACATGTCTGTCCATCTGTCACCTGCCTTCAGGTATGGTCTTTTCATGTTCAGTAACACCACATGCACATAAGTCAGTCAATTAGATTTAAGGACTGTTCTGCAAATGATGTTTTTCTCACGATGGTCTTCCTAGCCCTCGGGCTCTGACGATACTGCCTAATGGCAACACTGATGCAGCTTATCTTCTAACCCATCACATGATTGAAGCACAGCCTTTTTAGATGAGGGGCTTCAAATGGCTTCCGCAGGTTCTTTCTTGGACTGTGCCCCTCCAGATATCCATGTTCTGATTGGCTTTCTTCTTTCCTCTGCAGAGATGTCTCGGTTGGAGACAATGTAATTGTGGGAGAATGCCGACCCCTCAGCAAGACTGTGAGGTTCAATGTTCTAAAGGTCACAAAGGCTGCTGGGGCCAAGAAGCAGTTCCAGAAGTTTTAGATGTTGGATGACTGACATGAAGGCATTCTTTACTGGCCTGTGCTGTTAAAAAATAAACACATGTTCTCCATCTTGCTTTCTTAGTCATGCTCTTTGGCTCACTTCAGTTTACAGAAGCAGGGACACCAGTTTAAAAAATCATGGAATACAGCAGGGGAGTTCAATCCTGGTCCTCTGGGTCCACTATCCTGTTTAGGAAATGTCCCTGCTCCAGCACACCTGATTCAAATGATTGGTCATCAGGCTTTTGCAGAAGGCCCGTTCATTTGAATTGGGAGTGCTGGAGCAGGGCAAACTCTAAAACATACAGGCTGGCAAACCCAGAGGACCAGGATTAAACACCCCATGAAATACAGGTTGACAAGCCTGTCTACAAGTGAATGAGTGAGAAGTGAATACTTGAAGTTATTTTTAGTTAATAGCCTGTCTTATGATGTACTTTAAATGAATGGCTACTGCTTGTGTAAGCTCTAATGACCCTGCCATATACACTTTATAAAGGTGATTCTTTAGAGATTGGTTGTCATACAGCTCATCTGAATAGTCACAAGTTTCCTCAAAATCAATTCTCATCAAAATGTGCAGCTTAGGTGATGTCTAACTCATTTAAACCTTAGTATATCATGTAATCAGATGTCCAGGCTCCATCCTCAATCTGTAGAAGGCATTCTGTGAGGTCAGAGCCATATGGTTCTGTGTGAGGTCATTGGTTTGCTGCTGGAAATGGGAAGACAGTCCTGTGGACATGTTGCTCTCTGCTGGCTGTTAGTAAAACCTGCATCATTGTAAATGTATTTACCATTTTATACCAGATGAGGGCACTAATGTTGAAACTTGAGTTGTTAGTGGTACTGTGGTACCAACTTCAGAATGAAAATGATGAGATTGTGTAAGTGAAGCATTGGCACATTATGCTACTGAAGTGGAATACATTTCAGTAAAATACAATTGAGGAATGGGGATGAGGAAACGAAAATGATCCATATATATTGCATCTATTCTTGTTCTTATAAGACCTGACATAGTGGTAGACAAACTAGGTGTGTTATGACTCTCCTCCCACAATTGCACGCACATGGGAACACTAGCGTATAATTATACAAGCATCCAACTCATTGTAGCATCGGCTTGTTTATAATCCCTTCTCATTGTTTCAAGGCGAGTAAAAGCACAGACGGGTCCGCCTATGCGTCATGATGTCTGAGATCCAGACAAAAAGCCCAGGCGAACATAAGCTCTACGCACGAGAAAACCTTGTTTTTAAAGGGCCTGCGTGGATCAGCTGATTCATTAGCATGCGTCCTTGTTTCTGAGGGGCAGGATCACACTGTGTTGAATGGGAATGATGGAGCCCCTCCCTCAGCCTGGGTCCTTGTCTGCTGGCCTGGTCCTGGCGTCTGCATTTACATAATGATGCTCCGATGGGATCTTTTCCCAGTGCATGTGAATGTGGACATGGTGGTGATGATGTCTGCCACTGGCCCCTGGTGGAGGTCTGAGGTCATGACACTCCCACATGCCGCCACACCAGTGAGGTGAAACCAATTAATGGGCATGCTGCCTAGCTCTCATTGGGTATGTTTGTAGAAAGGCATGCACCCTATCTCTCATCAGTCAATGATTATCCAAGTACAATTTGTTATGGTAGATTTTTAGGGCAAAGTGTTTTTGAGAAGATTTTGGCTAGTTGTATTTGTCACAGTTCTAGTGATTTGCTTGCAGTAACAGATTCAGTGGACTATGTGTAACTATGGGGAGGTTAGGTCCCCAAGGGTGTTCCGTGGACAGCCTTCCTCTCACGCACAGACGCCGTAGGGAGGCAGAGAGAGGAAGAATGAGAGGGGGGCAGCCCACACCTCAAGCAAGCCTCCAACCCAGACTCGTGTTTGTTTGGGAGGAAAGGGATCTGACCCCTGAAAGGCCACACTGAGGAAAGAAAGAGATGACAACATGGATAGAATGTGCCTGTTCGCTTTCTGGTGCTCTTCGTCCATTTAGCTTTGTTCTCTTTCAAATGGAAAACTGGACTGTGCCTTATCGCTGTGAATTTCTACTTTCTTGAAAGTAACTAGTTATTAGGATGAATTTTTGCGCGACTTCAAGCAGTTGTTCGACAAACGTGGAGAAAAACATGCTATCTACCTACTGTCAGACCTGACTGGTTTTATTATGAATCATAATAGTTTACTTTGTGGGTGGGTCTGTCGAACAAAGCTATCAGGCAATAAAAAATTCCCGGGAGGCAGTTGCCCTGTTGAAACTCATATTGACGGTTTTCATTGCATGGTTGTGAAGGTGCGTGTTCTGTAACATATCAGAGTTGACCCTTGTTGATCAACGTACTGATGGCTGCTGCAGCTGTTCATGAAACATGAATCAGGAGCAACGTGTGTGTTTGTGGGGGGGGGGTGAAGGAACACACTGCTCTAACTGTTCAAAGTATGATGCAAGATGTGGATGTTTCCTATGTACGGTCAACTATGCAGTGTCATACTTGACCGGTAAGCAATGTGGCTGCAAGACTCAAGCAAACAAACCTGAGCATGCTCCGTTGATCCTGTACATCCTTCTAGTGGCCACCCTTTCCCGACATCCTGAATAACAATCTCCTGTATGCATGCTCTTTAGGTGAGCACACTGTAGACAGTACAGAGACAGTCAACCTCTGTCCATCTCATTTATCTGCTAAGTAGTTCACAGTCTTCAACTGGAGCCATACCAAGAGGTGAAGCTGAGAGCCAGTGAAGAGATGTGTTTGTGGTGAATCTGACATCAATGACAGACGCGTGATCTGGCTGCCTCTTCAGTAGTTTTGCCCGGAGCCTGACAGCACTCCAGTGGCCCAGGCACACAGCAAGCAGCTCCCTGCCCAAGCTGGGCTTGCTTTATTTTCTTTCTCCTGATTATTTACTGTCTGTCACTTAACAGTCCACTGCCTGACCAACGTGTTTACATTGTGTCACAGAGCATGCTCATAGGTTTGTTTACTTGTGTATCCAATGGCAGGGATGTTAGTACAGAGGGTCATCTCCTTGAGGGCTATGGCTGAAATCTAAACACAGGCCTTATGGTGACCCAGCGGGGGAGTGGGCAGGAGGACTCCTGCCCGGGGACCTCCTTCCAGGATTGTTTGGACATGTCAGCTGAACACAAACTGTTTTCCAGCAGCCTCAGCATTGCAGAACAGGACTGATGAGTGGAACAGATGGGAGCAGTGTTCAGCAGTGGGCCCTGGGCAGCCCTCTCAGATGAATCCCCTGGCCCCCCTGCTCTCTGTCAGCACGGAGCCAGGGCCCTCAGCTCTGAACCTGGGACAGACTCAAAGCTGTCACATAGAGAACAATTTCCAGCTATTATTCGGAAATTGTATGGCGTTGCCCGACTTATGTGTTTGTTGACGTTACTTACTGTATCACTGGGGGGTCTAATTCTCATGAGTGCTACAAAACATGTGTAATTATTTGAGTTTTGCCAATGACAGCATGCTCTTCTGTTTCTCAACGGAGAGTAAATCTTCCAGCTTGGCGCGTCCTCCAGGGCATGGAGGCTCTGCGGCGGGTCAACGTTGGGTCATGCTCCACATCTGGACAACGCATTAGCCTGGCTCACACAAGGACATCCAATATTCCTGGATCAAATCGATAGCTAGTGTCACATCAATTCAGGCTTAATGTCGGACAGACAATCAAATTAACATGGGGGAGTACATGGTTCCATGAAGGAAGCATAGAGAAATCATGTCCATATTGTTTTTTGTAGTTTAGTGGCAGTGAAGGAAGTTGATAGGAGTGATAATCAGCGTGACAGTGTGTATTAGTCACAGGTCAGAGGTGCTGTGCATGGCGGTATGTATCTGGTGGCAGCAACTACATCACTGAAAATTGCACAAGGTCTTCTCCTTAACTGATTTCAATTGATTTAGCAGATGGTGCCATCTCATCTCCAATCTCTTCAAATGTTTGAACTTTAAATAAAAAAATTAGCTGACAGAAAAAGAGAGGGGCAAAAAAAAGGAAGACATTTTCTATTTCTTAAAGGCCAAATTATGATTTTATGGAAATTATAATATTCTTTGAAATGTCCTATTCAGCAAACAAAAGTCAGTCAACAAGCACAGCTAATCTGGCCTGTCAAAAAAGCCAAGTCAGACACGATTCACGTGGCCTGGTCAGACACGATTCACGTGGCCGCAGTCTCATCTGTTACAGGAGCTTGCAGTGGAAGCAGCGGGCCCTAATTCAATATTCTCAGGTTCACCCATGTCTGTCTGTCAGCCAGGATGGATGGCTGGCATGGGCCAATCCTCCGATTTTACACCACAATGTCAGATCAAACGGGTTCGGGGGTCAGGGGTCAGGCACAAGGTGGATTCAGAAGCAGCTCATCAAGGACATGTGTGAACCATCCAGCATGGCTGTCATCAGAAGGTCCCCTGTGTGTCTTCTCACTGACTGATGGTGCCATGCTAGTAAATCTTTAGACTGGAGAAATTCGCCACACATATCTGATTGTGAGACCATTTTACACGGGGGGGGGAGGGAGGGGAGGGGTGCGATCAGCTCTGGTGACTGCAGATGAACGATATCCACTCAAATGTTCGGCACACTGCGGTCGGCCTTGTCATCTTTGATGTGGGTCTGTCTTGCGAAGTCCCTATATGAAATCATTGAAATCCTGTTCACCCAGCAGCGTACATTCAATTGCATTCATTCATCCCAACATGTACCGCTACATTCTGGTGTATTCATTGGCTGCTCGTTCTCCTGAAGAGCTTGGCCAAATGCATATAGCAACAGTACAGTGGAGCACTTAGTTGTCCTATGAGCAGGAGGAATTCTCCCTGGCAGATGGTGGGGCTGAACCCCTGAGGCCAGTGGCAACGCTACACCCTGGGACCCGGATACCTAATAATGGTCCTGTTGAGCTTCTCACCTGCTGCTCTGCCGCAGACAATGTTATCTCATCCGCCTGACCTATTGTATGGCTCATCGACAGTAATGACAGTTAAGAGACCCACGCTGCCTCTCACACAGCAGGTCTCTCTCCCCAGAGAGAGGAGGGAGCCTGGGAACCTCGCAGTAATCAGAACGGACCCAATCTCTCCATCTCTCCGCCGTCAGTGGATCACATTTCGTTTCGTCGTGCACTGACAGCTTCTGCTGCTGCTACTGGTGGTGGTCTGGACAGGGAGACAGAAAGGATTCAGCTTTTTGTGAAGTTATTCCTGATTCAGTCAAGATGCTTTTTTCTGATGTTGTAGAATGCCACGCATAAATTAGTTTCAATGTGTGCTGAAATGCTATAAAACAACAACAAGAACTAAACAAAAGTATCTTGTTTCTTCAGATAAATTGTTGTAGGACACAGAGAACAATACAGATCAGATGGTGAAGGCACACCCAGTGCTCTTTGAAAAACTTCAGATTGCAATCCCATTATAACTACAATAGAACCATGTGACTGAGAGAAAGGAAAGGATTTTTTCATTATCTAACTCTGTTCTAGTCTGGACTTTGTGGCAACACTGTATCCTTGCCTTCTAAGGTAGGGGTCAGGAACCTGTTTTAGAGACACTGTCTTACTGGTAAAAATAAGTTCCCATGAGTGTTTATGTGTTCAGAGAAAGAGCTGGGGCAAACAGAGATAGGAGATAACGTAGTGCATTGTTATTGGTTGACACCTCTTTATTCTTAGCGTGTACATCTCGGAGCAGATCCAAATGTCAAACATGCAAAAATGAGCAAGCAAGCAAAAGTGGGTTTTTCTAACAACAGAAAACATGAGACATAATTCAGAGACCAAAGCAAATCAAATGACATTCTTGTCATTGTAAAGTTTCTGGGGGCATTCTTACTTGAACAAAAACTTAAAACATAACAAAAACAGTCCAGTATGTAAATGCTCTGGAAATTGAAGTTGACAATTACAGTCTTGTTTTTTGCTATCGAAAACAATAATATGTAATTCTCTTCAAAACTGACAACTTGAGGCAAACATGGCATTTCTTAACACAGAATTCCCTTTTACAAATATCATTTGAAAGCGAGAGGAAAATGTCACATGCTGACTCACACTGCAGCAATAGAAGTGCTGAGTGGGTTCTTTTGGCTAGGAAACGTGCTTCAACTCAAACATCCGTCCAGTTATCAGCACTTCGGCCTCATGCCTTTAAATAAACATCCAGCATGCTCACCTTTCCCCTGTGAACCACAAAGCTATCATCTCTTTTCCACACACACTTCACAACAAACCAACCCTGGCCAATAGGCACGGCACCAAACGGGAAAAAACAAAACAAATCATGCTTATGGAAATCTGTCTTTGTCCAACTTCAAAACACATCAAAAGCATCAATGGCGTCTCTCTGATCCCACAGATGCACTTCCTCTGCTCCATCAATAACAGCACATTTCATCTGTTTGCTTTGCACTTATCAAATGGAAAACGTGACTCATTCGATGAGACGGGGAGCTGGGAGGCCACCCCCGGTGCTGCAGCGTCCTTCTGAGGTGGCCCCAACATAAACACTGATCTGTTCAGCAGCAGAGTGTAAACTTCCCCTGCCTGCACTGGTGCACACTCTTCCTGGGGGAGTAATAAGCTGCTGTCAAGTATTCTAATCTGTGGCAACACTTAGTGGCAACTACAATGTTGTATAGACAGATATTTCTGTGTGGTTAAATGGCAGTTAATGTAACCTGAAATGTAAAGTGTTTGCCAAATGTGTTTTTTGGGGGGCCCTACCACAGGGAAATTCAAATATACTACATCAAGACCCTTTTATATATCTGCATATCTGCAACAAACATTTTACATAGAACAACCTACAAGTGGGAGAGAAATGACTAACCATGGATGTAAACCATTTGAGTACAATCCCTTTCTGAAGATAAAAGACTACAGTATGTTAATTTCAGAAACCAAATTGTACTATGGGATAATCACAGGAGTAAATACTTAATTTCCAAACTATACCGTGTCATCTTTCAAGGACAATATTTAAACGTGATCACAACATGCCATGATTCCAATGCACTAGCAGAAATCCCAAGCATATCACAAGGTTTTGTTGTGGTAGCAGTGGATTTGCTAACCCTTTTCACTCATTTTATGTGTTTTAAAGATAATTTTTCATTTCCTGCTCTAGATAGAAGATGAATATCTCCCATGGCACTGACCCAACTGAAACAAACAGTTTTTTCCTGGTACTCCAGCCAGGCAGTAAATGTTATCTCAAAGTCCCCAACACTACTAACTAGAGAAACATTAGCCAGGGTGAATGCTTGGCTTGCATAATTGAAGACAATTGTAATGAGAACAGTAGATATGTGGCCTGTATCAGCCTGGGGGCGAGTCCCACCCAGGCAGTCTGGAGAGGAAGCCATGGAGAGGGAGGTCAAAGTTGGGTGCTCACATCCTAGCCATTTATCCTGTTATTCCACTTCTCGCCAACAGACCGACATCAGAAAAATGCAGAATTCTTGCCTAGCCTCATTTTCTCCTGATGATGTCCATCTTTTTGCTAGATTACAGCAAGGAAGATGACGGTCAGATCATGTTCTCTGTACCATGTAGGCCTACATTACAGATGCAGGTGGTTTGAACAGTAAGCACAGCTGGTCTGTTTGTTGCCATTTTGCCATCCCTACAAACAGCCAAGGATAGCCCTCAGCTGGTGAATATGTCCAAGGGTGTCTTTTCATTGGTAGATATCTTTAGCATCGCCTTTTTTGGAAAAGCCAAGAGTCAAAGAATATAGTAAACAAACACTTTCATGAAAACACGCCTTTCCAGTCGACAATGGTGGGAAATAACAGATTGAAATCCTCTCGTAAACACAACTGATAACTTAAAAGGAAGAGGACACAGTCAAGTCAACACTCTGGGTTTAATGCTATCCAGATCAAATCTTTCACAGACGATGGAAGCTGCATGACGCCAGAGATGCACGTGTAGCCTGTCCACATCCACCGAGTGGAGGAAATGGAAGAGGGGAGCGGATCCGACCACAGAGGTGCAATCACAATCACGGAGTCTTCCTGCAGATGTGACCGTGTCCACCACCGTGTCTCCGGAGCGGGAGCCGCGAAGGTGGACCAGGTCCACATCAAACACACATCGGCGTCAACCAGCGTCCCTGTTGGTAATCAGCCATCTCTCCAGGGAGAAGAAGCATCTTTCCATTGATAGGAACACAAAGGGATGTCAGGAGAGGATGACCCTTTCCCACTAATCGGGGCTGGGGGAGGGGGGGGGGTGTGGGGAGGGGTGAGGCTGAGAGGAAGGGCTGCTCCCCTTAACCTCTGCTCATTCGGTGATGAGGTTTCCATATTTGCTTTGGCTCATGGTGAAAAACAAGGATACACCGGGGGTTTGTCTGAGGCTCCTGGATTTCTACTGAGTGAACTGGCTCATGAGCTCACTCGATGAATTATTCCATTCCTCTTCAATTAGATTTAAATCCTGGTTTCTGGTCATCCGGGAACACTGAAAATCCTTTTACTGAAGTCCCAGTGTGACCTTTGAAAGTCAAGTCGTGGAACCGTAGAGACATAAAGAGCCCTTACACATGTATGAAACAGTATGTGGAGGAAACCATGTCTGACAAGAACAACATCATGGTGGTTTTGGTTTGTGCCTGCCATACCTGTTCACAACAATAATATGGTGAAAAATCCAATGTGGATAGGATTGAGAGTACTAGATGGCGGTACAGCCAACAACTGCAGGCTCTTTGTGAGTTTGACTGTTAAGCAGATTACATGGTAAATCAGTGCCGTGTCATTTGCGAATTTCTCAAAATAAACAAGCTTGGGATTTGGCTAGTTCAGAGCTATTCAAGAGGGCACGTAATGCATCAACCATCTGTAATAGCAGGTCTTAACCTCCATTCTGAAATACGGCTTGCTATAAGACGAAGATATGGTTTTCAACATTTTCAGAAAAGTTAATGTATGCTTGAAATACCATCCACCAACATCCGTATAGTTTAAGAAGGAGTTGGTGGAAAGATTCCTTTACCATATTTGTTCTCATCTAGCATCAGCAGCCTGCTCTATAGTGGATGGCCGTGGCCTTTTTGTGGGTCAAGAAAGCAATCGTTTTGAGTTCTTTTCAGAGATGTGATGACCAAACTAGCGCCAAGATGCGTATCTAAGGGTTGTTTGACCTGAGCTTTCTTCCTGTCACTTGAAGTTCAAGATTTGTCCTGAGGCCTGGCCCTCTCTTTTTCTTCTTCCTTGGTCACTCTGACCCTGGGCTGTGAACCCAGTAATGTTATACAAATGTCATGCATCATAGGACTGACAGCTCCCATACGAGAGGCCAGAGTGAACATTGTCTGCAGTTTCTTTGAGGCAGACCAGAGACCCCTGGCCAAACAAACAATGGGGTTTTCTAGACAGGGTCATGTAGAAACCCCCCCCCAGCACAGTAAGGCTATGTGTTCTCCTCTTGGCCTCCATTTTGGAGCCTCCTTTTAGAAGCATTTCCGTTGCCCCCTCAGTTCCTGCCTCAAAGCTATTTATTCTTAAGATTGCCTATTCTTATGCCTGTCTTCTCTCCTGGCCCTCAGACTAAAAGTGAATACTTTCCAGGAAACTAGTTCAAAAGTGTCACTAATGCTAGCTGAATATAAAACCCACTCTCAGGCAATGGGACTGCCCGCTTACAACAAAGATGTGAAACAGAACTCGCTGACACATTATGACTGAACTGGAAAGAGTGACCAATCTTGCAAGCGATTGAAGTGACTGTTTAATGACCCTTTTATTGCATAGTGTGACACTCTGATAAAGCCAAGGTTTGATCAAAGACACTGACAGGAACCGGCATTCCTCTTCAACCGTCTCCTCAAAGGAAACGACTCCGCTGCTGCAGTAAACAGACAGGACAACAAGCTGTGCTTTAATCTCCGTCTTGTGTCGGCTGCTCCCCGTGGCTTTGAAGCTCTGCAGCTAAACGCTGGAACTGTCCCCAGATAGTGCATTCCTCAGCCACCCTGTCCCTGAACACTAGCCAGAATTAAACACGGTGTCTGGTCCACCCACATCTAAAGCGATAGATACCGCAGGGCCCTACAGATTTTGGACTCCTTTCAAACCGTCTAGTAGACACTCTGCCAGACAGGGATGGACAGAACGCTCAGCTTGATCGTACACATATCGTCAAATATGCTGAATTAGTAAAAAGGTGTGGCACAATTTCGACAATATTTAGATTGATGCAAATGAGGGATGCTTTCATGATTTGTCATGATGACTCACACAAAGACAGATGGTCAGCATGATTAGGGAAACACCGCAAACACAGATGCTAAGCTATTTGGTTCAGCATTCAGTTCTAACTCTCTATGGAGAAGAGTATGGGTAGTCACCCACTGAAAGGAATTGACTGTGATGCTAAGACATTTACTGTGACTGTGCTGTTGAAGCCACGATAGGCAGCAACCTTAGAATAAAAGCGTGTTTTGTAGTCGGAGATCCTGGAAGTTATATTTCAAATCACAATGAACAGACGGCATCGCTAATGCTGCCCGGCGCAACAAGTTGCCATGGAAACCGGTGTTGCGTGAGGCTGTGTCAGAGATCCGCCCCATTGTCCATCCCTCCCCCCTTTAGTGGCGGCACACTTTCCCTGGGGGCTTCCCATGCAACATCTGTCCCATGTAACCTCCACCGCCCCCACCCCCACCCCCTGACCGGGCCACTCAAAGATCCAGAGAGGGCCCCTCTCCTAATAAAGGCTGGCCACACACACCTGCTGAGAGGGTTAGAGGTCACCACCCGAGCACGAACACATTGAGCAACCCATCAGCCCTGCAGGACCCCAGCCTCCTACCGCCCAGCACTGCCACACAGGGGAGAGGGGAAAACCCTACTTTCTCCACACAGTCTGAGCATGGCTCACTGTCTACACACACACTCTGAACAATGAATATCAAGAAGGGCAAACCATGTGCTGTTCAAGTAAATGGTATGTGTTACAACGACAATTTTTGGAAATGGGAGAAAAAAAGTTTTTTAAAGACGCATTCACTTTGATGAGTATGATGGGTTCGGCTAATAAACTTAAGAGGATTAATTTCCTGTTCTTTCATCTTGTTTTAAAAATGAACACACTGGTGTTAGTAACACCAGAAACACACTGGAACATTTGAATTTAATCTCTTGTGGTATGTCTACAATGTTCCATGAAAAAAATGATAAAGTAGACTAATGAGCTGGGGTGAATGTGACATTACGTTGAGGTTAGGAGCACATTTCTTCAACGGACATGCACCAAAAGGCAACCCTAAGCCCTGTGCTGAACCATGTGATGGCTGGATGTGAGGGCAGGGGGGAGAGTGGAGGGCGTTCCCTGTGGAGTGCACTGCCTGCTGCCTCAGAAGACCCTGAAGGAATCACCCAGACCCTCATCAATCTGGCCACACATTCCACTATGGCTGACAATGGGGCTCAGCTCTCTGAATGGCAGATGGCTTGCCTCGGGCTGTCCACGCCAAGCTTCCATTGTTCACCCCCGGGTTTGAAGCAGGGACCTCTTTGCTCCTCCTCCTTCGGCATCAAGAAAGGGACGTTTAGATAACAGGGAGACCAAACGACGCAGACTGAAATCCTCACCATTTGAACAGTTTTGGGACTCTACTTACTTTTAAGGGATATTTGTGTCCATGGTGTGAGACAGATAGACCCTATGAAGTCAGCATGTTTCAGCTGGAGCTGCATTAGCATTGGGACAAAAGGTAGTCCATATGGATGAGTCTTAGCTAGCTCCTATATTCCCCAGGGGTAAAGGGGGCAGCCTGCATGGAGCCCCAACAGCAGGCGTGTGGTTCCAGACCTCTCACTCTGAACCAGCCACTGAGTCTGTTGTCAGGCTACCTCCCACCACACCAAGCTACTGGTGGAGATAGTAGAGAGACATAAACCTAGGCATTTACCTTGCAGTGTGATGCAGCGGACTAATATATAACATTTATTTTCATCTTCATGTAAGAAAAACTGTGATCGTATGTTAAGGAGTCCGGTTTTAGTAGGACTTTGTTTTAGCCATCACAACTGCTTGACACAGGGCAAACATTCAAACCTCTCATTCTTCAGCATCCCTCACAGTCTCAAATGGAGGGAAGAGAAGGTTACCCCGTGCTTTGTGATGTGGGTGGGTGGACGTGCTCACTGAAGACGAGGGGAGCAAACAGCTTTGACTAACTCCATTCAGCAATTAGCATAAAGCTGCCCCTCTTAAAGAATGCACAACCCCCTTCTAAACTTTTTTTTTGTCACAGGGTTGACTATTTTTAACACATCTGTTGTGTCCCATGTCTGCGCAAGCCATGGACAGGTCTGTCTACAGAACCCTTTATGATGCTGTGAAAAGACCTATAGGGACCCTTGATAGATAGCCTTCATTTCAATGAAAATGGCGACCAAGAGAATGGAGAGAATGGTGAGCCACCACTCCAGAACACCCCCTGCTCACAGCCCCTAACCCTCCTTTTTAAACAGTCTGATACTGAGCCTAATCATGTAGAGAAAAGAAACCATGTCTGACCAAGTTTTATGTTCTCCCTTTAAAGCCCTTTTTTTGCATTAAGGCGTCAACAACTTCAAAGAAAATAGTTATGGCGAACAGGAAAGGATTATCTAAACTCAAACTATACAATAAACCGTTATTATTTTCAAAGAGTCAACATGTCAAAGATAGATGTAAACAAAATGCAGTGAATTACTTTTGAGCAATCTAAAATAGCTGATTGCTTAGAAGTGTTACCCAAAAGTAACACCACAAATAATATGTTTTTTTTCAGTGATCTACTGCATAATGAAGTAATCTGACATAGTCATTTCAGTTCCGGCCTGCATTATTCATAAATGGCAGTTGTAATCATAAATGTATTTTATCCCAATAGAATAGAGACCAAAGAAAACAAAAAGTTAAACAAACCAGCTCAGAAAACAGACCTTTTCCCCAAACACCAAAAAATCCCATGGAACACAGTTTCCCATGACTACAGTATAATGTTGTATGAAATATGTTTTATTACCATTTCACAATCATTGGGACACTGCTCTGTCTGTGACATTCATAAACTAATTTGTGGAAAAAATATGACAAAGAATACACTGTTAGCTATAGTGAAATGACCTTCCCCGACCTGTCAAGGAGAAAGAAGTGCCTCTGTGCATGGGATTAGTGGGTCACTGGGTCTGCAGGATGTTTACTAGCTAATGTCAGAGATGGGAGCATTAATACACAGGACAGTACCAGGATAGGAACACAATAGAAAAAACAAAGACTTTTTAAGACATGGGTTTAGCTATTCATAAACTGACTGGAGCCATGCCGTGAATCAAAGGCAACATGGTATCAGAATCACAAACTACTAACACAAGCTATTTTTTTACATTTAAATTTTAAACATTTTAATTGTCTGGCAGCATCTGAGGTCCCAACAGTTCTAGAGTTACAGTGTTTCTCAGATTAATCTCAGGGTCCTGTTTCTCATCCATTAGTCAAGGAAGCTGCTGTTGTGACATCTGGAAAAGAGGCATCCTTAAGTTTTTTGTTTTGGCATCCCTTGTTTTGTCGGCTGGAATCAAGCAGAATTCATCTTGTCAAAACAACACAGTAGAGGAAATCCTTTTAAAATCGAAGATTTAATAACATCGTTTTTGGTATTTATTTGCAAATTGTTTTTAATTTCAAATGTCACCTGCAGTAGCATTCTGTTCCCGTTTACAGCTTGATTTCTCATCTTGACAATATCTCATGAAAAACAAGAGGTCTAAAGAAATGCACTGATGTAAAAAAAAGTGTTAATCAATAAGGGAATTACATCGAAAATTCCTAAGTGATGCTGAGGGCTCCCGAAAGTGCACTGTTATATTGCGGGGGCCAAGATATCCCCTCTGTATTGTCCAGTTGCCGGAGAGACCTCCCTTAAATCTGAAAGGACAGCTCTGAACTCACACAATGAGCAGCATTGTTTCTCTATGAAAGGAGAGCATGTGCTTTGCTAATGCCGCACTTGCATCGGCCAACCTCCGGGACAACTTCTACATTCAGCCTTTGATTAAGGAGCCCAGTTAGCCATGGATGACTTCCTCCAAGGTGCCCGGAGGTTGTGGGAAAGGGCCAGTAAGCGAGTGCAGCCTGGCCTGCTGAATGGCTCTGTGGAGGTTCATGATACCAGGGTGCCTCCAACTGAAGCGCTGGAGTGAGATCACATGACAGCCCCAGTCACAACTTGAGGGGATAAAACAAAAGTCATGGTGTGTGAGTGTGTGTGCGCGTGTGTGTGCATGTGTTTGTCTTGCCTCAGGAATAGAGATTCAGCAATCATTCCCTCCCCGCGTCATTACGTCACAAGCGCACAGATGTTCGATGAAAAGAGAAAAAGGCAGAGACAGGTGGAACACTCCCTCCTTCTCCCTTTGTGTGCAGCTGACTGCATTCATTCTACAAACCACAACAAGAACTACAACATGGTTAGATATTAAACGCATGCGTATATACACACAATCGATTCTGTGGGTGGGATTGAGGCCCAAACTGAAGGTAGGATACTTGAAGGTGAGCCTGGGGCTGGGGGCTGGGACCCAGGGGCAAGGACCAGGGGCTGGGTACTGAAGCTGGGACCTCAGGCCTGGGCTGGGGTGTTTGTGCCCAGTCCGTTCTCATTCCCGTCTGGGGCAGTCAGACGGCCGGGCCACAGACGGCCTCTTGTTTAAACAGTGTGATTAGTGTGGCGCCCGCATGGAGGACTCTGAGGGGTAAGAGGTCGCTGCCTTGTGAAGGAGATTAATAGAAGAGCGCGGCAGGGAGGAGCACCTGCCACTCCTCTCCACAGACGAGCAGAGCACAGCGCCTCATAAAAGGACCCGACATCCCTCCATCTGATCTGTCTTCACTGTTGTCCCTACGCAATGACTTCAGTCTGGCACTCCAGCCAACCCAACCCAAGGCAGTGTCTGAAATCAGATCACCCAGGAGGAATGCTTGTAGACATGCATGCAATGCTGGAGTGTAATAAAAGCAGTTGTCTTTTACAGTGCGCTATGGTTACTAAAACTGCACAGTAACCGTGAGAAAAGAGTGCTCTCTTGGAGGGCCAGACTGAACGTGAACCTGTCATGTGATCTACATAAACAGGAAACTTGATACCTTCTATCCCATCGTATAATGGACCATATATAATTTGCAGCAGGGTTCTAAACCTAACCTGCTTCTCACTGATGCTCCCCGTGGGAAATCAAAAGGCTTGTAACCTGCAGTAATGCTACAGTTTCCCACGGAGGGTACAAGAGTCAAACAAGGCTGGACCTTACAGGGGTTGGCTCGGCAGGATGTGGAACCCCAATGGCTCAGTTTAGTCGTTTTGTATCCACACAAACCCTCTTTATTAATCACACTAATAATAAGTTCCTACTTGCCTCTATGGGGATACATTCCAGCTTAAATCCCCACTCTACATGGCACAGTCTGACAGTTAAACAAGGCCTCTTCTAATCCACTTAAAATGAGAGGATCTGCTCGGACCGACCCGGCCCCAGGTTTAGACAGCGGCTCTGTGGGATGGAGACACGGGGCCTTGCTCTTGTGTTCCCTCACTGGAGATCTGGGCCCAGGCCAAGCATGAAGCTCTCAGCACCAAATAGAGCAGAAGATTCCCCTCAGCTGACCAGGTTGGCTTGTCTGGGGAGCAGAAGGCTGTGTGTGTGTGTGGGTGTGTGTGTGTATGTGTGTGTGTGTGTGTGTGTGTGTGTGTGTGTGCCGCGTCTGTGCAGGCCTCATTATAATTCACTGCTGCTGATAGTCAGAAGTCTTTTCCTGGCAGGTGGCTTGCTGTGTGCGTAGCCGACCATGTGGCAACCAGTCACACAGGCCCTGTCTGCAGCTTTGTTTACATCACACAATATCTTCATATGTTCATGGAGATCTAAATATAAATTATAATTAATAATGTCCGCATACAGTCTATACATGCATGAGAACCATGCCTTCATACACAATTTGTTGTGGGGTAATTTTATGATCAATTCAAGTCACCGGGCAACAAGAAGTTTGAATAGAACTGGTTTCCTTGTATGTCAGTGAGACAGATGAGGGTAGATTTAATTTTAGTCTTCGCCAGTCAACAGGAAACTGCAGACTTTGCGTCCCATGTCTGTGCCATTATCGTCTTGTCTTTGGTAATTAGCTCGTCCTCTTTGTGCTGTTTAGCCCTGGTTTTCACATGGCAGTAAAGTAATTGAACAAGCTCATAATCACATCTGCTTTACATTGTAGGGGTGTAATTCCACTGGCCTCCCGTGGTTCTTTACATGACGTCCCGCTCCCTGTCCTGTAAACCTTGGGAAACGACAGAGGGATGCTACTCTGCAGAGATCTTATGACTGATGACATGAGGTTACCATTTAGAGACAGCTTGTATCTCTGACAAAGACAATAAAATCATGGAGAATGAACAAGGGGAAAAAGTTCACAACAACAAAAAGAACATCCATCGGCAACAACAACAGCAGAACAATGCCTCCACAATACAAAATAGTTCGGAGAAAGTTAACCCTTTTCTGAGAGATTAATGAGAATTTTGGGGAGTTTCTTTTTTGTGTGGTTATGTTAAAATATTACAGGCTTGATTTTAGCGAGTGTGATAGTAATTGACCCTGAAATCCAGGTCCATCTGGCATTGTTTTCTGTGGGGTACGAGGGACATGATGATGTAATGTTATGATGAAGCTTTGTCATGACGGAGGCCCCCAGTATCAGACACATTAGGCCGGGTCAGGGGCCTCTGTTGCCCAGGGAATGTTTACCACAGGCCTCCTCCTCAGGCTCCTCCGTGCCTGAGGGCAGGGAAGTGAGGGGGTCACATAGAGTTGTTCATTTCAAAACATATCAGGTGTCAGGCACTCTGAAGTGTAAGGCTCTAGGGAGAACTGTTTCTTTTTTTCTTCTTTTTTTTTACCTAAGGTTGAATGGAAACTACTGGGAAGATAAGTTTCACTCCCCAACCCGCGAGAGACAGAGACAGAGGAGATGGTAGCCTAACTGGGCAGTCTGAGCAAAACCACATCATTGTCATAACATGAGCTGTTAATACTAAACCAATATATCTGTAATTGCTACCATTTCCCCAAGAGATTGAAATGATTCACACAATGCACATAACACCCACATGACACGCCCTGGCTCTGACATCAGCAGTTTCCCATCGGACTCTCTCCCAGCTCAGCATTCTGAGTAGTCCCGTGAGATTCTCACACATTGGCGTGCCCTGTCATTTGGACTGTATCAGTTCCCAGGGCTCCATTCTTGCACCATAATACACCGGCAGATCAGGTCCCTGCAACTCTCCAGACTCCACATTACAAGCACAATGAACACCCTGTAACACTAGTGAGAGCATGGAAGAAAAAAAACATCAATTGGAAAAGCTTAGACCACATCCTAAACATCCATTATTCAATGCAAAGTGCGATTCATCTGAAGGCCGTTACATTGACCGCGTCCATCTTGTCTATCAACCACATCAGTTTGAGACGGGTAGACCTCGCTCCTCCCAAAGGAACATGTCAATCATCAGAAGTTCCCAGGACGACATGGAGTTAGACAAAGGAGAAGTTATGGGAAGCGTTAGGCTCAAAGAGTGGAAGTAGGGCAGGGGCAGAATAATGGAATCTGTTATGCAAATGGCGAAGCAGACTCCACAGTTGTGGGAGAGGAGAAGAGAGAGAGAGACACTAATTATCACTGTGAATGAAAACAGTGACCACTTTAAACAGGACATTACCACCACCCATGATGTCATCTCCAGTTTCCTGTTTTCAATAGAGATATGTTGTTCAGAAGTGGCAAGGACTTTGAAACTCACGAAGACATGGAATAATTATCCAAATTAATGTTTTTTTTCCGAACAGATGAAAAGCAAGAAGTCCCTATGGCTACAGTTTCATTGAGCCACTTGTGCTTTGTGTTTATGACATTAAAGATATTGCAGTGTGGTTAAACTGGGCTCGTACATGCCAACTAAATTCCACTGCAGCAAGGCACCACAGAATCACAACACACAGTGCCTGCTGGCTGTAAAACATCAGAGAGAGAAGACCCGACCCCAATGAGGGAAAACAAACCGCCGCTCAAAACCAAAGAAACAAAAACTCCAAACATCCCCTTTGTCCAAAAATGTAACTGCTGACTCTATTTCCCCAAAGGCATGCATCTGGCTGTCTGAAGGAGAGTAGACCTGATGACCGAAGACAGTAATGTCTAAGAACTGAATGGAATCCAGCCGTCACAAAGACACGTTTCATTATTCAAGGAATCCCCCTGTTGTGTTTCTCAACAAGGTAGTATGGGAACAAAAGACAGGTTGAAGAATGGCCATTCATTCTAACAGAGAGCTCTTGTCTCCAGACCCTGCTATTTGCAGCACTCACCCAGTTAAATCTCACATTACTGACTCTCCACCCTGTGACTAACTAGGAATCAGGATGGTCAAGCGTTATCACAAGTGCTCATGTTTACGGATAAACAGAATACATCAACATAAACAATATGTATGCAAACATAACTGGATAATGTTAGCCTCTATCCATTTTGTTCATCGCACTTCCAAATGACTTCCAACAGGTCTGCTATGAGTCATCTAACTGGAGGCTAACATATTTGAATATTTCCAGTCATTCCAGACTTGGCTCTGCCTCAGATTTCTCACATTTTGACAGTTGTTACTTACAGAGTAAGGGAATCTCCGAAAACAGCAAAACAACAGAACATTTAATTCTGGGGAAACTCCAGCCCTCTCTTAATTACAGCGAGCCACACTTGGTGTTGAGGGCCACAAACAGACAACGTGTACAACAGTATTTTATCCAGGCCTAATGGAAAAGTATAGTAGGCTCAACATGTCCAGGCAAGCCAGTGTGGAACATGACGCCATGCACTGTAGCTAGCATTTACCAATGGCAACCACTGATGATAAATACAACAACCACATTTGTATCTGTATTTTTTTATAAATGACTGTGCATTCAAATAAACGTTTGATAGGAACATAGTTTTATTGCATGAACATGACTGTTACATCTTGTCTGCCGTGCAAGGGGTTGCAACGGAAAAGAGAGAAAGATGAAGAGAAAATGAAGAAGAAAAAAAACTCCAAAGTAATCAGACAAGCCTGTATTAATTCACAAGTGTTTGACTGCAGAAGTTGACATTGCCATATGTGATATGTTGTGAGTATTATGTCGGCTCACAAAAGTGTCTGTTTCTCAGTGTGGGCTGCTCTGTGTGGGCCTGAGAAACCAGTGGATCAGAGAGGGGCAGAGGGAGAAGCTATCGGCTCTGTTTATGCTCCCAGCATGGACACACAAGCTCTGATAGGATTACAGGTCACACCAGAAGTGAGAGCCAGGGGACTGGCGGCTCTTTAGAAGTGGGTCTCAGTTTCCCTGCTCTCTGTGCAACATTAGAGGATGCTCTCCGCAGGATTAGGTCTGCAGAATGGGGATACAAATAAACAGAGTATGTTTTTCTATACCGACCCTCAATCCGTAGATAAGGTTTCCACATGTTTGAATTTAAACTCCTCAACTAGGACAAAAATAAGCTGAAGTAAGCCATAAATTAGCAACACCGTTTGGGTGGTGGGGGGGACGGGGACACACACCAGAAATCAATTTTATATAGTGAGAGATTGAGAGAAAAAAGAAAGAGAGAGAGAGAGAGACAAGTAACTGATTACATTTGAGAATCTTAGATGCAGATGCTGCAATATATGAGCCCATGTTCCCTGCCTATTGGTAACACATCCAAGAACAGACGCATCACCAAGTTTCAGGAGACTCAAGAGTTCTTTATCAGGTTCAGATGCTTCCTGTGTCTGCAACCCATAACTGATGTTTATGCCTATTTGAACACATTGATTCCAGTTTCATCTGTGAGTGCTTAAGCTTTCAGCACAGTTTATAGAAAGGTTTGTATATCTCTGTGGTGTGTATATGATGTACTATGAACCAATATTCTGGACAGAACAGCAACAATATCTTTTTCAAACGAAAAACCTCCCCGCAGACTTGCCATCCTGTATGGATATGATTACCCATACGAGTCCTGGAGCAGACAGGAGTACTTTACCTCGTTATTGTGCATCAGTCAAACAGTGAGACCTATAAATAGCTTCCCTTTAATCATAGCCAGCTCTCTGAAGGCCCCAGGCCCGCACAGATCCTCAGAGATGTTGACAAGCTCACAGTGAAATCAAGCTCCGCTGCGTATTGGATGGTCTGTGGGTCTTCCACTGAGGAAGTGGGAGCCTTAGAAGAAAGGGGATTTCATTTCACAGGAATTCAGCGGTAACATCGTTAGGGCGGCCTGTGACGAGGAGGCGGCGCAGGGTCGTTTTAAGTGGGAAAGAAGGTTCTTTTCTTTTTCTTTTGTTGCTGTCAGTGGAGGGAAGACAAGAGTGAAAGAGGCTTTAGAAGAAATACATTTAGTTTGTACATTTCCCCCGTCTTAACAACTGACATTGTTCCAGCATTCCAAGGAGGGGTCTGAACCAAAAACCTTTCAGAGGTGAGACGAATCCCCTTGCAAAGGGCAGGAGAAAGAGCCTGTTGATCCCAGGAGAGAAGGGGCCAAGGAGCCAACCCCCTCGGCCTGGTTCCTATACTGGTTTCGGCTGCCTTTTTCTGGGTAGTTTCAAAAGATGCACAATAGGCCTTGTCTATATGAACAATACTAAGTTAACAGACAACTTCTCTGTTGCAAACCTGTGTTTTATGACCAGAAGTCAGTTTCTGAGTTTTCTTTTGCCCCGGGAGTTACATTTTATAAGGGTTTACAAACTTACTGTGATAAAATGACATCCCTCAAGTGGTGCTATTGTTGTACGTACTGATGTTCATCTCCAGCATATGCCACAATAAACATCAAATTACATGATGTGTGCTTTGATGAGAATGTTTGTATCAAAACACAGACTATGGGGTGCGACCAGTAGACCCTCCAGCAGTGGGGTATTTGGGAGTGGACTTGGTATTCAGACCTGCTGTCTCAGCCAGCTGCATGGTGACCTGCTGGAACTCACGTCATGCCCGGGTCAGGAACTCGTCACCAGAAGGCCCATAGCTGTAAGAAACTGAATTTGAATAACAAGTGCTGAGGAATGGCCAACTGTTTAAAGCACTTCTCAAGGTCAATGTAGAACAATAGAGTATAAGAATAGAGAGCCTTGCTGCTGAACAAGCTGTCCACACTTGGACATATTAAAATAACTTTACTCGTATGTTATTATTCTTTTATTTTATATAGTCTACTGAACTGAAATTATTCAGCAACTTGCACATGTTTACTTTTCTGGTAAAATAAAGGATAATACTTTCATTAACTATTGTGTCCTGCTGTGGAAGGTACCTCTGCAAATCTCCACAAACAAGCTGCCCATTAGTTTCCCTGCAAACATTTAACCAGGTGCACAACGACTATATTCACCTGCTTCGCCGTTTTATAAGTAAATACGTTTAGTCTTTTTATCTATGGCAGCACTGACTGCTTGCTGATAAGACATTCAAGGCCTATCCTTAATCTCAAATAGTTTAACACACACACATACACACGCACACATGCGCGCACACACCCCACACAATCAAGGGCGTTCCTCTGTTTAAATCCCGCCCATGTTCGACATTAACAGAGTCTGTGAAGCAAAAGCCCGCCCCTGAGGCGTGGCCTGAGTTGGGAGAGGTTATAAATAAGTCTCTCATCAATTGTTGCCTTACTATTCAGAAATGCAGACAAACGGGAACACTAAATAACTATTAGTTCAGTTTTCAAATACCATATGGACATTTGATTTTTTTTAAATTATATTCATACCAATATATATGGTAGTTATTATCTTTTAATCATGTTGAAAAGTTATGGTAAGAAAACGGCTATCTCTTTAGCAAGTGCAGGTTTCATGTGCCTGCTGTTGGTCCTGGTTGCCGCGCAGCACCACAGAGTTCAGGTGAATGATGAGCCAGATTTGAAAGAGATTGGGACGCGCTCACTCCAAAGTCTTGACAGTTTTGCTACGGAGTCTGACGTAGTCCAAGAGGATGAGAATCACGACAAGACTGATTTACAGGCAAAGAAAGGATTCTCCGCGTACTTTTCCAAGTTATCCCGTGGACGGAGAGAAGCGGGGAATCCTACATCGTCAGCTGGTTCAGCAACAGACGCAACTCCCGCTGAGGACATCAGCGCAGAAGACATCTTCATTGCTGTCAAGACTACAAAGAAGTTTCACCAGTCTCGACTGAACCTTCTCCTGGATACTTGGGTCTCCAGAAACGTGCAGCAGGTGAGCAAAAGGACGTTTTTGAGTAAATGCAATGTACATGACACACAACTTAGAGAGGGGTCATGGTAACATTATGGGACAATAATGGCCACTTATAATGCATTCATACATGTAACCCGATAACTCAAAATAAATATGAAAAGGAAGTAATTAGATGAATATCACTCCATCAAGGACAAGTCTAGCAAGTCTATAAGGCTCCAGGTGTTGCTAGTTAGTTGTTGTTAGCCCAGGTTGCCCAGGACACATGCTGATGATACCTGGTTGCTATGTGACACATAGTTCCCTCAATGACAGTCTGAGTCGATGATGATTCTTAGACACTGTCACTTTTTATTTGGCCTTGAGTGATGCTCCTGAGAACCCAAGGAGTACTTCTAGGGCTCTGCCCCCCCCCTCCCCCCTGTACCCCTGTCTCCATTATCCCCCTCTTTTGGGTGTCCCTGTGAATGCCTGGGTGCAATGGATGCCTCCCAGCAGCGGCTCCAGCACTGTCCCCCTTCCAGGGCTAACAAAGCGTCTTTCTGAAGGGCGAAGAAAGGCTTTCTCAGCCCCTTGTCTCCCTCTCTCCATGGGAACGTGGGAGCCGAGTCTGGGTCAAGCGAGCCAAGGATGGGAAAAACGGGGGCTTCGTTAAGGGGATGTCTGGGACAAAGGGGTGCATCTATAGGGAAGTTTGTGCCGGGAGTAGCACGCTGAGTATGAAAATGCAGCCTTGAGAACCAAGCTCTTTTACCCCATGTGCACAAAAGCACTCAGGGGCATAGTGAAGAGGAAACAGACGCTAGTCAAAGTGATTTTAATCCAGCATCCAGAGTTGTCACGCATAGTTTTCCAAAAGTCAGTTAAATTTGCCTCGGGCGTAATCACACTTTCTTTAGCCGCATTTCTTTGAGGTTCTGGATTCCATCCACTGCCGGAACGCCACTGTTCTCTTGGTTTGGAATTGGCTGTGTGTAGTCAAGAGCAACAGGCTATCCTTTCTCTGTATAAGGATGAGGTGGGGTGAGTTTAGTTGGTACTCGAATACTGCTCCAAGCATATGAGAATGGTCAGCATTCATTTGTCTCACATGATAAGATATGAGCCCCACCCCCTCCACACACACATAAACACACACCATCACTGTAAGTTCATACATCCAGACATGCTCTGATGTTCATCTTTGGAGTAGCAGTGTACATGGTCATTGATGGTGCCTACTGTGGTGGATGAAATGAGTGAGCCCGGCCCTGAGAGTTAACAGCAGGGTTTAGGCAGCTGGTGGGAGGCCAGGCAGGCATAATGGATAGGCTGAGCCCACAATACAAGAGGGAGTTCCTGGGGGAAGGCTGCCAGGTGGTCAGGAGTTGAGGAACAAAGGATGTCCCTAATGCCAGTCATACGAAGCTCTACATTCCCACCATGTACATGTGGACTCGCTCTGTTCTATGGTTGGATTCACTGATTTAGCTGACGAACACCTGTGTATCGTAGATTATGCTTGTATCTCGGGCGATGGTAACCATTGGACCGAAAGCACTTTTGAAAATCTTTATCCTATAAAGGTGAATTGAGACTGGTGACTGCTGTGCTTGTAGTCCACATCCTAAGAATGGTTTCAGGACCCGGTTAAAACAGACTATCTTGTTTGTTCTTGTTCAGCTCAGAATACTGTTTTCACAGAGTAGTTGCTGTTTACACACGGATAGAAGACCCAATCTGTAATTACTGTGTTGAACCAAATGTAGTACCCTTTTCAGGTACATGAAGCACCATAGAACCAATCTGATAATTATGTACTTCACAAGAACACAATTATTTTATCATCTAAGAATCTGCAAAAACGTGGAAAATTACAGGAAGTGAATGAACTTTTTATGAGTTTTTGGTGTTTGATTTAGTACTTTTCTATTGTGTGCTCTTGTCTACAGCGTGTTACTATAGAAGTATTGTTCATATACTATGTCCTAGTTTCCGCTGTTTCACCATATTTCCCCCCTGAAACAATGTAGCTTCCCTAGTGGGTAGGCTTCGAAAACAATGAGTGGACTAAATCACGCCCCGGCACTATGGCACTCTGAGACCTGCATGGAATTACAAGTTACTTTATACAGATTCAACTCCTGGTAAACTGCACATAACCCTGTTCATCGGCACTTGAACTGACTCGAGTCGTATCCAGACAGCTGCTGATAACAGCTTTGTCCATTCCGTCCTTAATGGAGATTACATTCATTATCCACTGGAAACACAATAAGAGCATCTGCAAGAGACTGGCAGTTGGAGAAAGACTATTAGAGTTCATGGAGTCTGTGTTCTTCTGGTCAGAGAGAGGGACAGTGCTGGTCAGTAGGTGGTCTGGTGTCCTATACTCCAGCTGAGCTCAGTGAGAAGGGAGAGAGTGAGACGGTGTGCGTGCGTGTGTGTGTGCTTGGGTGGGAGCAGGCTAGGCGGAGGGCGGTTGTTGACTGAGGGAGGGGAGCACTGTGCCCTTCCTTCCCGGGGAGCTGGAGACAGCCAGCCAGGCACCACGCTCTGCTGTGTTCTGCTCTGCCAGGCCTTCCTGTGGTGAGGAGCGCACTCTCCCCCCCTCCCCCCCTCCCCCTCATCCTCCTCACACCCCCTCACACCCCTCACACCACCACTGGCCATTGAAAAATCCTCTCTTCTCCTCGACAGCAGACTAGTTGTTTATGACGCAGAGATTGAATTAGTATTCCATGTGAGTAACTGCATTCTTTAATGTTTCAGTTAAGTGGGAGAGACAAAGAACAAAAGATTTGCCCTCAGAGACTTTCCTTTAGTTAACCGCTGCAGCTGTATGCAAATGAAGGCAAACATATTTAGAATTTACCCAGTGGAGACTTTACCCAGCATGAAAACACACAGCATTGTTCAGTAGAAGAGGGGCCAGGCGGAGCATGAAGGGGGAGAAGAGAGAGTGAAGGGGGTGAAGTGGGGGTGAATGACCACACACAGATTTTGATTTACCAATCAGCAGTGAGAACACACCACCATCCCCCCCACCATCCCCCCCTCCCCTCCTGCCCTCTTTTCTGTCAGTGCCCGGGCTGGAGGCCCTGGCAGCTGCCGTAGTGATTAGGCTGTCCATTCAGCGAGGTTTAAAGCAAACAGCGCCAGACTCTGATCTCCTCCACAGTGAAACCACTACTCTTTCTTAAACAAACACAGACCCAGGGCCCTGTACATTGTACCACATCTGCTCAGAGTTTGTTCCGCTAACCTATCAAACTGGCCTTGGCGAGCGACGGAGGGGAGAGCGGGGGCAGCGCAAAGAAACAAACGTCTTTGTGCTTTCCTCCCGGCATAACGCGGGCGGCCGTTCAGATACAGATCAAAAAAAGCCGTTGCGACATTGAGACAATCAATTACTGGGAGGGTGGGTTTGCCGTCATAAAGTTTTCCCCGCCCAAGCTAGTTGGGGGTTGTGAGGGAGGAGTGGGCAGAGGCAGCGTGACCTGGCCTGTTCAGACACGTGGCGTAGGTAAGGCGGCGCGTTGCGCGGCAGGTGGCTGGCTCACCTGAAGTGGAGAGCAAACAGTGTAACGGCAGAACCAATGCCGGGACCAGGGGCTCTTTTCATCAGCATACCTCTGTCTGGGGCTCCCCGCCTAGCACCTGCTCAGCCCCACCTGCCAGACAGGAGCTTCCAAACCCGCTCTTTAAAGTGTGCCACTGGGGACACCTTTTGTTGTTACACAAAACAAGAGCCTGAAGGGTTTCAGTTGAGCTTGACAGCTGAAACGCTCGTTGATGTTATCCTGAAAAAGAAATGAAAGAGGGCTCAGAAGCTCTTGTTGATGGTCCACATGCCTATAACATTAACAGTTATCTAGAACTGTGCTTGAGCAAGGGGGGGCAGGTTGGTGGGACGGGGGTCGGGTGCCTGGTGGGAGGGGTGGGAGGAGGGGGGGGTGGGGGTTATAGTCTGCCTCCTTCTTTGTTCTATGTCTAGGATGCTTTGGAGGGCCACACAGTTGCCATGGAGAGGGTGAAAACAGGGACAAGAGGCCTTTTTCAGAGCTGGGCTTGTTTAACCCACTGTGTTTTCCACTGCATAAAAGACTGCTGATGGATGCTAATAACCCTGAATTGGATGTTGAAGGAACAAGGACCTCAGACACAGTAGAGAATATTACGAAGAGAGTTTTAGTTTATAGTGTGACCACTTCATCCACTTCATGGATTTTACAACAAAGTGAACTCATGCTGTTTTCTTTCCTTTTTGACAGACTTACATCTTCACCGATGGAGAGGATGAAGAGCTGAAGAAGAAAATTGGTGAGTTTAATATTCGAAAGATGTGTTTATTGTAAAAGGTTTAGATTTGAAATCTTATAATCCCCGTGGAATTCTCTACTCTGGGCTCCTGGGGTTTGTAGTTCTAGCGGCAGATGGTTTTTAAGTTGTGTTGAAGAGATTATTTTCATCCAACACTAGCTAGTAAAGGTAGTCCTTTGTAACTTATCATCTCCTTTCATCGTTGCCACAGGGAGCCATGCCATCAACACCAACTGTTCTGCAGCTCACAGTCGTCAGGCTCTGTCTTGTAAGATGGCCGTGGAGTACGACAAGTTCATAGAGTCTGGGAAAAAGTACGTGTTTTGCATTTTACACACCAATAACACACATATACTTTCTATTCTTCTTCTTTTCGTTTTACTGAAGTGTGATTAGTTATATAGCACTTTCCCATTGCTTTACACGGTCCTTCGCATTTTTACACATTCGTGATATGAATGTATGTTGCTACTTTTGATATTAAGCTATAACAAAATGATGGTCTTTTTAGGTGGTTCTGTCATGTGGATGATGACAACTATGTGAACGTTCGGTCGCTGGTGAAGCTGCTGTCACAGTACCCGCACACCCAGGATATGTACATCGGCAAGCCCAGCCTGGACAGGCCCATCGAGGCCACGGAGAGGCTGGGGGAAAACAAGATGGTGTGTAGATCAAGCCCCTCGCTCATGGTGCTCTCTAAACCTGTCACAGATGTCCTTTAAAATGTGTCCACTGAGTCAATGACAATATCCTAACGTTCTCTTCATTTTCTCTTTTCTTTCAGAGACCCGTCAACTTCTGGTTCGCTACCGGAGGAGCTGGCTTCTGTGTGAGTCGGGGCCTGGCTTTGAAGATGAGCCCTTGGGCGAGGTAAGATAACAAACTCGTAAATCTGCTACAATGATCATAAAAGAAGCCCTGGGGTGTTAGACATTGACCGTGCGCTCTCTCATGTCCTCAGCGGCGGTCACTTCATGAACACCGCAGAGAAGATCCGTCTGCCCGACGACTGCACCGTCGGCTACATCATCGAGTCGGTGCTGGGGGTTCCTCTCACCCGCAGCAGCCTGTTCCACTCGCACCTCGAGAACCTCCAACAGGTGTCCAAAACGGAACTTCACAAACAGGTGTGTTTGTGTTCGTAGATGCCTTGACCTTACTTTAAGAAGCATCGTCGTTTTTTTTACCGCCGGTGCTAAATTGCCTTTTCTGCTCTCACTTTCAGATCACATTGAGTTATGGAATGTTTGAGAACAAAAGGAACATCATTAATATGAAAGGGGCATTTCCTGTCGAGGAGGACCCATCAAGGTGAGAGATGACATCACTTTACAGGATCACTATGGCACTCCAGAGTAACAGAGGAACAGTGTATAGCTTGATAGCAAAAACACAAGCCAACTTTTCCAACAGCAAATCTGACCTTTCTTCTTCTTCTCTGTTTTCTTTCAGGTTTAAGTCAGTGCACTGTTTGCTGTACCCTGACACTCCCTGGTGCCCTCCACAGGTTGCCTACTAGGGTGACCGGCTCCTTTCGTATCCTCGTCCCCACCATGCCTCGGTATCTGAAAGGCTCATGGGGACCATTGTTTGGTATTAGACCGTCGCGCCACTGTGTTGTTGCTGCAGTGGCGCACGGCCTTTTCTAGTTTTACTGGGCTGCTGTGCGGCCCGCTTTGGGACACTTCCTTCCTGTCTGGTGCCTGAGCTTCCTGTCTCGTCATAGGGACTGAGGAGCCAGCCACTCAGAAGGAAGGAGCTTTCAGCATTGAGCTTTGCAGGCAATCAGTTGTGCTTTGTGTTGTAAATGTTGCTTGTAAATGTATTTGCAATTCTCATAGAATGTACACTTATATATCAAGCCTTTTGCCAGCTTTACACAAATGATTAGAATTGTATGATTAATTGTTGGTTCTTTTTGTTCAATTTCTTTTTTAGAGTCTTGAAAGCCATGCAGGATTTTATAGACTGTATGAGTAAACACATACGTTCAGGATTGTAGAGATTGGGGAGTAATATTTTCATTGTGACTTTTTTTGTTATATTCCTTTTGATTCTTTTCCTTAAAAGACTCCGGACAAAATTACCGATATGAAGATATTAATGTGCTTTCGTTATGGTTATGTCAGTGTTATTACTACTATGATTTGAGCTGGCAGTTGGTTTACCGAATGTACCCTCAGGTCAGGTTATCTAACCTGAAGTATATCGGGATTAAGCACTTTTCCCTTTTTGATAGTTTAAATGAGATGACAGATTTTATGACCACTGATATGTTTCACAGCTGTGTCCATGCCAACTGATGTAACGATATAACCCCCCAAAAATGTCAATATCTCTAGATTTAATTGTATTTAAAAACATTCCTTGCATTTGATACAATCAGGGAAACTAATATATAGTGGAGATATTGAATTAATGTTACAATCAAATGCTGATTTGCATGAAGATACAATTGTTCCTTTTTTTTATTTGCACAGCTGGGTTTCAAATAAGCTGTCGCTTGCTCTGGTAAAGTAGTTCAATGTTCTGCAACTATGGACCTCCTCCATCTTGAATGATAACCAACAGAACCAATAGACTCTGCCTTATTTAGAACCCCAAGTGTCAATTGACTCATCTCCTTGCAGTAGATGCTCCAGTAAATGGTTGCTTTGTTGAGGACTTTACCAGAGCAAGAGCAGTGTTTTCACAGAGAGGTGTCACCTCTCTGTTTCTGTCCCATATTGGGTACAACTGTATATCTCTATTATAAAGCAGTATTTCTGTACTGCGCTGTTGTTCAAATGCTGTCCTGGTATAACGATGTTTAGAATGTTAAAAAAAGATGCACGTCCCCCTTGTGGTTTATACCTGCTTTTGATGACCTGGACATGATTTTGTACTCGTTTTAACTGTTCTAATTGCTGTAATTTATCCTCCAGTATCTGGATGGTTTTAATAGTCTATTCAAATATTTGCTTCTCAGGAATTATGTTCTATTCCTGATATTATCATCACAGGAAAAACTGTGGTGTCCCAACTTCAGCTTTTGAATAAAGTTGCATAACCACTGAGAAACGTCCTTTTTGTATTTTTTTGTAATATCATTCATTTGGTATGGTAATCTTAGATTGCAGTTCATCTACCACAACATCCTGGTTTACATGGGATAGGTATACATGCTATTTATATAAAAACTGACATTATGGCCATTTTACAGTAGATTGGTATCCCACAGAACACTATGCATCACATTCATCATCAGTGTGAAGAGAAGGGGTTAAATAGAAATGCTAATGCCCAAACACTTGTGTCCACTACTCTCCTCCTGCTTTCAACAGTGCATGTTGGCATATACAGTCTCCACATGAGGCAGGCTGAGATATTGGCCTGGGTCCAGGAGCTAAATTGTAACGCTAATAGCGCACACTTAAAAGCGTCGGCTCAGTCAGACTGTATTTATTATTCTACAACATTGGGTATGGGAAAGGACATTGTTGCAATAGCAAATCGTTAGAGAAAATAAATAGTCAGGAACCACAGCATGCAACAGAAATAGCTTGTGTAACGATCCTCATTCAATTGAAGTTGTTATCTCTATGTGACATGTCATTAGTTTGACGGAAATGCCCACCCCTCCACACCCACAGTCTTACACACACTAACAAACAGGGGACCTGTGGAAGATGATATAGGCTGTACTGTATGTGCTATAGACCATGATACTGTACTTGAGTTTGGTCCTATCTGAGATACTAGGACCAGTCATCCAGAACATCTGTCTCTCTGACAGTTAAATCCTAGACTCGTCTGGAGTGAGTCACAGACGAGTCGAAGCCAGATTAGATCTCATTACCCAACACACTCATGGTTTATTATGCGTGTAAAACCTTGGTTGCCCGTGGGAAGACATCAAAGTGGTTTTGATCCTAATGTATCAATGGTGTGATGTGGGTACATCCGTGTCTTACCACATCGTTGTGCAAGAGTTTATATACTTGAAACCTTGTATTCGTTTTCCCATGGGTACAGTGCCAAAGATGAATACTGTTCTTCCTCTGGTTTGCAGGTTGAGTAAAAACGGAGACCGCTAAACCATCCGTCATTGGGAACATGGATTAGGTTTCCATTTGAATCGTTTGAACAGATCTGCGTAACATTTCCCGTCCATTTCAAGTCTGTAGAAAGATTTTGAAGGCAAGTTGCCATTTTCTCTACACATGCCACAGCATAACAGGACATAAAAAGGTTATGATGACTGATGTCTATGTTTCAGACTAAACTTCAGGCACATTGCTGACTTTAAGTTTTCCCACAACATCTCACCAGTCAAAAACTATGATTATGGTTTGTGGTTTCAATGTTTTTTCTACTAATTTGTTTCAGCTGCCAAGAAGCTTCAGTGACTGTCCCCCAGCTCAGATAATCAGCCTCCCACAAAAATCTTATCGAAATGAACTTTGAATTACGAGAGGAAAGAGTAACAAGACAGAAGAGTGAAAATGTGCAGCAGGTGATAGATAACAGTCAAACATCTAACTGGTGAGATGGTTATCAGTGAGCAACAACAGGATGTCGCGCCACGTAAACCGCCCTGTGTCACTATCTCCAGACAGCAGCAGGACATGTTGTAGCATAAACTGCAGGGGGCTGCTCTGTGTCTAATGACCAACTAGAAACACTTCATAAGGAGCCAACATTTTTCAAATGTGACTATCACCATCCTTTTTTTCACACCGTTGCCAGTCTTTAATTTCAGCTGTCTACGGAATGACCATTCTTACCAGACTTGTGGTAATATATAATGAAGTATCTTGCTTGCCACCCTTTTAATGACAGTCAGCAGTACAAACTCCCATGAAGTTTACATCAATTCATGAGTACTTTAAACACACAACATAGTTGGAGCTTTTATATTTGTTTTGACTGGTTCTCCTCCACTTCAGAGGGACAAGAGAGTGCATGTTTAGTAGTTTCCCAGACAGTCCTTCCTGTCTTTATACACGCGGTAAGATCCTACTTGAGGATGTGTATGATAGGGAGTAGGGACACCAAAACATAAACATTAAGTCATGCTAAAAGAGTTAATGAATCAACTAAATCTAAATCATATTAAATATATACACATTTCTTCCAAAGGCAATTTTAAGGCACACATTGTACCGAAAACCTCCAGTTGTTTTTATCTGGTAGGCCATTGTTTCCATTTGCTGATGAAACTTCCAGGCCATAGAACGGGTTTCCATGCTGTCACAGACAAAGGAAACTATTCTGATTGGTGATGTACCAGGTCTGTGTCCTGCTGATAAGAAAAACCAACATCGAGGTGTTTCTTCGTCCACCTCACTTCACGCTGCTAACTCAAACGTGTCAAATTCCACACTGGAACTAGAATAGGTGCTTCCTGACCAATCTCAGGCCCTGGAAATCCTGAATGGAGCTCTGTGTCTGACTATGTACAAGATGATGCTCTGCTGAAGGAATGTGTGGAGCAGGAAGGGAGGTGGTGGGGATTAAGAGACTTTCAATGATGATGAATCCCGGCACAATCTGGTGAGGTATGGCCGGATCCCAACGAGGACCGATTGCCAGAGACGAACATTCCACAGAGCGCGGGGGGATTACAGAGATGGCGGTGACTTGCACGCTGTCACTATGGCTTTCCTTGCCATATCAGCCAGTCTCCAATTAACAGGCCATGTTGTCTGTGGGATTAGCAGCGGCGAGACAATCCTGCAGCCCCAGTGGGAGCTTTCACAGCAACTGGTTGAAAGTCTTAATCCTCAACATGTGCTCTAAAGGGGTTGAGAAGAGAGAGTTGACCATAATCCAGGTATCATATACCGGAACAATAAAGAGTTGAACTTTAGTGTTACCATATTTGCTCAGGCTTTGTCCTGGCTTTTAGGTCTCTCGTCTTAGAGGAGTGCCACGGCGAGTTTGAGAGAGGACCGGCCCACTTCATCTCAACTGAACATGTCTCTTCAACTTCTATGATTTTGCAGTCCTGTAGCATAGTAAGCACTCGTAATAGTGTAAAGAAAACTCTGCTAACACCTTCAGAGTTAGTTTGTGTATTTAGCATGTGGTCTTATTCATCCTCTCAGTGTCTTCATAGCCCCTCAATAACAGGCCCAGTTACAGTAGAGATCGCTATCTGGATCGCTATCTACGTTGCTGTAGGGTTCATATGCCTGGACCTATCTGTCGTGAGGATTTATGGGAGAGCTGCTTTCGACAGCAGTCCTGGATGGCCTATGGTGCTAACGTGCACAAAATTGCCTTCAGATAAACAGGTTTCCATTCAAAAAAAAGAATTGCAAGTGAGACATGGGATGCAAAGCATATGCAAATGAGGGCTTTTTTGGCCTCACTTCTGACGCAGATGTTGATCCACAAAACAGGTGTTTGTATTTGATTGACAGTCAGTTCAAAACCCATGCAAATCTCTTGGCAAGGACGCGTCATCATATGCGTATCAAAATATAAACACATCGCTCAATTCAGTTTAACCTAGTACATTGATTTATACCAGTTACCATTTAAGTGGTCGCTGTTACTGTACATGTGCAATGTGGAAACATTACTGTACTTTGAAATGCCTCCTTGAGTTTTACCTTTCACGCTGTTACCATGGAGGTGGTGAGCAACCAGTGGATCATGACATTAGGTTGCCAAGCCCCTAACTGGAGCAAAAAAAAGGGATACGCTTTCTATCATTGTGAAAAGTCTGAATAGTGCAGGCAGGAACTGTGGGAGGAGGAGGGGGGGGGGACTCTGGAGAAGTTAACAGCCCCACATCAATGTGGATCCTTGTTCTGAAATGACTGGTTTTCGACACAACCATGAAGTAAAAAAGAAAGAAAGAAGAAAATAGGTGAGGGAGGGGGTAACAGGCCAGCCTCACCAATCCTCAATGTGTGTGTGCTCCCCCTGACTGGTGTGAGTAAAGGAGCTGCTGGGGTGTGAATAACAGGGACACACACCCAGGATACAGCTGCCTCTCCTTTGAGCCCTGCCACAAAGGAGACAAGCTACATGTCCTGTCTCCTTGACACTCCTCCCCCCCTTCTCCCACAAAAGGCTTGCAGCACAATGTGCCTGGCAGGAGTCTCCAAAGGTCTGGAAAACAATGCTGACCGCAGGCTTGCGCTCACTGCTCACTTAAAGAAATCAGTCACCACGCGCTGACGGGGCCGAACGACAGATGAGAGGAGCCACGGTATCGGCGAACGCCGACGTCGATTTGCAACTTCCATCACTTTTCATGGATCGAGCGAGGAAACCTCCGCCGCCGACGCTTCTGTTCTCCTGTCATGCAGCTGCTTAGAATTCAAGAGAGAATCCAGGGTTAGCGTCCTCCAGGGCCCGGCCGTGGCACCAGGGCCTGGCAGCGTGCCCGGCCAGACTCAGGAAGTGTCTGCTGGGGGTCAGAGGGCCCTGGCACCGTCTCACCCGGCTATTCAGCCTTCCACCTCAAAGCATTAGCAATGCATTCCTTCGGACCAAGAATGGGGAGTAAATTCATTTCCTCAGGAGTAAGACTGTGAAATTGTATTAGCACCCCGTTTTGCGCAATAGATGTCCGGTCCATTTATAAAAAATGGACTGCCTCATTGGGTGAAACAGGACTAGTAGTTTAACTATACCTGAGGAGACCAGATCAACTGGGTGGATCTAAAATGGTATATTCATTGGATGTTATGTGGTTGGAATGGCATACCATATCGTATGAACACACAGCTACGTTGTGCAGAGGGAGACAGGGTCATGCTCCAACCCTTCCTTCCAATTCCCTTGAGCAGACGGCCAGTGTTGACGGCAGCAGCTGGCCGGCGGTCCACAGGAACGAGACAATATGAGACTTCTGGCCTGATGGTGACACTGACCTCTCTCCTGCAGTGAACCCAGTGAGGTCAAACACAACACAAGCTTTCTCCTCCAGAACACATCCTAGCCTAACGTCCTAGCAGACTTAAAGCAAAAGGAATTTTGGGTAAAAGTATAATTATGTAGAAATGTACAATTTCAAAATCTCATCTTCAAAAATGCTGTCAGTCATCTATAGTTACACAACCATGACGACCGCATAGATACGAGCATCGTGCAGAGCAGAGAAGAGCGGTGTAGCTGTGCTGCTACCTAGTGTTCCTCAGCAGCATGTTAGCAAACTGTGCAGCCTGCTTGTTGAAATATCCCTAAACCCTGCACACTGTACATACCCATAAACATCATCTTTCAATTAACTACTTAAATGAAAATGTAAGCAAGTTTTCAACAGTTAAGATTTGTTTATTTCAAAACACTGAGTTCAAGCTCAATAAAACCACAGGTTTAACATGTACAATATTTTAGTTATTGCCAAAAATAATATATATAAAAACAATGAGCAAACCTATAATTAGATTTTATCAAAACAAAGCAATGAAAGACCAAAACTATTTACTTGTATTCACATTAAGTAAACAACATTGTGCTTGCTAGAAAGTCTATAAGCAATAAAAGATGCAATGAAACTTCAAGACAAATCAATGAAAATGATTTAAAACGTAAGCAAAATTAAATTGCAATGTGATTGCCAAAGGAAAAGTCAAAAACGTCTTTTGTTTTAGTCTACATTGGTCTTGCATAACAGTATTAACAGAGAAAATATGACTACTAAAAAACAGTAAATTGCATCACTATAATAAATGGTCTTTTACACGGAGCATAAAACAAGTATCATTTAAAAAAAAACGTTGGGCTCATTTTCCTCATTTGATTGCTCAGGCAACCCAGTGCTGTGAACTGTACAAACAGGCCTAAGTGAAGACATTGAAAAAGTAGATCTAGTAAAAGGTATGGTGTTGCGTTTGGTTATTGGCACAGTCTGAAAACACACCTCTCGTACGGATCACGAAACAGGACTAAGAGAAGCCAAGACAAGCGGCAGTAGTACAGACAAACGAGAGATCACTCCACGTATGAAGGGTCGTCATGCTTTAGGAGGAGGGAGACGCCACGCCCCCCTGAGAGCAGGACGCTCACGCAGGAGAGAAAAGTGGTTCAAAATCAAGTCTGGCATCGCCGTCCTGTTTCAGGCCTGCTAGAACACCTCTCCATTGGCGTCCTATGGACAGCTCTGACACGTCATTTTCTAAAGAGGAGAATTTCCCAGACGAACATTGTGTCTGGTCGGGCAAACACACGGAAAACTGGCACACCTGGCAGAGAACAGAACAGCGACTGAGATCTCCAACGGGGTAAGAGGTGGGCTCACCACAGAAACACTGAGCTGCTTCTTCTGTTCGTCTGTGGTTTAGCATCTAAGTCATCAGGAACCATACCTCGCTCGTATATAGAAAGGTTTGTGCTTCCATCGGTTAAAAAACAAAAAAACAAAGAAAGAGTCCTTGTCTGTCCCCCAAAAAACAAACAAGTCTCGAAACGAGAGGAATTGGTCCATCATATAAGCCCCGCGTCTAAATTCATCCTGGAAGAGAAGTTCCCAGTCCTGAGCGGCTTGTGGTGTTCAGCAGGGGGCCGGTGAGTCACCATGGAGGCCACCTTCTCTCTCTTCACTTCACATCATCCAAAAGCAGACACTAGAATTGCAAACCAGCTCCAGTTTCACCGCAATCGCTCCAGTTAAAAATCCATGCAGTATGTCATGTGGAATGGTGGCGTAACAACTGCAATAGTAAAAGGCCTCTCAGAGGAGAGCCAGCCACAGGGAGAGATCTAACTAGTACATGGGTTAAGAGGTCCCAGCCACTACAAGTCACAACCCTGTAAGGCTTTGCTATGCTAAAAGATTACTGGTCCCACATACAGCCAGACTGACTGAAGACAAAAAAAAACATGATGACGAGCCAACATCTGTCAAGGTAGATTGACAGACCGGTGTGCAATGTAGAAAGAGTATCCAAGTGATGTGGTTCGATTCAGACACGATGCATTACAAGATAGTGGAGACTCAGAGCCTACTCGTAGTCGTGTTGTTGTCACTGAGCTGGTCCTCTACCGGCTGTGTCCCAGGTACGCTACCGGCTGTGTCCCAGGTACTCTACCGGCTGTGTCCCAGGAACCATTCCCCTGAGGAACAGTGCTTGGAGCATACCTTACTATTCCAGAGGCCGTTTGTTGGTTTTAAAGTGACAGGGAACAGTAGGTTCCTAGGCCTTTCCCTAGCTTCGTGTAAGGCATTTTCTTACACCCTCCTCACAGTAATAGAAGAGTACAGTACTTTGCAACATATTTCATCTGACCCCAACCTATACTAATCAGTGCTAGTCTAGTTTAGTCTAGATCTATGGGGCACTTCCAGAGTCCTCATCTCAACCGTGGCAGTTTGAATGACATGTTCACCGGCTGTTGAATACGACTTGGAATGAATCAACTTGGAAAGAAAACAGGTAATTAATTTGAATTTGAGTCCAGGGTACGTACAATAAACCCAGTGAGATGTCTCCTTCACGACTTTCACTGCATCCAAAACAGTGGTTTGCAGGCGTAAACATTGACCTTGGATTGACAAGATCAAACCATGTCAAACTGTATAAGACCCCAGAGTCGCCAGACGATAAGAAGAATAAAAAACACAAAACAAGTGATGTCGTTATAAAGAATAGTGACACATGCAACGTTACAATGTTCAAAATGAGTGTTTGTGTACTGAGGAAGAAGACCTAGATTCCATTAGGCTTCTTCACGGTTCCCAGCGCCACAGAGTGGATGTCCTAGCTAGGAGGCCAGGCGGTGATGGTAGCCAGCCAGTCCCCCAGCCTCACATCAGGGGACAGCCTCCTGCAGAGACTAGCTGCTCAGGTCTGAGGCTGAGGCCAGTCATCTGGAGACATTTATGACGACAGCGCTATTTACAGTACATGAAAATGTTCCGTTTCAACTCTGCTATCACGCACAAACATCAAAGACATATTTGGTTGTCTGGTTGAAGCTGGTGGGGTGGGGGACCAGTGGTAAAGAGAAAAGCAGATCTAGGCAGTGGATTGGAGGAGGGATGCTGTGATGTCACGGAGGTGGGGTATTGAAGGGGGGGGGGTGTTCCAGGGGCAGAGTGGTTCCATGTTGCTGGTCTGTGGGTGGCTGAAGCTCCCCAGGGTCTCAGTGTGTGGAGGGGTTGCTGGGGTCATGCCGGCTGGGGTCAGGGCGGCTGGGTTCAGGGCGACGGCTGTGGTCATGCCGGCTGGGGTCAGGGCGGCTGGGTTCGGGGCGGCTGGGTTCAGGGGCGGCTGGGTTCAGGGCGACGGCTGTGGTCATGCCGGCTGGGTTCAGGGTGGCTGGGGTCAGGGTGGCTGTTGGCCAGGTACTTGGCCCTCATGCTGGAAGTGTACTGTTGAGATAAAAACAAGAAAGGAGCTTTAATCACCCAAGTTCAGAGTCATATCAGTTCCATATCGACATACTAAAACGTTCCTAATGCACGTAGGTTTAAGTGCAAACTAAAGCTTAGAAAAACACACACACAGACAAAAGCAAGAGTCTAGCTGTGAGGACTGGAGAAGCTCCACGCATCACAGCGAGACCGCCGACACAGACGGAACACACCAAGGCCCCTTTAGGACAGTGGCAAAATAAGCAGTGCTAGTTTCAAAAGTTCCAACAGGACTTTTTGAATCTTTAACTTGGCAGTGCAGTGTGCATTCAGGGTGGCAGTCGTTCATGCCGAGTTGCAACATACTGTATGCTAGCATGTTTCTAATGTACATAGGATGGATACAGTTCCAGTTTGATAATTAGCACTTGCATCGCTGTGTTGCGATCAAGTCCCCCTCGGTCATTTGGCCAGCCTGTTGTGGACAGTAAGGATCAACTTGTTCTATGAATATCTTTAGAAAACATTACTCACCTCAGGTTGGCTTTTAATTGCAACTTGACGAATAATATGATGCTTAAGCCAACATCATTTTGGATTAACAATGGAAGAAAAACAAATGATGGCTAATGTCGCATTGTATAAAATCTTCGATTGGTAGTTTAGAAATGTTCATTTAAGCAAAATATGTCATACTTACCAGTAATGATTAAATGATTACTGATGATGGTTAAGCCTAGTGCTGTGCTATGCAGGCCTGGTTTGGGATTGTGCTAGGAATACGTACAATCCAGCCCCAGTCGTCTAAGACTGAACTGCTCTTCAGACACAGACCTGCTGGGCCTGGCTGTCCAGTCACATCTGAGTACAGCACCATAGAGTTGTTGCAAAAGGGAGGAGCACACACACAAACCCACATGCATGTACAGTCCATGTTCTGTGAGAGGAAGTGTGAGCAAAACGACTACAACGCTAACACTGAAGCACTAACACACGACTAGGCAACATGTGGTGTAGTCCACACGGACACATATGTGCCGACTCCTAGCCAGAGACCATAATCCAGATCGGTAAAGGTTTAGGCTGCCGATACCATATTACTGATGGCAGGCCTCGTACTAAGGGGTTGTGGACACGCTCCAACTAGTCTACAGGGCCGTCTGACTGACTACAAGACACTCTCAGAGCCAAGAGATGAGGGAAAACGATCGTCCCATGACAGGAAGCTAGCCCTGGTAAACACACAAACTAGACAACGATCTGTACAAACTGGCCCAACATCTCATCTCTGACCACCTAAAGAGGTCATATGTCCATCTACACCAGAACTTTTGGAGTATAATTTTTTTGTTTTATAATGTTCTTTTCAAATGGACACCACCAAAACCGTGGGGAGGTTGAAGGCTGTACAGAGTCAGTAATCATGGAGCAGAAGGCAGGACTACATCTTCCAGCTGAAACATCTGCAGTGCTTGGGGGGGGTGGGGGTGGGGGCGGGGGGAGGAGAGCATGCTGGCCTGGGCTTCAGGGACAAACGAGAGGAAGGAGGTGTCACACGGGAGAGAGGAGGGGAATTGGGGGGAAGCGTTGGTTTGCTGTGGGTGGGTGAGAGGCAGGGAGGGAGGGGGGAGGGTGGAGCAGAGTCGGTTTAGGGGTTTACACAAGCCATTAGGTGGAGGTGTGGGGCATGTTCTGTGGAGGTGTGGGGGCATGTTCTGTACCTGTTGGCATACCGCACGAGGTTACCAAAACGGTCTGGAACTCTCCGAGGGCTTTAACTGCCAGCTGTGGCGGCCGTGACTGTCCGTGGCAGTCAAATACAACTGTGTGGGTTTGGCAGAGAAAGAACACAACGACAAGAGAGAGTATAGAGAAGATACACAGAGCAGCGTCTAGGTCCAGGCAGGCACACGGACACCAGGGGAGGGCTGGGCGGGGAGGGGAAGGGGACGGGAGGAGGGGGGCTCTAAGTCGGGCCTGAGGAGGGAACAGGATCGACGCACAGGGGAACTGGGTCATGGAGGAACTGAGGTCCACTCACAACACGCAGTCTGCCTGCTTACTACGGCAGCTACCTAGCGCTTCTACGCAACCACACTTGACTTGCAGACTGTCCGCTAACAAAAGAAACAGCATTCCAATTCTATGCCGCGCTGACATAGAATTTCCGTCAAACATCCTTTTCCCCACATCGATCTCTTTGCGCTGAGGAATACTAAGAACCGGCTAACATACCTAACACTACAATAAAGACACAAGTCTGGTTTAAGATGGCCGACTGTTTACTTGAGAACAAACAAGCAGTTATAGAACGCAGGTCTTCAAGAGGAAGGACGGCTCCTTATCAACCCATAGAGAGGTGAAACTCGACAAAACAATGAAAGAAAAGAAAATGGACAGTGTCTGAACTCTGAGGTAAAACAATGACAGTGCTCTTCCTCAACGACAAAAAGGCAAAGAAGAGTCAGTGAAAGACGCGTGGCAGACATTCAAGGCAGGCTTACGCCCGGCCACGTTGACAGATAACACCGCATGAAACATACAGGAGCCGATTCCAAACGACACAGAGTGGTAGCGGTTTAAGCACAGCCGAGCTCGACTCACGGCGTCAGTCGTGACCCTTTCCTCACGCGAGGCTGACAAACGACTCCTCAGGGGAGGAGGGCGGCGGATACTGAGACACAGTGTGTACTGAGGCTGTACTGAGGCTGTGCTCTGTCGAGTTGGAACCTACCGAGGGAGGGGGGGACTCCCGCCCAATCAGGGGAGTGTTCTCACAGCGGGGGTTCTGGAAGTTGGCATTCTGGGTCCTGTCAAAACAAACAGGGAAAGTGAGGTCAGGTGACGGAGGTGGTCCTCGTTCCAAGCGCGCCCCTCGCCGAGAGACAATCAGAACTGTTCACCCCATTAGCACATCAAACCCCCGACATCCACTTCTCTTCTGAGAGTGTCTAAAACGCTTGAGGGCTCATGCACAAACACTGATCCCACCATTCATGCCTGACAGCTAACCAAATCTGAATTTCTGCCACCCCCTCCCCTGCCCCCCCCTAATCCCGAGAGGTCCATTCATAAGGCTGAGGTCCTTGGGTTTCAAAAGAGCCACAGCTGGACGGGAACAGCTGCAGTTGTCCAGGCAGAACCCGACCCTCTCTGGGAGAGCGCGGCTCGTCTCAGGGGTCCTCCCGAAACACCCCCCGCCCCGGCGCCGTGGTCACATGGTCTCTCGCATTCCTCCCTCCGCAGCCCTGGCCTCGCTCTGTCAACACCATCTCAGGGACTGGGGGCACTAACAGAGCACCCCACGCCTCCGTCTGTCACCTCCTCCCGGGGGGTGTGTGAGATGTTTGCGTGCGAGCGGCGTGTCGACGTACATGTACTCGGTGACGGGGGCGTTGCTGACGGTGTGCGTGGCGGCGGGGATGCTGGTCTCGCTGCCGTAGCTGCTGCCGCAGCTGTACAGGCTGGGCATGTGCACCCGGTACAGGTTGTCATGGTTCTGACGCCCTCCGTGGGCCATGGACTCCTCCTCGCTGTCCTCCTCGGTCCTGCGGGGAGAGAAACACAAGCGGGCGCACCGTGAGACTTCTCCACCAGGGGGAGCCCTTTCCCGTGCCGCCGCTGAGGAAGAGGCACAGAGCAAGCCAAACCACGGTCACGTTTTCTATTCATTCACGGTCACGTTTTTCTATTCAATGTCTTCTGTGCCCTGTGGGTGAAAACCGGATGGAATCATCTCCCTTTTGATGCGTGAGCTTCCGTGTCTGCTAAGGTAGAAGGAATAAAACAGGGTTCTTATCAAATGGTAATTGATTCTGTTTCCACAAGAGAATGAAAATAATTGATTTTGGCCCCAGAGGCATCGGCTCACTGACTGTCTTGCATCAGCAGTGTTTAGTGCTTAATAAGGTCTAAAGGAAATACTCAACATTATACGCTCAGGAGTCATAGGACCCAGGACCACTAGGCTTGAGAAATCCAATCCAAAACAAAGACAGTCAAAAGTGGCACTTGGACGATTCACAGGAAAAACTCAGTGGAGCCTGTCTCCCCCTAGTGGTCATCCAGAGGACTTCCCTGTGCGAAACGATGACATCATTGATTTCCATCCTGTGCGGCGGAGCAAACGTCTGATGACAGAGCGAAGCGGCCACGATCGGTGACAAACCGACGACACAAACCAGACGGGACGAACGACAGAGGTGAAACACGACTCTCCTACACGTCTCAAACGAGCACGTCTGGCACTTCTCAGAGGGATCTTCACACCGACACTAAAATATTCATCTGACGCTGGAATTTCAACCTCCTCTGGCTGGGTGCGTGACAGAGCAGGGTTGAGGCTGTGTGAGTCTAGCTGAGTGCGAGCCAGGTCAGCCTCAGAGCAGTGCTTGGTCACGCACACAGACGAGCCCGTACCTCTGCACGGGGAGGTCTCTCTCCCGCTCTCTCCCACGGCATCCTAACCCTTTCTGACGAGCACAGGGGAAAGAGAGAGCGATGAGACCGATCCCAAACGTCTCCCCTCCAGAAGCCCTCCAGCTCACGCCACAGTGGCCTCGCTCGGCCGAGCGTGGCACTGTTGAGGAGAGGGAGAACAGGAAGTGATGTATCTGGGGGGAAACAGCTGGAGCCCCCTGGCTGTGGCCCAGGGAAGACCACCACCAGCCTTCTGACAGCTACACTATGACCCTAACTAGCTACACAACACACTCATCAGCGGATTAACGACAGCTCCGTATAAATACCACTGGGGCGTAGCGCCTACAGGATGTTACACAAGCGCCTCTGAGTCATCTTCCAACCTGTGAACAGCGCGAGCGGGAGCGCGAGTGAAATCGGCACGATTTCTAACCCGGTGTCACCTCCGAGGGTTTAAAATAACGGCTCCTGCTTTTCTGTAGACGCGTTCCGCTCGACTGTCGGCTGGCGTGGAGGCCCTGCGGGCTCGGTGCTGTCTGGGCGGGGGGACGGACGGAGGGGGAGGGCTCACCTCTTGACGTGCCACGTGTGAGGCACACTGCAGATGATGGAGCTGAACATCAGGGCGGTGACGAAGGAGAACAGCACCAGGTAGATGAGGCCCTCCAGCCCGTCGTAACACAGGCCCGTCATGGCCTGGACCAGGTCCTGCAACACACACACACACACACACACACACACACACACACCACACACACACACCACACACACACACACACACACACACACACACACACAGACAGACAGACAGAGAGAGAGAGTACACATCAGTACGCCATCAGCCCCCAGCACAATGACCCTGTAAAGGTCCACACAATGTAGTTCCACTAGAGCATTCCTTGACTCCAACCACCAAAATACTGTTAGGACTTTGCAAAGCCTAACTATGCAAACTATCCCATCCTTGATTTTCTGCTGTACCATTCGTACGTCGCTCTGGATGAATGCATCTGTGAAATGGGTTTTAAGGTCCTGTCGTACAGAGCATCTTTATGCAATCATGGGAAACCGAGAAAGACGGTATGGCGGTATGTCTGACCAATCCTAAATATGTCAGCGGACACAAACATGGTTATTGATCCGAAGCCAACCCCGGCCAGAGGGAGCAGTGTACGAACGTGGGAAAGCAAACAGCTGCTTCCCAAGGCTCCAACGTTACACAGGGCCGGGCGGTGCAGTGCAGCGATACACATGCTCCACAAGCTGGCAGAGACATGACTATTTAATAATACAGCTCTCCCAATCTCTGTCTTGGTTGAGTGGGGGGGGGGATAAAGCAAGCCGAGTCTTCCTGTAACTTCAGAGCCAAGCAAATTACAGTAATTATTCAGAGCAGAACAGCGGCACACATGCATGAACCCGGTGGGCTACTCTGCATAACAAAAGCCTGAGAGAGGAGAATACTGCTGGGAGCTCAGAGACAGGCTGTCTGCTGTACTGTAGCACGGATGACGGGAGAACGCTGCATCTCTGTATTATCATCTCGATCCGCACTAGAAAAACCTCCTGTCAGACCCGAAGATCAGTTTCTGTGTGTCACTGAGCACTGAGGGGGCGGGGGAGGTGAGTCAGACTGACGGCCATGACGGTGGCTCTGGTCCCACTGAGGCAGACGGCAGACGTGGCCAGGAGTCCAGGACAGGGGAGGACGAGAGCTGGGGCTGCTGGGTGGCTGACAGGCTGATGACTCAGACTGCCACAGTGGATAAGAGAGCTGCTGAGGAGCCCAGGGTGGAGGGTTCAGCCCAGGGTGGAGGGTTCAGCCCAGGGTGGAGGGTTCAGCTCAGGGTGGAGGGTTCATCCCAGGGTGGAGGGTTCAGCCCAGGGTGGAGGGTTCAGGCCAGGGTGGAGGGTTCAGCCCAGGGTGGAGGGTTCAGCCCAGGGTGGAGGGTTCAGCTCAGCTCATATCCCATCTGAAAGGTGGAGTCAGCGCACTCTGGGGGGCTATAGTAAACACCAACAGTCCACACTAACCAGGAGTCACTCACAGACAAACATACAGCACAGTACCACACAAGCCACACGCGTGTTCAAACACAAGCACTCCCCCCATCGCTAGGCGTGGCTCTCGGTGTGGTCGGGCTCACCATGTGCAGGCTGCGACAGTCCACCAGGGCGGTGAGCTGGTGCAGGCCGATCTCCGTGGTGTTCAGGACCCCCTGGATCTGCTCCAGATTCCCCTGCAACACAGACGCACACACGGGCTCAAAACAGGGTCAGGCCTTCATTTAACACCCCAAACGAGGCCATGCCTGTGTCTCAGCACGGGACAATGCACGATAGGGAGAGATATGGGAATAAGTACTTTGTGTCCTACTTAAAAGTATAAACCGAGCTTGTGCTTTGGCTAAAAGTACAAAGTAATCGCAGGTGAAGCTCGGAGACATCTCCAGTACACTGTTTTCAAGCACTCTCATCCCACGGACTGCTATGGCAGCAAACAAAGATGGCCGTGGCGTGCCCTCGGATGAATGAATACTGTATGAAGGCTGAGTCGTGCGTGCTGGCAGAGGTCAGACGTGTCTGCTCGTCCTACAATGTGAATGTTTCCATGAACTCAGCACATTTCTCTTTCTCTCCCATAGGCCTGGCCTACTGAAGTGTGCCTCTCTGTTTTACAGCCATTCCCAACGTCAGCCCCTCGTTTGTGCCTGTGTGCACACAGTGGAATAGCCAGCTCTGGACAATAACACGGGCCTCTATAGAGAAAGCCCAAAGACAGAACAGTACAGTGTCATGTAGGCACCAGGTCGAGTGTGTTGGGAGGAGGTGCTGTGGCTTGTGGGAATGGGGAGGGTTTTTTGTGCTGTCGCTAAGCCAGACGGGAGCCCCGCGCTGCCACATCAGCTCTGTGAGGTGTTTTATTCAGCTGCCGGTCTCAGGACACACCTTGGTTTGAGGGTATTCTCTGGTGGCAGAGCGTAAGAGTTCAGACACGTCGTCCTGCATCTCCACCAAGGCCTTGTGGCTCCCCGAGAGCTTCTGCAAACAAAGGAAGACAAGAGACGGGGTCAGTCCAAACCATCCGCAGGAGATGACGAACACTTGTCACACCCTCCCAGAGAGGGTGATAGCCCTCCCCCGAACACTTCCTCTACTGGAAGGACAAGCGGATCCTGTGACGTACAGTCGCTGGCTCGCGTTGTGGATCCGTCACTCTCTTCTCCTCGTCGACGCGGCAACAATAGCTGGGCTGCGCTCGGGCAGCACTCAAACCATTTGAGAAATTCATAAGCCGAGAGAATAAATATACGGGCCATTAAAAGGCAGGCCCTGCGTCGAGTCTTTGGGTCTTCAGATCACATGAATATTTGAGACGGAGAGTTCAAATGGACTAGGTAACAGTTGCGCGGTCCTATTTTTACATCTCCCTAAAAAGCTCGGAAAAGCTGACGTTCGGACCCACATGATCCATCTGACTGGAAATGTACATTTTGTTCTGGCCTGTCTCTCTCTCTTTCCTATCACGGAATCTCCTCTCTCTCTCGTGCTGGATAAAAGGGGCTGTTCTTATTCTGTGACCCGTTAACTATACTGATCAGCATTATCTGTGACTCTTTAACGAGTCTAAAAAGAGTATTGTCATGAAGTTAGCATCCAACACATGAAGAGAGATGTTTGTAGGCCAGTTGAACTAGTAGCGATGAACAGCATGTCCGACATGGGGCTTTGCAGAGCCTTGTGTTGGTTTCTATTGGTAGTCTGAGATAGCAGCCTGCAGATCCACATGTACTGCTAATCAACAACATGACACGAGACCAAAGGGTGCATTTAATTTGCATGTTTAGTCTGGCATGCACTCCTGTGACCAATTATGAGGTTATGAATGTGAATATATGCATAGAAAAATATAATAAATAATAAGATATTACACATTGGCAACATTGCATTCCTCTCTAACTCATCACACATACTGTTTTTTTTTACTCTAATCTAGTCATGTGGGATTAACCAATTAATCTCAAGGGGAGACACATCAAATACTGTCAGAAAGAGCCGAAAATGTAAAAAACAAGCCTAATTAGGGCTAATCTCGCAGCCCAAAGTGAAGAAAGTATGTGCCATTCCCCCCCCCCAATGTGAAACCCTGAATGTGTGCATGCGGTACCTGCTGGAAGGGGTTGATCTGGCCCACGCTGCATCTCAGATAGTACTGCAGGATATCTGGAGGCAGAAGAACCAGAGGACCAGGTTATGGGAGCGCTCTCACAGTCATCTGGTGACATCCCCCCCCCCTCCCTACCATTACAGCTACGAAAACAAACAAAGCCTGCGAGGCCCTGTGCTGTACAGGAGCGATTGCCATTGGGATGACCCACAGCGCTGGATGATATTGAACCCCCTGACTTTAGCATGTCGTGTGGTGTGATGCTGACAGTACCCCAGCCTGAGGCTGAGCCCAACCTACGAGCGGATGTCAGGTCTTGACCCATGACCCCCCCCCACGTCATACTGACGACAGCGGTGCTGGACAGAGGTGCTGAGACATCGCCCCAGAGACGCAGAATCAATTAAGGGAGTCAGGTGGCTAAGCGGTTAGGGAATCAGGCTAGTAATCAGAAGGTTGCCGCGTTCGATTGATGTTGGCCATGAAAATGATGTTGTGTCCTTGGGCAAGGCACTTCACCCTACTTGCCTCGGGGGGAATGTCCCAGTACTTACTATAAGTCGCTCTGGGTAAGAGTGTCTGCTAAATGACTAAATGTAAATGTAGATCAGAGAGCAGTGCTAATGGGTCAGGGCAGTCCGATGGTGTGCAGTTATCCGTGCAGTCCTATCCCAGGGAGCCAGGCCAGTGGGAGAAGCAGGGATGAGAATCCCCACCCACGTACACACGCAGGCTAATAAATCAGGGTATTTTGAGTGCGTGACTCAAGCAGAGTACGCAACCGTTCTGGCACAGTCTTGACTCAGAATGGCAAGGTGCCGGTCCTTCTGGGGCCTAAACTCGGGAGGCTGGGAGAGTTCCAGAACCAACACAACACATGGCCCGGCGACGTGCCTCCGCGCTGACGTGCAGCGATGCCCACGCGACCAGGGGGACTGCGGCGATGTACGCGTGCGAGATGATGGGTACAAAGGACTCGGCGGCCTGGGAAGGATGCCCACAATTAGGTTATATCCACTCTGACATCTCCGATTCGTCCTATGAAAGCACACACACACGCCAACACGCGGGCACACACCCACACACACACCATTTCCAGTCTGACCTGGTTACGGATGGGCCGGATCATTGCTGGAGCACCAGAGGGTCCCAGTGAGATTCATAAGCGGTGTAATTATGGCCCTGACAAGGGCAATTAACTGCTCATTCAATGATATTCTCAGAGCGCTGTATACAATAGCTGAAGACCCCTCATTAATGACTTGTAACCGTGCTTACAGCACCACGGCCTGACATGACAAGCTCATAACTTATCTTGCCACAGCAATAGGCGGGTTCAGGTTTTTTATTTTTTTGGGTTGGAAATGTCAGAATGTAATAGAGCAACCATAGCTGGACCATAAAGCATCGCTGGGATAAATACTGCCCTTCCGTATGACAGGGTAGTAAAGATTCAGGCTTCTGGGCAGTTGAAGCGAGAGACTGAAACATAAAAAACAGCTTTTTGAAGGGACTGAGGTGAGAACACTGCCTCAGATTGGGATATATAGTAAAATATTAGCCCATCATGAAAAATAAACTACTCAGAGCAGTAATAAAACCAGTCATAAATTGCATACCAAAATAAAAGACTTGTTCCACCGCAGTTCTGCTCCAGTTTTGAGCGGCAGGTATAAAATTGGACGAAATAAAAGAGAGATAACAGAAATGAAGGCCCTGTCTGAGGCTGTCAGTTTGAAGATAAGATACAGCCCTGGGGCTGGAAGGCAGGGTCATTCTTTGGGGTCACCAGAATGTGCTAAGTTGACAGTGGCATCCTAATCTTTCTAGCATACCCTGCCGCAGACTAAACTGGAGAACTTGTCTCCGTCCAAACGGGCCAAGATTCTTATGGAACGGTGTTCCTTCCAGACCATAATCCACACGGGCATGTTGAGGACTGAGGAGAAAGTGGAACAGACAGGAGGACCCTGACTGCATGCTGCCAGCCTCTGGGCCTAGGGGGAGGGGAATGTGGGAGTACAGTACAGAGCAGTGCGGAGACCATGTTCAAAGGTCTACCACAGCTCCATCCCTCCACCCTGCTCCAACCCCGGATTAGGCTTACTATACCTCACGGTTCCAACATGATCCTCACCTACAGACAAAAGGTCTATTTTATTTCCACGTGGACAAACTAGAGCTGGGGAAGTATTCACCCACGACTGCTTTCTCAGTGCAGTGGGAACAAACAATGTTGTGTGGCTTCGCCCCCCTGCTGCGCTGGTCTTATCTCCTTCACACACTCAGCTTCACTCTCACTCTCCACACACACACACACACACACACACACACACACACACACTCCCCAGGCTTGGTCTGTCCTATCCACACACACACGCTTCTCATCATGGGGAGCAGATTGGCCAGTTACTCCACATGCCACACCAAGCAGCTCCTGCGACACTTCCAACGCAGCATGTTGCCACTTGTCAGCCAGACAGCACATGTGGTAGGAGGTCGTTTATTGAGTTCTAGTATTGAGATGAGGACCAGCACGGCTCCATAAAGCACTGTCATCCCAGGACCGCCCCCCAACAGGAGCAGCAGTTTTCCAATCTCTACCCACGGTGGCATGAATACTGGGACTTCGGCTGCAGTTTGTCAACACTTTTGGTCCTTGCATCATTTCGCCGTCCTCCTTTCTGCGCTTTTCTACAACCGGCGTATTTTTGGGTCACGCTGAAGAGAGCGATAGAGTGGTTGCAGATGCTCTGACCCAAAGCAAACAGGAAACGAAAGCTTCCAGGACTAAGGCTGTGAAACTCCAGAGTCTGCAGAGAGACCAGAGTACTAACAGCATGGCTTAACAACTCTCTAATGACTGCACATGGAAAATCATTGATTGGATGGATCATCCAGGTAAACTGCCTTGATGCAAAACACAGCAGAGTATAGATCCCCCCCCATTCAGGGGAACATCCAGAGCTAGTATCATTGATCTCAGAATAAACGGACAGGCACACATTCTGAATTCCATCCCATACTGTAGACGGTGATAGCCTTTGGCAAGTCGTCTGTACCTTTATTGATCAGTCCATATTTCTCTGTCACTTCAGTGACAAACATGTCCGGAGCCACGCAGAAGTCACTGGCCGTCTGGAGGAAGAGGAAACAACACAAGTTGCGCAACAGCTCACAAAACCATCGTGCGGCTGTATACTTTCATGGGAATAAGAAAAACATGGGTAGAACAGGGAACACTAATGGAGTCCTTTTAGACTATCTTCAGGGGAGGAGATAGCATTGGAGCAGAGGGGATCACATCAAATATGAATACGATATGCATGTGATACTACATGGACTCTATGGACTGCACTCGGTGCAGAAAACAGAGTCATCTCTTCGTGTCACGTTCCCATGGAGACACTCACCGCGGAAACAGCCAGCTCCAGGCCGAGGGTTCCCCAGCTGATGACAAGAGCCAGCACGCCCAGCAAACACACCCTGGGGGACAGAAGACAGGAAGGGGTTGAAATGGAAATCTGTAGCTGTTTCAAACAGCATTTAAACAGCCATTACACCAGCTATCTACCCTTAATACCAGGGAGGTGAACGTTGGATTGAGACAAAAATGAAAACTGTCAATTTGGGCAAGATGAGGGGTGAGATGAGGGGTGAGGTGAGGGGTGAGGTGAGGGGTGAGGTGAGGGGTGAGGTGAGGGGTGAGCTGAGGGGTGAGGTGAGGGGTGAGGTGAGGGGTGAGCTGAGGGGTGAGGTGAGGGGTGAGGTGAGGGGTGAGGGGTGAGATGAGGGGTGAGGTGAGGGGTGATATGAGGGGTGAGATGAGGGGTGAGGTGAGGGGTGAGGGGTGAGGTGAGGGGTGAGGTGAGGGGTGAGGTGAGGGGTGAGATGAGGGGTGGGGTGAGGGGTGAGCTGAGGGGTGAGGTGAGGGGTGAGATGAGGGGTGAGGTGAGGGGTGAGGTGAGGGGTGAGATGAGGGGTGAGCTGAGGGGTGAGGTGAGGGGTGAGGTGAGGGGGTGAGGGGTGAGATGAGGGGTGAGGTGAGGGGTGAGGTGAGGGGTGAGGGGTGAGGGGTGAGATGAGGGGTGAGGTGAGGGGTGATATGAGGGGTGAGGTGAGGGGTGATATGAGGGGTGAGGTGAGGGGTGAGGTGAGGGGTGAGATGAGGGGTGAGGTGAGGGGTGATATGAGGGGTGAGGTGAGGGGTGATATGAGGGGTGAGGTGAGGGGTGATATGAGGGGTGAGCTGAGGGGTGAGGTGAGGGGTGAGGTGAGGGGTGAGGGGTGAGATGAGGGGTGATATGAGGGGTGATATGAGGGGTGAGATGAGGGGTGAAGTGAGGGGTGAGGTGAGGGGTGAGGTGAGGGGTGAGGTGAGGGGTGAGGTGAGGGGTGAGATGAGGGGTGAGATGAGGGGTGAGGTGAGGGGTGAGATGAGGGGTGAGATGAGAGGACAGGGCCATGCTGCTGGGAGAGCACGAGGACCAGGCCTGGGGGACCCATGGAGCAGAACGCTCCGGAACTGACGCCAGTGCAAATGAAACCGCTCAAACTAGTCTCTGCATGTGCACTGTACAGTAAAGCCACGCACACCCACACAACGCGACTATATACATTACAGTTGACGGAGCAATGTTGATGAAGCGGGGGGTACTGTATGGACAGCATACAACAACACTGTGCCGTAATAATGTTCACTGAGCAGAATCATTTCCTCTTCAATCTTCCTTGTTGCCGTGCGCATGGTCATGTGACCAGACTCACCCAATCAGCAGTGCCTTGGAGTTGCGAATGAGGCCAAACAGCACCAGCAGGCAGATGAGGACATCGAAGAGCAGCAGACCCAAGTAGCCCTGCCACCTGAGGACAACAACGAGCACTGGGTGAGAAACAGCACCATGCAATACCACAGCACCATGCAATACCACAGCACCATGCAATACCACAGCCCCATGCAATACCACAACCCCATGCAATACCACAGCACCATGCAATACCACAACCCCATGCAATACCACAGCACCATGAAATACCACAGCACCATGCAATACCACAGCCCCATGCAATACCACAACCCCATGCAATACCACAGCACCATGCAATACCACAGCCCCGTACAGTGAATATGGGAGGCATTCTGGCATTGTCATTTGCACTATAATCATGGGTCTTCAATTTCTTTGTTATTGTCGGAGGATTATGAGGATGGAGACGATTGACATTTCAAGTGACTGTGAGGTTCCTTTGAGCTCCATTAGTATGCAAATAAGGCGCCCCAAAATAGCTTGTGCGATCGGCTTGATCAAGCCCGAGCGAAGAAGATCAATGGATCAAACAGAACTACCACGGGAGGAACAGAAATCAGAACTCATTTCGTCTCCACGTTCTCTCAGTTCTTTTCATCTCTGCTTCTCCGTCAGTTTGGTTTTGCGCTTGGGCTGTGAATACATCCCAGCCCCTCGGGCCTAGCCTCTCACCTGTACAAGTCGTACAGCTCTATCTGCACAGCCAGCGCCTCCAGGGAGACCTTAGCGTTGCCCCAGAAGGGGATCTCCACCATCTGTCGGACCAGCTCGTCCAGCTGGCCCTGCAGCTTCTGGATGATGGACAGGTAGTCTGTGTGGGAGGCGTACTGGCCCTCCAGCTGCAGCAGGCTGTCGTCCACCGTCTGGTTCAGGGAGGTCGTGCTGTCCGTTACCTGGAGAACAGGAGGACAAATTGAGGCCGCGTGACTCACTACTAATGGGTTTACCAGGGGATTTCCATCTCTTACGGATCACACACACCGGAGGTCTTCCGTGTCCTGTCTGGGGGTATTTCTGGCCCTGTGAGGATGGGGGGGGGGTAGTCTTACCAGTTTCTGTATGCCTGCCACGGTGCGGTTGGCGTGGCGGAGAGAATACGTCAGCCGGTTCACTCCGTCGCAGGTCTCGCCGTTCCCATAGAAACCCACAGCAATGCCGGCGCTGAGGGGACACAAAGGGAGGAGAGGGGAAGCGGTGAGGAGGGAAGAAAAGGAGGGTGGGCTAGGCGTGTAAACCCGGGGGTCTGCTCTGCCGGGGCAGATCCCACTGAACAGGCAGCATTGAGGCCCCCGCAGAAAGACTCTTTAGAGAGAGCCCTAGCAACTCCCGAGGAATGGGCCGACTATGCCCAGAGCACGGCCCCCCCCTTACACCACAGATGACAAAACCTGCTCTGAGACAGGAGCTCAGCCTTCATCCATTCATCCGCGCGAGCCTGGAGATCCACACACTGCCCGACGTGCTCGCGCCGCACGGCCATGGGAACCAGTTAGGCAACCGACAACAACTAGCGCCATCGTCTAACTAGGACTGTGTTCAAACCTTTATATAACTTTGAAGGCTTTCAGCCTTTGATGACTATATCAGGGTCTGATATGAATGTGCACGGCGGTTGTTTACTTTGATGCTCAGTATGAAACGCGGGGGGGGGGTTGAAAAGAGAACCAGATCAATTGAACTAACAATTTCCGGCCACCCAGTCCCTCAGAGGAGCAGGTCCGTCTCCAGGATTCAGCCGGACATCTCGTCCCTTTACACTCACACAGAACACCTTGCTATCTCTGAAGACACACACGGCTTTTGGAGAAACCAAATGTAGTCAAAGGAGCCCGCAGGGAACCGTTTGCCTGAAGATAGCTACCACACCACCAGGGGTCACTGTCACACATGCCTCTGAACCTCCAACCCCTCTCTCTCTTTTTTCAGTCTGTCTGTAGTGTCACCAAAGTCCATTGTGAACGCTTCAATAGCCGCCACAATCAGTGCCTCCCTGCTGACTGAGAGACTGCAGAGCCAGCCAGGCCAAACAATGGCCTATTGACCATGTGGCCACTCTCAGCTGGAAGCATGAAAACTGAAGGGGCATTCCATGTGCAGACCTGCTTGTTCGACAGTCCATTATCACATCTGACATCACATGAAGAATGAAGAACACCATGTAGAGAGAGAGAGAGATTCCTGCTTGGGACCTGTCTTGCTTTTTACTCATATGGCTTGTAAATTATTTAAGGCAGTATGTGGAGACCAAAAAAAAGACTAATGCATGATGATGGTAGGGTCGGGTCACATGACCATGAAGGCTATAGCTAAAGTACTGTGCGTCCACAAAGTGGATGGGGTTAGAAAAAAAAGATCACCCAGTCATCTTCTAGGCACCCTAAAACAGGGTCACGAGTCTTTCTATTGGCCACAGCAGTTCCCATCATTCCTTCCGTAAATCTGTCAAGAGCAACAATGCGAGGAAACAAAGAGTTTCTCCGCAGTTCGATTGCACACGTAACCGACTCATCTCTCACCCTCCGCCACGGTCCCCAACCTCATCTACATAAGAGTACACACGACGTAACCCGAACCTTAAGGCCATGAACCTGAAGGGGTTTTTCCAGAACGTCGACATTCCACAGACATGTTTATGGCTTCCACTTACAGCAGCTGAAGACACAAGTGCATAACGCTCACGCAGCCTCTCTCCACGCCGACAATATTACAGGGCTGAAACGGCATACGCCTGGCTGTGATTGTGACTGATATCCATACAGTCACAGCTACAATAATACTATCTTTTGATTCATCTCCTATGGACTTGGAAACCATGGCAACCCTTTGAAAGATAAGCGAGAGAAAAACCGTGACGCGGGCGACAAAACACACTGAGTCACAACCATCACAGACGTCACACTGGATAAAGTGCTTTAAAGACTGTGAAACATAAACGTCCCGACGAAAAAATCATTCAAGGCAGCATGACAGGCTGAGCTGATAGTGTGTTCCAGAAGTTCACCCAAAAAGCTCTGATGGTTCCTGAGACAGCCTTGTCCTCGTGGACACAGAGGGACGCAGGCTGGACACAGGGACTAATGGACACTAGCCTACTTTAACAAGGCCTGAGACTGTTAGGCTCATGGAGACATCATACTCACGCAAAACCTAAAGGTTCACCTTCCCAGGAATAACGGTGTGAAAACCACATCAGGATTTCACTTATTTGTCATATTACATTTACATTTAGCAGACGCTCGTATCCAGAGCGACTTTACGGTAAATGCAGAGACATTCCCCCGAGGAATCGACTGCATGGATTCAAACACTCACAACAAAGTAGCATGATCCTTTTGACTTATCTGTGACCTTCCTAAAACTCGAACAATGAAAAACGGGCAAGGGTGAGAGAAATTCTTCTCCTGCCACAATAACACAGAACAGTGACATAATAGCAACTACTGTCTCAGCCATTGTTACGGTTGCCTTCCTTCTTGGCAGACCTCACACCCTTGGGAGGACTTCCGAAGCCCTCTTTGCACTGGAAGATCACCTAGCGTCAGGGAGAGTTGGATCAAGTCCTGGCCTGCTGAATAGGGAAACCTTCCACTTCGATGGGCGCTCTGTCTAGTCTGTGTCCTGCAGCCAGTGAGTGGATGGATGGCACTTCTCATTTCCTTTAGTGGCTCTAATCTCTTGGGTTCACACTCTGAAGGGTGACAAAGGTGAACAGGGGTGGTGTCTGTGCTCAGGGGTGGTGTCTGTGAACAGGGGTGGTGTCTGTGCTCAGGGGTGGTTGTCTGTGCTCAGGGGTGGTTGTCTGTGCTCAGGGGTGGTGTCTGTGCTCAGGGGTGGTGTCTGTGATCAGGGGTGGTGTCTGTGAACAGGGGTGGTGTCTGTGCTCAGGGGTGGTGTCTGTGCTCAGGGGTGGTGTCTGTGCTCAGGGGTGGTGTCTGTGCTCAGGGGTGGGTGTCTGTGCTCAGGGGTGGTGTCTGTGCTCAGGGGTGGTGTCTGTGCTCAGGGGTGGTGTCTGTGCTCAGGGGTGGTGTCTGTGCTCAGGGGTGGTGTCTGTGAACAGGGGTGGTGTCTGTGCTCAGGGGTGGTGCCTGTGGTGGTGGGGAAACAAACCAGCCTCCACCTTTGGGACGGGTATCCAGTGGAAACGTGTTTGACACAGACACATCATTTAGCCCTAACAACAAGCTTTCACTTGGATACGAATGAAAATGGCAGACAGTAGACAAAGTAACCAGCCTAGATGATACCTTATTTTTTGTCATGTGTGGATCATCTCAAATACATATTTCACAGTGCTATAGGTTAAGTGTGCCATCGGCGTCACAATAAAAATGACTGGCAGGGGAATGTACTGTATTGCTGGGAGTTAGGCATGTAGACCTTTGACCACAAGTGTTTGAAGATTAATTAAAATCCCTCTGTTCTCTAAATCATCTCTCAAATTCCCACAAACAGAAACTCAATCCAGTCATTGGCGCGGTTCGTCCCAAACAAACTACTAATTGCTTTCTTTACTGTCTGCTTAATCTCTTCTCGCCTTCTCTTCCTTCCCATTCTCTCTCACACATACAGACTAACACATTGGGATTGCCATGCGGCCCACGTGCTCATCAAGCCTCCGCGTTCTTGTGTCCCACTCGCTCTAAACTGGCCCCAGCTGAATCATCCAAGATAGCTCTTGACTGACTCCACCACAGCCAAGTGGAAACAGGAAATGGAAAGAAAAACCCAGTGTTACAGTGAATTGTACAAAAGCAGGAAGACAGATTCCACAATCAAATGAGTCTGAATGTCCTGTTTGGTTACACAAAGGACCTTCAGATAAATGAATAATGGGAATGCGGGACTTTTTAGAGAGTCGTCCTGCATTTGGTCGTCCTGCATTTGTAAGAGATGTTCCTCCCTCGGTAGTCGTGTGGGAGTTCTTTGTGGTCCTGCGATATCCTTGCGTCTCGCACGCCTCCCGAGAAGCTGCACGCAAAGGCTGCTAACAGAAGAGTTCAGCCCCGACGGATTACCAACACACTGCAGTTAAGTGCAGCAAGGCTTTTTGGGGGGGGGGTTCTTATTTCAGAGACCACCTGAAGTTGCACACAAACGATATTGAAATATGCGATACCGTTGGGATTTTCCCGCTGTATGTAACACATGCCAGGCATTATGGTACTGATACTGACACCAACATCCTAACATTGCACTCAAGACACTGTCGAAAACACTGTCGAAAACACTGTGAAATAAATACAGACTCCTAATTTCTATACCATATGGTCCACAGACAGACCGGATTACACATGAAAATATGGGGGTGGGGGAATCTTCAATTTACTCTTTGTCCTTCCTCTGTCGCAGAGCAGGAATAAGCAGAGATCCTATAGCTGGCAGACACAGTACATGGTATAGATATACCGGCAGTATAGCCGTCTGTCTATACTTGCCAAGGGCTGCCCAGACGAAGAAAGCGTAATCTCAAAAGTACAAGCATACTGAGGAAACAGCTTGAGAAGATTAAAAAGTGTTTACTTGTTTGGGTGGGCTGGGCAGGAGCTGAATGTGCAACAAAGCTCACGTTTACTGAATTCTGCAGCTCTTTCGCTTCGACTCTGAGGGGGCAGATTAGATGAATGACTGAAGACGGCAGCCTCGATGGACGAGGTCTCATAAGAACGCAGGTCCCTGTTACGAAACCCTCTCCGCTACCATGACAGCCTATGGAGTGGTCATTAATGGCAGATTGAGTTCACCCCCCTGCCTTCACGACACTCACCAGAACCCCGGATATGTCACAGAACCCAGAGAGCCTAGCACAAAGACGTCATTGTAAATGATGACATCCCTCTTGCTGAAAGGGTCAGCCCGCCGTCCCTACGGAGAGATTCTCTCATCGTCGATGAGCGGAGAGCAGTGAGCCTCAACACTCCCTACGAACACACACGGGAGAAGGAGAGATCCTTGAGCGAAGCGTAGGTTTGATGGATTCCCTCCAGGAGGGCCGGGGTGGAGAGGAGCTCCAGGGGGGTTATCTGGATGGCAGCAGGTGCCGGGCTCTGATCGTGACTCACCGGGGACAGCTGAGACAGCCTGAGCTCCATCGGGCTCCTTCAGGCACATCATTACAGATCAGTTATATCTATGTTGGGGTTACTTGAACGAGCTGCTGCTAGTGCGAGACATCCCTCAGGTGGGGGGGGGGACGAGATGGATGCATGGATGGATGAGAGGAGACAGTGCCAGTCTCCTGTGTCCCGGGCTGGCCTTTGAGATGGCATGTTTCCATGGAGACTGAGTGAGAAATGTGTGTGCCAGACACAGTTGTGGTGCGTCGTGCGGGCATGTTTATTCCGGCAGTTTCTCTTAAGTGTTCTTTGGAACCGTGGAGCACGTTTTTGATTGTGTTTTCATCATTATTGTGTAGGTGTTGATGCATGAATTTAAAGAGAGGAAATGTTTTGAAATGGGAATGTTCCTTAATCAGACAAACAGATGTTCACCATCCAAATGATTTCACATTTTCACAACCATCTTTGCAACAATCGTCTGTTCAACTTCGTTGGGTATCAATTCACAGTTCAGTCTAAACAGAATTGATGTCCTCTTTGTACTACGAGCTCTCAGTCATAACAGACCTCTTCCACTTTTATGGCTTTCATAAAACAAATCAATGCCCACACCCAGCACGATTAACTAACCTGAATTTAATCATCCATTATTCAATAAGTCTGATGGTCATCATGTATCCTCATTAGGTATCACGATACATTTAGGATGTAGAACAGCAGTCTAGTCCCTCTTGCAGTAGATTTAGAAGTTGAGAGATACCACACCAGGAAGAGTTATTAAAAGATGCTGCTTTCAGCAACACCAACTGACAGTTTAGAGAAGATTAGTTCTAAAAATACGACCATCTCACTCAGTACGTCTTATATTCAGGCTGCAGACTGTTTCCAATGCAGCCCACTGGTTACTGTCACACCAAAGGCTACACTTCGCCTCTCCCTGCTTCCTAACGACAACAAAGATAAGAAACCTTCTTATCGTCAAGTCAAATAAGAAGACATTAAAAAGAGTTCCAAAATATCAGACCTTCAAACATCTCAAATAAGACTATAGATTGTTAAAATAAAATTAGGCACTGCGATTCTTGATGTATCCCCCATCCCCTCCCCCTCAAACCCAACAGTAATATTGTGAATCACCACATAATATATGCTCCCCCCCCTAGGAGAGGATATGAAGCAGGCTGCATCAGTCTGTTTGTGTTTCTAACAGCGCTCCCTTCAGAACTCAGCCGGCAGCAGAGTCAACAGCTCATAAACCCCCCCCCGCCCCCCAGACAGATGGGCACAACAAGGTCTGCCGGCCAGTCACCTGTGACACTGTGGGTGGTGCTCGTCTATTTCTGAGGAGCCCTGCTGACCAACCCAGCACCCCACTGGGTGAAGATCCCCCTGCCACACACCAGGAAGGCTTATTAAGCAAAGCTAATCAGGGAGGTTAGAGTGGTGGGAGTGGGATAGGGAGGGGGCGGTGGTAGGGGGGGTTCGCCTCGAATCCATGAAGGGATGGTCCACTCAATGGCAGCTGTGTTTCTGGGGGGGACGCTGGTGGGACGGGGGGCATGTGGACTCACCTGCAGACCAGCGTGGCGATGATGACGCACCAGGCCGTGCAGCAGCAGTCGGCGTTGGGCTGCTCCTCGCTCTTCTTCCGCCTGCAGCACAGCCAGAAGGAGTAGAAGAGGAGGAAGAGCAGGTCCAGGGCCAGGCAGGCGAGGGCCACTCCTCCCAGGAGCAGGATGGACTGGGGGGAGGAGGAGGAGGAAGAAGGAGGATACTGTAGGTTACAGTGACATGAAGCTTTTAGCAAGAGACATCACACTTCCTAAACAGATGGATGCTCTATGAGAAATAAAAGAGAGTGGGATCAAACAAATAAACAGGGGAAGACAGGAAATGCTAGATTTGATAGGCAGTATAGAATAAGTTTGTCTTGACCTCTTGCACACCACAGGAGCAAAAACAACATATTGTTTCAACACCCTCGTTTAATAACCTCTGTTTCTTCACACAAAGATGCGCATCTATGCTAGTGCTAACCATACTGTGTCGTGACCAATTCACCAAGGACAAGCCCTTCATAGCTGAGAGAACCACTTTGTGAGTGTCCTCCTGTCAACCACGAGCTTCAACCACTGAGCTTTCTCTCAGGTCAAAGTAGCAGCGTGGAACCACTGGGACTGCTAAGTGGTGACTTAATCTCCAGGTTCACAGACAGTCACTACATTAATCTCCCTTACATCCCCAGGCAAATCTCTCCAAGACTATCTCTCCGAAGTCCCATTGTCGTTGACTAGCCGCAACCTTGGATGGAGTTAAAATCACTTCCTCCCAAGCGAGTTGATTCTTGAAGTCAACCTAAGCTTAGCATGATGCCAAATATTCTCACTTGTGCGTACCCAGTGAACTCCTGTTTCCCTGCGAGCATTTTCAAAACAAATGCAATCCTGAAACTCAAAGGGAACATTTCCTTTGTGGGCAGAGGGGGTGTGGAGAGAGCATTGTGTTCGCCTAATAGGCCAGAGCAGAAGGCTCGGGGGTTCCTTAGGTACAGTAGAAGGTTAGAATGCCAGGGTTTGTCCGAGGAACACATTTTTTCCAACTGAAGTGGAGAGTCTCTATGGTGCTCTGAGACCAGGGCACCTTCTGCAGTGCGTGTGGGTGGGCCATTTGAAGAGAGTCGGCACCACTTCATAAATGAGTCACCATCCGCCATGTAGACGATCATTTGCATCACACGTTATTATCTCAAGTAATAAAACTGCTCATAATTTGCCTTAACTTGGCAGACATGATGCATTATTCAAAAACATTTCATCTCTGATGTCTCAATGAGAATACACCCAGTGCAAGGGAAGAATGTTCCTGAACAACAGCCCTCTACTCCTCCTGTGCAATACAAAAAAAGGAAACTGTTATCCAAAATGCAAGACAGCCCAGTTCCCTTCAGGCAAATGCTAAATAAGGATCTAATATTAGCTGGCGAGTGGCAGTCTTCTGTTCTGCTTGTGGACTGCTGAGAGAGAACAAAGGCCCTCAGTTTAAGAAGCCCTGTAGATAAAGGGAAATGAAGGATCTATTTAGCCAAACCTCAGACACTTTTAACTGACTGCATTTGTTTGTCTTCTCTATTTAGCCCAAAGAATGGAAAATAAATCTGCCTTGGTTGAAAGGCAGATGTCATGGGCCCAGATACAGTGTAGGCATCTGCCCAGTAAACCGTGAGGGCAATGAATCGCCAACCGGACTACTGTAAGAGAAAACGAACTAGCCTGCTCCATGTAGGCCGAAACAAATCCAGACAAACAATTCAGAACACAAGTCTATTGCATAGTTGGCGCAGCCAGCGGGACAGAGGGTAATATGTAGGTCAAACAGAGCCCTACAGAGCCCTACAGAGCCCTCTCACGTTTGTGCTTCTTTGGGGGAAGTGGGGCGGGGAAGTTGACTGTAATTACACAGATTTTGATCCAGGTTCTTTTGTTTTCCAGACTGTTATATTAAACAGGAAGATGCCAGAGCTCTGGTTCTCTAAACACAGCAGCATCTCAGTAAAAGATCAACCAAGCGGTTCGCCTTTGGTGAATGGAGGGTTCTCCATTGAACTTCCTATAGTTCTCTGCCCTGGAGGAACACCTGACCTGAATTACCGAATCTGACTAAAGCTTCATCCAAGGCAAACCATCCAGTTATAATCTGTGACATGTGCCATTGAACATGCCTTGAATATGCTCCGTCCAGTCAACTGAATACAGAGGGCTCGGCGTGTCGTATGCTCCTTTTAGACAAAAGAGGCCTGAATGGAAATGGTTTCTAATTTTTTTAAAGTAGCATTGCTGAAAGGAGCCATCAGTTTCATCTCTCCTGGAATAACAAACCCTCTGGTGTCACTGAGGCTGCGGCTCCACACTCAACAGAACAAATAAGATTAACCTAGTTCCTCTTCCTCTTTCCATTAAACGCCAAAGCATGTCTTTACTTGACACTAAAGTAGCCCTAATTAAGGCGTCAGTTGAAAATGGTGTTCTGCAACAAGAATGTCTCCTGCTTCACCCTGACCACCACACAAGAGACGGGGGGGGGACGGGGGGGGGTGCTTATCTTCTCTCATCGCCCAGATCAGCCAAGCTGACACCCCCCCCAAAAATGTGAATCACATGGGAGGCAGGAGCTTGTCAATTATTCAAAATGCCTGATGTTAGTCCTTCAACCTTGTTTCTTAATGGAGGACCAGAAGTGTTATCAGCCATCTCATTAGGTTGTATGGTATTTGGATGATTCCAAGTTCTTCCAAAGCACATTCTGAATGATTTGATATGCATTCTGGGCCCTGGCCTAGCTATGCCTGTCTGGGTGGATTGATAGGTTAGAATTGATCAAATTGTAGTTTGATGTGGTGATAAAAGCCTGAACGGTTCCGTTTGAACACAGGGAAACGTCCTGACACCTAAATAGCAAGATCCAAACTAGTAAATATATCCCCTTTTAATTGCCCACCGTCAAAGTCATTTAACTTCAAAACCTGCATAACATCCCAAACGATCCCAATAGACTTGGGCGATGGATGTTTAAAAGAGAAATGGGGCAAAGTTCAGACCGATAAGAGCATCAAAGACACATTGGATTTAGCATAAGGTTGAGCTAAACCCTTCACCAAATGTGCTGACAACTCCTCTTCGTTCTGACCCTGTTGCCGAGCTACAGAAGACAGGGGGACCCCTCCCCCATCCTCAGCTGTGCAGAGCGCCCTGCTCTCATCTACTACGCACTAACAGGCTTAACCCCGTTCAGGCTATGGCAGTGCCCCATGATAGCCAATAGTCTGAGCTTTCATGCAAATGGCTCTACAGTGGCAACTTACCGCTGCTATGGCCTGCTCCTTTAGACAGTCTAGTTGACGACTAACATAACAGGTGACAATAAGTGAGGCTTAGGGGGAATTGTCTCCCTGACGCTGAAGACAATAGAAAATACTTAGTTACTGTCAGGGGTCACAACCTAAAGGTTAAGGTATTTACCCCAAGGTCATGTGACCATGAAAACAGGCTTTGTCATGTGAAGGTCTCAGGAAGATAGACAGAATGTCTGTCCGAAACAAGCACAGCATATTCTTTTTATTTTCTGTCTGATGCTGACTGATTATCCTGTGCCAATGAATGAGTAATTCTGTTGATTTCCTTCTTCCTTCCCACGTCAACCTAATCCAAATCAGGCAATTTTATAGTCAACACAAGCGGTCAGAGCCATATTGGTGGCTACATGCCACCTGTTCCCAATCGTGTCCATTCACACAGCTATCCTCTGGTGACAGAATCCAGCAAGGAATTAGGCCTACCTATTTCCTCGAGAGACATATGCCTACTGTATTTTTCTTCAAGTTGGCCATGGCTAATTTCTGGGTTCTGCTTTTGTTCTCAGCTAGTCTGTTGACATGTTCCTTCGGGCCCTATTAGTACACTAACAGCCTTTTCATTTTATTAGGACAAAACATTTATGATAAAAGACTGTCAGGAAGTTGGAACCAGCATGCATTTTGTGCAGTCCACAAGCATGGGTTTGCAGGATGTAGGTTTATCGCGATACCAACTGTTTTTCATCCTCAAGACTTACATAGATGTAACCCAAGTTCAAAACAATGGTGGACTCTCCTCTCAAGCCCATCAAGTTATAAACTCACCTGTTGTAGGTCTGTCTCACAAATGAGTGTGCACGATATAAAAAGTTGTTCAACTGCTAAAAGAAACAGTGTAAATGTCCGACATACCTGTTGATATGCTGAGTCCTCGGGGCGAAAGTCACTGCTTGTCTGTTCGAATTGCAGGTTAAAGTGGGGCAGTCTGTGCAGCAGGTTCACCCACCATGGTGGAGAGTAGTTTACCACCGCTGCCATGTTTAACAGTCTGTGAAAGCTTCTGGAAAGCTGTTGACAGTAATTACCAGTGTAGAATAGTCGGAGTCCAATTCTTTAAGTTCTTGTAAACAAAGTGGACAAGAACCAAAAGTAGTAGCAACCTAGCTAGCTAGCCACTCTACTATCTATTAGATGTACACTGCTATGTTCAACTCAGGTAAGATTATGCTATTCGCAGACAGTCCAAGTTCCACTTCCATTTTCACTTGCCTTTGGTAATTGATTTTTTCTGATGTTTATAGATTATACATATTGTAGGTGGCAACATATCTAAGTGCCTAGCAGGACTATCTATCCATTTCTGCCTTCCGATTGCTCCGCGGATGACGTATGACAACTGACTTCCCAACCCATCAACCAACTCGCTATTGATCGCTGTATTGTTTCTCTACTCACAGATCTACTCGAATATCTTCCATTCCTTTGCGTTTCCTTAACTTTATTTGAATGGGTAAATTGCACTTAAGCCTTGTGCGTGTTGTTAATCGTTCTCCTGAGTTCTACTGATGATGTCCTTGTACTGTTCTCGTGCAGTTCCTCCTGGGCTGTTAGCCAGCAGGCTAGCTAGCCATCCGCGAGTTTTTTTCTTGTTCCACACTGGAGCTTCTTTTATTTTATCCACATAATTGGTAAACGGCTGCTTCTTCTTCAGTGTAGTTTCAGAGTTAATGTGTTGTTTTCTGATGAAAGTACCCAAATAAGAGATCAGCATCCAGCTGACCGTAGAGAGACAAGGACGCTGAACCTCACCATGAACTAGCTAGCGGTCTCTTACATCCTCCACAACACAAGAAACTCGGCTCCTCCTCACTCCGAGGCTGCCCTGAGCACTTCTGCTACCATGGTTGTGTAATACTGCCCCTTGGTGGATAGTTTTGGAAGTCACAATTTCAGACACAAAATTAAGAAATCCTGTCCAAGTTAGTAGACTATGGCGAATACAAAATATAGGAAGAGTAAGTGAAAACAAACCCATTTAAAGCACATATTCTGTTTAGAAGTAATAACCTCATTATGAATTAGTCAAGCACACAAACACGCGCGCACATTTTTGTAATATGTTACTAAGTGTTGAATGGTAGCTACTATTCGGCCTCAATAACAACAAAATAAATTAGTTGCTCCAATTTTTTGTATGTAGCCTACTGTTTCACAAAACATAATATTTGTAAAATGAGTAAAATGCTTACTGCTACTTTAAGAGGTAAGAAATTCCACGTTTTCTTTTTTTTACATTTTCTTCAGGAAATCACATGGAGGTGCTGTCGTGCTCACATGACAATCTGAACTATGGCAGGCGAGATCAATGAAGGTAACTTGCATGCCAAATATACACTTGTAACATGCCTGTACATATGTTTGTGTTTTGTATTTGGTCGTCCTGTATTCTGACATAGTCAAGCTGTCAAGATAATCTTGATTTCTTAAGACTAGAGATAGGACATCGAAAACGCACAGCGCGTCCTCATCCCAATGTCTTGAGAACAGAACCCTTCAACTTGGCGGTTGAAATATAACTTTGTTGGAGCAGAATGATGCTAAACAGTGGTTTCAACCTGACATAACCATAATTGGTATATTTTACTAATGCTGTATATGCACACCTGTCAAAGGTTGAGCCTACCAGTTGACCATATGGCACCAGTGAAAATTAAGAAAGTGGCTCCAATACACTTATAATATAAGTGAACATTTACAGATGATATAATAACTTATATCATCTGTAAATGTTCACGGGCCAGCAATGGCAAAGTATTCCCAGAATATACTCATTTTCACTTGCCGTGATGCATGACAATCATTTTAAAGTGAAGTTATAATTGGACACACGATCCCTTCGCTATGGCGTTCTTTGATAGGCTTAGCCTATTAATCGTCCAACGCATCTTCCCTTAGTTCAGTAGGCTAGTATTGTAACGCTTTGATACTGTGCACATGACATATCACTTAATTTAGAAAGGAACAGAAGGTTTTATTTGTAAACCTTTTGCCGTTTTGGGGGAGACTACTTGTATGGGGTATGGGTTTCTAACTGTCATAACAGACTGTTGATCCTCTCCCAGGATCAGTCCCTCCGTACTACAGGGAGGTGTATGAGGCTATTTGCTGTAAAACAGATGAGCGAGTGCAGTCTGAGGTGTTCCAACGGTTGCTGAACAGGACAGAGTTACCCAAAGCTGTACTTGCCCAGGTGGGTAGAGAGCTAACCAAGGAGGAAGCTGAACCGTGTCAAACTTGCATTGTGCCAAGGTTCTTGCATGAAATTGTTGTAATACGGAGAAGCATCATTTGACAAGAAATAACAAGTGACATTTAATATCAAGTTCCTTTTTAGGAGTTCTGGATGATAGTAAAAATTGAGTTAGGTGTTAGAAATTGGCACTATGGATCACATTTAGCCTCAGAGTAATTCTATGGCATAATTATCATCTTATGCTCGTTATGGAACCCATGTATGGTGCACATTATGAATTCAGGTGTGAATTTGTGGTTCAATTTCATCCACTCACTCTGCTCTAACTCTGTGCACATTTTTCTGTTCTGAATTAGTCATGAATTCCTTCACTGAATGTAGAAAACGGTTGAATTCAGACCTTGTTATGACAAATCAATATGTTCTTTTGTTGGTTCTAGATTGCTGAACGTATTGAATACACTGAAGGATTCATAAACAAATTGTCCCTGTATAAAGCTCTGGCACTGATTGCTCTTGCTCAGCAAGGAAAGCAACCTAGCCTGAAACTCTTGGAGAATTGCATTCAAGGTAAGACACAAACATATTTTTAAATTGCACACTGTCATAAACATGTTGCTTAATGAGTAGTTTAACCATCTATAAGGATGTGAGAAGTGCAAACCTTGTGACCTCTATAAACTGCAAGTCTGCCATCTTTTTAGTAGACTGTTGCATGAGGAATGACATAAACAAAGTTTTGCTGCTTTTATTAAAACATTTTACCCCAAGACCTTAGAGTGTTGTATGTTTTAGGCCCGATTCCCAAAGCACTGCTTCCGGGAATATTCCACCTCCGCCTACATGTTATTGTAAAAGACATGGCTCAGCACTTCTGCAGCACACTCTTCTCTCTGGATGAAAGTTCATTTGCGTGTGTAGGTTATACGTAACCACTTTTCACATTCTTTGGCATGGTTTTGTGGGGAGAAGCACTGTATGTGTCACTGTTTAGGCCCAAAGGTCCTCTGTTATTGTGTTAGAGAATAGTAAAGGAGGAGTCTTGAGGATACAGAGGTAGCCATTACCCTGAATATAGCTCTGACTCTGGCCTCTGTTCCAAACCTCTAGGATTATTTAAGGCCCTTGTGTTATTTCAGGTGAGGCCAATATGGCAGCTAACTGTACAGATTTGAACTGGTGTCACATTTCAAGATGGTTTCCCCTTATGTCAGGTTTGGACTGAAGAAGGATCCCATGTCCTGCAATCAGTTATCATTTTATATGGGCACTTACATTTACTGCCGAACAATAACAACAATCAAAATAAAAACAGTATCAGGCGAAAAGTATTGATTGTAAAATAACTGTTGATCGCTGGAACAATCACTGCTTTAAATACAATTTATATTCATCTTTTTGTGTTATCTACCTTATATCACGTTGTTCTTTACAGAGCTACCAAAGCCCCAGCTTGGAGAGCCGAAAGACTTGCAGATGTTGAGGATGCAGCCAGTTCAGGAGAACCCTCTCACGGTGCCCCAGACCCTGAGCAAGCTGCTGGCCACGGACAGTGTACAGGTGGAGCTCATCCCTGAGAAGAAGGGTCTATTTCTTAAACATGTGGAGTACCAGATCACCAGCCAGGTAAGAATAAACTCCCACGGATATGCGTGAGACCTTCATGTGTGTATTCAATTTATATCAGTAGCAGTGTGTTGATTAGTTTTTAAAATTATTGTTTTATGGTAAGCTAAAATCCAGGAGATAGACCTACCTTTATCAATCCCATTTCCGAGGGTTGTGATGGGTTGTAATGCTTGTCATGCTTGTCATAGAAGGTTCCAGAGTGAAAGTATACAACCATTACATCGATTACACAGGAGCCCTCACAGGAACAGAAGCGGTGTTGTTTCTGTGCAGTGAGCGTTCACAATCAACTTGAGGCAAAGCAACACATACCCATTGTGTATATTTCAGTTGGCTTTCCAACCAAAAGCGTCGTATACATTTTATGTCTGTACATACATACATTCAAAAGCCAGTTATATACATTTTATGTCTGTTGTTTCTTACACGTAGCGTTTCAAGATATCAGTTTACCGACGATACAGTGATTTCGATGTCTTCCATGAGTTTCTGCTGCAGAGGTTTGCCTACAGAATGGTACCTGCACTTCCGCCTAAAAGGATGCTCAAAGGAGGTAGGACCTTTTTGACTTACTGATTATCCACTTCCTATTGAAGATGGGGCATCTGCTTGGTGTGCTTGGACACTATGTTCTTTGGCATAGCCGAGTTGTAGTTGGCAATGCAGCAGCCTAAAATGATAACATCTCTTTTCCTGTGAAGCCGTCCAAATAACGCCATTTAATGGTGTGTTTAATGCTGACCTTTTGTCCACAGTCCTGAACTCTATGTCTGAGCGTGAATTTATTGAGGGAAGGCGGCGTGCTCTGTGTCGCTTCATTAACCTCGTGGCCCGACACCCCTTCTTCTCTGAGGATGAGCTGGTGAAGACCTTCCTCACCTTCAATGGCTCGGTATGTGCCTGCTTTTCTTCCCCTTGCCTGGTTCTACAGTAGGACTTGGGCCATGGAAGTCTCTGCTAGGTAGTGTGATGGTACTTAGTTGCGTCAAACTTCTCCCTCTTCCCACAGGAGGTTCAACCGAAACTACGCGACGCTTCCAAGAAAATGGGCGATGAATTCATGACGAATAGAATTTCAACCCAAGCAAAGGTTTGACACGATATGACATGGCATATGCTTACAGAGTGTTCTGCAACAACAATGAATACAATGTGTAGCTAGTGCCTGTAATGGATCTCCTGGCTGAGTGGTTCGATGACATCTGTGCCACAGGAGTATCTCCCCGCGGATATTCAGGCCCAGTTTTCAGCAAGCAGGGAGTTGATCAGAAACATTCACAACAGCTTCGTCAAGCTCCGTGACAGGGCAGAGAGAATGGCTGAGCGCTCCAAAGAGAACGCAACAGACCTGCTCATGTTTGGCAGAGAGCTCAGGTACTGTACCACAGCTCTGTTTGGTTCACCGTAAACTGTGTTGCACAGAAACAAACCTGCTCCTCTTTAACACCCACCAATCCTGTTGTATAACCAGTTTTAGTAGTCTGTGCATGTATGCACCCTTGTGAGATTGCCATTTTCAGTTCATTTAGCTTTTTCAATCATGGGTTTTTGTTGCAGTACATTGGGCTCTGACGGTTCACCCATCCCTTCCATGGCCTCCTCCCAAAGCACCTGGGGCACCCTGCGTCAGTCTCTGAAAGGCCTGTCTGTGGAGTTTGCTCTGCTCGCTGACAAAGCTGCTCAACAGGTGAGGACCACGTCCCTGAACTGGGCCACGCTTGATCCATGATTGGTTTTGTAAAACGGTCCCTTTTGTTTCCTTTTAGGGGAGAAGAGAAGAGGATGATGTGGTGGAGAAACTCAATCTGTTTTTGGATCTACTGCAATCATACAGAGTGAGTTTGTAAATCAAGTGAAAAGTGGTCAATCTCGTTTACCACAGAAGGCTATGTTGATACACAGCTATGTACAGTGGATTTGTAAGCCTCAGTGTTGCTTCCCTTAGGACCTGTGTGAGCGCCATGAGAAGGGCGTGCTGCACGAGCATCAGAGAGCCCTGCAGAAGTACAGTGTGATGAAGAGGCAGATGATGAGTGCCACAGTGCAGCCCAAGGAGCAGGTGTCTGTGGAGCAGCTGGAGTCACGCATTGTACAGGTACACATGATCCGCACAATTAGGGAGCTTTGCGCTTTGTTTATTTTCTTCTTTCAAATCACATTTTCCTCCCTCAATAAATCTATACCAGGTCAATACTGTAATGTAACTTGTCAGACTGTATCATCTGTGACATTGTGAAGAGAGAGCATTGCCCATGACCAATATCTTGGATTAAACCAAAATATTATATGATGTCTTTGAGTGTGGTTGATTTATATAAGTCATCTGGGTCTACCATGAACAGCAAGAGAATGCCATTCAGACCATGGAGCTTCGGAACTACTTCTCCCTCTTCTGCCTTCATCAAGAGACCCAGCTTATCTTCACATACCTCCCCATCACGTCGCATATCCTGGGGGCTTTCGTGAACTCCCAGGTCCAAGGACACAAAGAGGTGAGACTGTGCCCTCGCTTATATCGTAATGCCCATAATGTCCTTTGAGTATGTGTTTATACATGATGTCTGTGTATAAATAACTTTTTTTTGTGTGTGTGTAGATGGGTGAGGTGTGGAATGATCTCCAGCCAAAGCTTGGATGTCTTTTTGGAGCAAATAATGGAATTCAATCTCTTCCTCTAACACCCCAGTAGAGTTATTATACTGGTACTCCAAAACATTTCTTGAAGTAGTTGATAATGAAGATATCATTTTTGCTTTGGCTATCTGCACATACAGTTGTTAAAGCTCTCAAGTCACTGCTATGTAACAGTTTTTGTAGCATATTGTGCCTTATGAAACTGTTCTTGCATCATCACTGGCGTTCCATTCAATGGCCTGTCACCACACTAAATGTAAAGAAGATGGCTTCTAGGGTCATTTGACAGCACATGAATGTGCTTTGATCTTTTGACTTTTGTAAAAGTATTCAATAATGTGGTTGATAAATCCACAAGGAAGATGGTTTTGCCTGTTTAAATATTATACCTGTATTTTGTTACTGTATCTTATTACTTTGCAACAGCTCACTGTTAAATGAGGGATTTTGTAATGAACTGTTTTTTAAACGTAATTTTGTAAACTAAAGTGTTAAAACAAGGAGATAAAGGTAAATATAGGCTACTTGTAAATTCAAGTAATTGAGCTAATTGAAGATATTCCTACTGACAGTGAGTGTTTTGGTTTTCCTATAGATTAAGCTGTATGCTTCCATTTTGTTATAAGATACATGCTATTTGAATCATAATAATAGGGCACCGTGTGACATTTCCAAGAATTTCTAAAATATATCTAAACCTATATATTTTTGATACACATGCAACAAAAAGATATTGATCTTGTCTATAGATAGTGTTCTGCACTACATAATGCTGACCGTCTGTTAATTGTGGCTTCACATAAGGGATTGCCCGCTTTTGTAAATGGAGTTGTCTGTCATGTATAGCCTAAACAATAAGAATAATCCTCAAATTCCTGGTTGAAACTGAACTGAATTATTTTCATATGTTGTGATCTCAACTCCATGCTTGCACCTCTAACACAAGACTAACTACAGGAATGTAACTAATGAGCTAGTTTTTTTTCTTAATGATGTATGGCTGTATTAACACTATCAAGCATTGATTAACACACCAAAGACACACAATGTAATAATCTAAAACAGTCATTAGTGTAAGAAGTCTTAAGTTTGGATCAAATGAAGTGTAGTTATTTATCAGGTAGACAATGTTAAGGTGTTTTGCAATGATTCTCTCTTAAATCTCCAGTGTTTACCTATAGGTATCAAGTAGGTATGTAATATAAAGAAAACTAGCAAAGAGGTTTTTTTAAGATGTGTATAATATTTCATAATATATATATATATATACAGTTATTTTGGATTATATATTAAAACAAAATGAAATCAACAAAAGATGACTATTTCTTCAACAATAAACATCATTGACCTATGCACTTTTTGTAAAGCTCTTGTCAGTCGCTTTAGATAAAAGTGTCTGCGAAATGTAAATGTAAACATCACAATCTGATACTTTAATTAATTACAGTAAAATAATGACAGAACTAAGAGGCTGTCATCGAGGTTTCAAAAAGATGCAGACTGTTGACAACATATTTTAATTGACACATAAATTATTGTTGTACAGCTGTTTTACAGTTTTTTACATTGTACAGGATTCATTTTTAGATTATTATAAAAAGACAGTCCTATTGCTCAAATGACACCGAACTTCATAACATGACTAAGCTATAGTGGCTACACCGCAACACCTCAATAGGGTGTCCTTCAGAAAGAACATCTGTTTGACCTAACATGAATGACCCTGTCTCTCATATGTTGTCCACTTCCTCCAGCTTGTGGTCGATGATCATGTCATGACCCTGGAATTTGAAATACCCCAAGAATTTCTTCTTTTGCAGCATCAGCGGAAACCACATAATATCATCAGCCCACATTTTAGAGAAAGGTATTTTGTCAAAGTCAAACCATTGAGGCCTCATCTCTACAAAGAAAAAACAATACATAGTTAACATGGTCTAGATACATCAAGCACAACTTCTAAAATAAGAAAATGCTATACCAATCCTTACCTTCTGACTCGGTCGGTTCTCCATTGTAAGTGTCAGTCCTGAAAACATGGACATCCATCAACTCCGTTTCTCCAATGAATTCAAATTTGATATTGCCAATCTTTTCCAGCACATCCACAGTGAGGCCACTTTCCTCCAGCAGCTCTCTGTCAACAAGAGTAACAGTTAAAATACAGTATTCAGAGAACCTATTATCAAAGTGACAGGACATCTACTCCACTCACCTCCTGGCAGCCTCTTCAATTGTCTCTCCAGACTGAACCTTGCCTCCAAAACCGTTCCATTTCCCTTCTCCAAAACCTCTTTTCTTCATGCCAAGCAGCACCTTTCCAGGTTGTACCACCATCACCAGAGTCAGCAGCTTGGAGGTAAACATTTCACCACCTAATAAGTAGTAAGCATTACCATGTAACATACGTGATTATGTACACTACCGCAAATTATGAATTGCATAGCTTGTATTTGAAAATTGATTTGTGTTTCATAGAGTTCCAAACACTCATTTTGAATAAAACTACATAATTACTACCGTCTCTCGCGTTCCAGCTTCCAGATCGAGCATGTGATGTTTCTATGCGAAAACGTAAAGCTAACAGTAGACTTAACCAAAAAAATGACTGGAGACGTGGTTAAAATCAGATATGATTTGCCCTATCCGCATTCTTTACAGTTTGCAGAAACCTACCACCAATGTGTTACTTTCTAATATGCTCGACTCTGAACTCATACAAAACTGGATGCAAAAATTCCCTTCAGTTTTGTTTCAGTATAATAGACACTGTTTCAAAGGTTGATTTTCAGCAATTAATTTGATGGAAATATATACATACAATTTAAAGTGTCTAAGTACAATGGGATTTGCACCTCACTTACAGGCGGAACGTTGTTTTTTTGGAGGACGTGGACTCTGGATACACGAGTGAGCGGAAGCGAATTCTTGTGGTAGAAGTTATCACAACATCGCAATGTGGTACTCACATCTTCAAAAGTCGTATTTACATACCACTATAAATATCCTCAAAAACACACCACATAATCTTAAAGGCAAGACTACCTCTGAACAACGTTGGATAGTTCGGCAGCTCAAGGATCCTTTTGTGAAAGCAGCCCATGTGCACAACTACCGGTGTAGGAGCGCTTTCAAGCTCTTGGAGATCGATGACAAATTTAAAATATTAAAACCTGGACTAAATGTCATAGATTGTGGTGCTGCACCTGGCGCCTGGAGCCAGATAGCAGTTCAAAGAGTCAATTCTGCTGGGGCTAGTGAGTGAAATTAATGTCCATTGATTGTGTAACATGCCCTTTCATGACAGCTAACAGTGGCATCGTTAATTGGGAAATAGCCTAAAGAGCTGTTGAGAATTATTTTCTCACTGGTCGGCAAGATCATGTTTTCAAAAAGATGTTGCCAGAAATTGCCACTGATCGATTTGCATTCACTTTATTTCAGATCAAGAATTACCACGCGGCACTGTGTTTGGTGTTGACCTACTCCGTGTGTCACCTCTGGATGGAGCCCACTTTCTGTCCAACCATGACATTACTGACCCCAGCACACATGCCAAGCTTCTTGAGCTCCTCCCAGGTGGTCAGGCTCATGTCATCCTGAGTGACATGGCACCCAATGCTAGTGGTTTTAAAGAGATGGACCACGAGCAACTTGTCTCCATGTGTGCATCATTGATTGATTTGGCCAAGAAGGTTTTGCATCCTGGAGGCTCTCTGATTTGTAAATACTGGGATGGCGCTCTCACACAAAAGCTTCATGATAAACTGTCAGCTGTCTTCCGTGAAATCCGGACTATTAAACCAAAAGCCTGCAGAAAAGAATCTGCTGAAAAGTTTTTCCTTGCTAAAATGTATAGAGGAATAGATTCCTGAATTTTCTGTAAATATAACACATCTTCACTATATTTGGAGCAGTTGACTTTGATGGCTAGATTTTGTTATTTATTATTATTTCAAACTAGTGTTGTAAATCTAGGGTTATGGCGACATGATTCTGAATTCATGAAAAGTATGATTCTCCGCCAGGAGATGGCGCTCTTAAGGTGTCCATAAGATGTGAAAGCGTCGTCCATTTTTTCAGTTTCTCCCTTGTCAAAACGTTATGTTATGAGGTGCACACATAATGTCTTTGAACACATTTCTCTAGTTTGGAATTTGTAATGCATATAATCTGCTCTACTAGCCATGTAGAAGTATGTCATCATTCCCTCATTATAGGCTTATAAAAGTAAAATGATGTGGATAAAAGAAGCATGGACAGCGTGACTAATGAAAAGCCTCATTCTACTAAAGCTGTGCATTATAAACAGTCTCAGGGTCTCCTTTGAAACTGAAGAGTCTATATTCCTTGAAATGATGTTTGCCCAGTAAACTGCTATTCCGATTGCAGCTATTCACAATATGAGTGAGCTCAATACTTGAGGATGTAATGTTCTTCTGGTTGCATTTTCACTATGCCTTTTTCTCCGTTGGCTTGAATGCTTCTGTGATGATACTGCTCTCAGGGTTTGAAATCATCCTGTCGTTTATGAGTGGAACAAATGTATTAAAAGAGATTGCGAAATGAGATGTTGGGATGTGAAGGATGGATCTAAACTGGTTCTTAATAAAACCTAAATAAGAACTGTTCACTGAACTATGTGACATTCTTGGTTGTCAAAGGCTAGGCTATCATAGACTGTGATCTGCACAAGATGCTGCAAAGTCATATGGTAGATTAACGGTTAATTGCAATCCACTGAATCTAATCCACATCCATATTTAGTAGTTGAGGTGTTCATGTATGCTTAAGAGACACCTCTGCATTTCTATGTTTCTTGTGATAATATCTTAAAAGTGATTCTATAAAAAAATCAAATATGACAGAATCTTACAATTTGGGTTGTCCTTAACTAATTGGTGTTACAAAACATTTCCTTTCTACAATGCTCCATAATGTATTAACATCACTACTGAATATATGCTTTTAACGGTTTAATTTTATTCAATTAATCAACTGTTGAGGATTACCCTGAAAATACTCTACATGAATAAATGCCTTCAAATTACAAATGAGTTAATTTCCTTGTTGAAATCAGATTAAACCTGAAATTGAGTTTTTTGAAGTCCAATTATCCCATGAAATGGAATCTTTTAAACCTAATTAAGACTAAATTTGCATGCATTTTTGCCACCAATGAAAGAGATAGTTCATGTAAGTGTACTAATAGAATCTGCTTATTTGCTTTGCTTGGGGGCAACCTGTCGCTAAGAAAGTGATGAGTAATATCACTTTTAAATTAAATAATTCTGTACTTTGTTGAAATTAACCTACTAATAGAAGAATAGCAAATGGCTTGATTAGATAGCAGCAACCATTTTGGTAAAGATGTGAACAGATTACCCATGTTCCTGCTTATTTCTTGCTGATCATCACTCTCTTTGATATTTAAATCACATTTTGATGTTATTCGAACACTGTGTCCTGATGATACTCACTGAAATTCAATAATGAATTATACATTTCCTTCAAAGGTACTCTAGGGCTTGGAAAAAAGACAATGCATGGCAGGTTACCTCTCTTGTCTGGACAACTGGCGGTTTGTATGTAAATATTAGTCTATTAAGCCCCAATAAAAAGGTAATGAGTTGAAGGGGTAAAAAAGGTTTACTCAGATGTAATCATTGAAATTGTGTGTTTACCTCTTTAATCTGAAACAAACCTGTCACCTGGATCAATGTTAGGTAACTTTCAAAAAATAATTTATATGGGAGGCACTAGGGCTTTGCAAACAAACTTTTCCCATGTATTATCAACTGATATACACTCCCTCATGGCTTCTTAATAAATGTACCTCCTTTGACCAGCATTGACTGGTTGCAATCATTTGCTCTTGTGCAACAAGCCTGCAGCTTGGAGATTAAAAACCTTTTTCAGCAGTTGAAATCAGGAAGACTTGGTTGAGGCCAGATGTGATGCTGTTTCTTGTTAATGCTGAGTTGAATGATAAATGAACCCTGACATGCTCTACGTGCATGTTTTACGTGCACCACAAACAAATTACTGTTTAATTTTAAAATGTTACTATGATGGTTTGTCCAAATATCTTCATGTGGTCATATTTTGTAGGGCCAATACATCTATTGGTGTATATTGGATCAACTTCAATGGCTTCACTTTGCAGTTTACTTAATTTTGGGACTGTCAAAGAGGAAATGAAAGGAATAAAGGAATCTCTCCCAACCATCTCACCATTCTTTCCCTCGCTTGCATGCTGAATATGGCCTTTGTTGCCAGAATGATCCTCTTCACTGATACGTTTCACATTTTTGGGTTTACTGGTACATTGATGCATTCACAGAAGCCACGGATACTATCTCACACTCGTTGTTAAATGAAGTGAAATCTCTGGGCGAGTTTAGTCTTTTTGTCATCAATACCACATTCAGTTGAGAATATGGTTGGTTTAGCAAGGCAAATTACTCAGTGACACTGAGACCTTTGTCTTGTGGAAGGGTAGAGCGAAGCATGCCACTGCATATTTATACCTGGTCAGACATTATGGTTTCAAGTGTTCAAGTCATACTTCTATCTTGAAATGATAATAAAGAAAGATTTCAGTGGTGATCCAATACTCCTGTAATTTCATGTTTCTTTTTTTGGTATTAATGTGCAAAATCAGTCAGGTCCAAGAATATTCTAGTGTTATTTTCATCTATGGCTGAATCACTGGGAAGTTGAGGTCGCAACTATCGGTCTATACTTCCTTCTTCATTTAAGTAACATCAACTTAGCATTTGAAAAAGTTAATCAATGCATTTCACATCACTATAACCCATGTTGTCATCCGTGCAACACGTCTCATAAACTCTTTCATGACCCTTTTTTAATTGCATGACAATTTGACAGAATAGCCCTTTAACAAAGGCTTTTTAGAACCCTCCAATATGGACCAATTATTCCTTTCATTTAATTATCTTGTCAAGACACAGGTGTGGAACTGGTTCCTAGGGTCTGGGGGCTCTGCGTCTGGCTGGTAGACATATAAATTAGAAGTTACAGTAGGGATCGAACTGTAAGTGTGAGACAGATGGCACAGGACCTAAGATGTCTCGGACATCTTACTTCATTCAACCAGTTACTTGTCAGACAGGGGAAATGATTTGTATCTCACAACAGAAAAACATGGACATGGGCTGACTGTTTCTTTACATCAGTGATTCATTGAGAATAGGGTGTTTCACTTGCTGTCATATTTTAATAGGGACTTTCCAGAGCCTTCATTAGACTATTCAGATTTCTCGATTAAATGTGTTCTAATGTGTTCTAGAACTTTGAGGGACAAGTTATTTTTCAAGACATGTTATTGACACCTCACTTTAGAATACACAAGTGTTGCCGCCTACATGCCTCCATGGCAGGTATTAATTGCTATACATGAGCCTTGAATATCAAATACCTTGTGAAGTCCAATTCATCCACTTAGCATTTTTAGGTATGGCTGGATGCCTCTTTGGATTACTTAGAAACAGAAAGTGGAGGCCAGAGAGTCTTATAGAGTTAATATCGTCATCAATCTCTCTAAAGATGCTGATGGCAGAATTTGACACACTGCTACCGTTACAGTGAAAACCCCAAGGTCCCCATGTACTGGTTAGAGAGGGGTCCTGTATCACAACTGCACTGGCTGTCTTTCGGTAAGATGCTGATAGACAGCTCTGACTGGCTGTTTGAGGAACCTGGAGGGCACCAAAAGTGCTCTGCTGATCATTCGGTTGACTGCTTTCATTCTTTCAAGGTGCAAAGACTCACAAATTCCACGAGTACACATGCAACCAGCAGGTACATAATACTTTTGCCAAATACTCTTAAAAGTTTTATCAAAAGAACAAACAAAAACAAGTGAGCTTGTATATTGAACTTGTTGAAAGTCTCATGATAGACAATTCCCCTTTATCTTTACTATTTTTACTTATCTCATTAAAAGATTAATTGTCTATTCAGTACCTCTTAAACTGTGTATTAAAAACAAAGTCTTGTCTTGATAACTCATACAAAGTCCATGTGGGTTGGTAAATTTCACAGCACTTAATCTATCCAACGTGACTGAATAAGACCTTTTTTGTTAGCATTTAAAAGAGGCAAGAGAATATTATTCTACTTTTAAGAGGGCAGAGAGTAAGATCTGACATAAATTACTCATCACAAAAAAAATCTATGAAATAAATAAAACATAGTTTTGATCCTCTGGGTAAGTAATCAACTGGTGTTTAATAAGATATTCTGAGAGTGTTTACAGGGAAGTGGCATAAACATGATTTGCTCAGGGATGTTTCTTGTTTTGTCTAATTGCCACAAGACAATACAAAAAGGCGATCACATTGCCTTTGAAGTCAGCTTGCTAAGAATCTCAGGCATAATCTTAATGTTTTCTGGAGAAACACAAAAACTTTTCTCCATCAAAAGTATACAATATGTGGTTGGCATAATGTAGCACTATCTCTCAAAATAAGTTCACACTTGCCGGTCATTGAAAAGGAGAAACGTTTTTCTCCAAGAATATGATAAACAAAATCAGGAAATCAATTAAGTAATTTAACCAGGACAGTTTACGATAGCTGTAACACCTTTGAAGGCAGTTGACACCAAAATTGTCATTGCACAGTGAGATAACAAAAAAAAGAAGACATTGAGAGCCCAATGTATAGGTTCATCCAGTTTCTAATACCCCTTAAAGCAAATCAGCCCAGCAATTGGACTATCTTGATTGTAGTCAATGATTTCAGACATAAAAAGGAAGACATTTTGTGTTATTATAACAAGACAAAGTTATAATGGCAAATTATTCTTTCCTTTATCTTCCATTAGAGAGAGTGACACATGTATAACATTCACCAGTCTAGGCAGATTGTCGAAGATGGCTCATTTTTCAATTAGCATTATGATGAACTATTATGTTAATCTGAAATGTAAGGGGTTATTCTATTTTCAACATTGCATAAATGCATGAAATGAACTTCAAAGCATGCAATTTCCTGACATGAGAAAAATACTTGTGATGATGAGTCGAAAAATACAGCCATAAAAAGATTAACGCGCTCAGATATACAAGACACAAAGCTGCTGAATCAAGTCAAACCGTAGCCTTCCACACAGGCTTCCTCTTGGGCTTGTCACCCTGCTTAGGGTGAACCAAGAACTTGTGTTGTGTCAGAGTTACAACTTTATTAGGAAAACATTCGTTTTACTTCAAAGGACACACGTATTGTGTAGCCTATTGATGTCAGACAACCATTGGTTTGTTTTCCAAGTTGTGAAAGGTGTCATCAGGGAGATGTTCTGATGAGACGAAGGTTCGGGTTCCAGTGTGTGATACGTTCAGAGACCTTTTTACACTTGCCTCTATGTGGATGAATGATCAAAGTGGATCCATTGTTGAATTTCAATTAGAGACCCGGCAAACTAAATTTCAGCACTGTACTGTGAAAATGCGTTTCAGACTGTTGAAAAGTTTCAAAAATCACCCTCTTATACCTAACTGCTCGATAAAGGTAAGTGTACCAATAGGGATGCTGTTTGATATTATACATTGAATAGGACATCCTGCACAGGGAGGAAGTTATGTGAAATTTTCACTTCATAGTTTTCAAAACTATTTCCAGATAGTGCTCAGCTTCCTCAACATGTTGAAGGACAAATTGGACTTGGAAAACCTGTTCTTTCAGCATTGTTCTCGACATTTTAAGTTCCCTAAAAAACTTTTGTCTTTGAATTGCAGCTTTCATTTGAAATAGTAGTGAAGTAAAAAAAAAGAGAGAGAAAAAATGGCTACACAGAATCTCAAAAAAATTGTTCAGAGAAGAGTTTTATTTTATTCTTCCCTTTGCTGTCTGCAGCTTATGCTTATTTTTTCTCTCCCTAGACAGGGGTGCCATGGTAACACAGCCTTTAGTGGAAGTCAGCACAATGCATTCTTAAGTTCTTCAAAATCATATGGCTGTTAATCGTAGGTTGAGGCTGATCACAGAAAACATGTTGTGTGCCTACACAAAAAGGGTTCAAATGTGTCCAGGGCTAGGAAGCATTTTTATGGACTTAGTAGGAAGCCTATTTTGATACCCGTAGAAACGCTCAAGTTGGTGTTATGTTTGAAGATCAGTGATGAATGGATACAGCTCAGTTATGTAGATTGATTTAGATATCAGAGCACTAGTCATGGTTGTTGATGTGTTTTAGAGGAAGCACAGGGAGTTCTGTAGAGATGAATTATGCATCTTGTTGCTTCTTGATAGACCAAGCTTGACACGAGTAGGGCTTGTAATTCAAAGGTTCTATACCTGTTGATGCATGAAAGAAAAAGATAATTAGTGCCAGTGTCTGGCATAAAGATGATACAGTTGAATAATGAGACAGGGCTGGTATTTGTTAAATCTACAATCTTCAGTCTACTTTGAATTTGACAATAGTCTCTACAGTGTATCGATAAAGTGAGTGGTTCTTTTCTAAAGTGACTATTTCAATATTGGAACTACCTCAGAGTAATTATTGTATTATTTTTCAGAAGATTCTTGCTCATGTGGACATAAACCAGATTGCAAACAAGGACAGATTGGAACATTGGTGACTATCTCTGTATTCTTTCCTTCAGGTAAATCATTGTGAATGAAGAGCTGATTTGTTAATGCAGTGTTATAAGACCTTATGTGACCCTGCCTGATCAAAAAGAGCAGAACTGAAGTCACCTAAACCTGAGACACATGGGATATGTGTTGTCTTTTATTGTTAATGTGTAAGTGGCCACAGCTGAACATACACTTTGAAACAGGCAAGGGTATGATACTTTAACAGTGCTCCTCTGACCAATTGTGTTGTAAAACGTTGTACAGTGCATTAGACTTTTTACGACACAATCCAGAATTCTACTGGCAGAACCATAAATTCCAATGCTGCTGGGTTAAAAAGGTCAGTGACTAGGTTAGGAAAAAACTAGAAGAAGAAAAAAAAATGATGTAACTATATTACAAGCTGCGACCCTGAAGATTGAAGCAGGATTAGAGGGCAAACCCAAGAGAGAACCAAATGAAGTGAGTTAATCACGGGGCCGAGTTGCGGACAGAACATCCATATTATTGATGATCCGTAAATAAGAGACATATATTTAATATTTTGACAGGCCTCCTTCAGATGTTGTGGACAAGTTTCCACTATTATTCCATGTAGCTTTGTTTATATTTTTCATTTTTCTCTATATCTTCATTCTTATTCAAAAACAACACTGGAATGAAGAATAATTTTTCTTATGGTGATGTTCACAAAGTGCTTCCTTAAGTTGTCACCTTGTTTTTGTTGATTACCCATCGGGCAAAAGAGAAAGCTGGGTAGAAGTGGATAGTGTTGTTTGTTTGAGCAGGATCATAGGTTGACTCAAGGGTCAATTGAAGTGATAGCATGGAGGTAATTATTCCACGATGGGGAGCTAATTATATACATTTAGCTTTCAGGATGTCCATTATTGATATTTACAGGATCAAGAGAGAGGGAAAGAAAATTGTATTGCTGTTATTACTTGGTGGAGGGAGAAAATGAGGTAGTAGAAGATAAGAGCTAAGCGTCTGTTGGAGCAGTGATAGCAAATCAACAGCAGTCCACGGCCCTGGCTTCAGGGTGAAGTCACATGCATTTTCACACTTTAATGAAGGCTGTATCTGACATTTTTTTGATAGAGATTTGGATTAGAAAAGTAAATGTTTTAAATTGTTATAGTTTTATTGTAACTGGGTGTGATGCCTGACAACATTTCTTGCAATCCCTAAGAACTATTCAAATAATGAATATGTCAATAAACCGATTTCTTTATGTTGCGAGACATACTGAAGCAGCCCTCTTTATTTGTGTTTCTGTGGCAGTGAACTGCTTCCTCAACAACAGGATGTTGGCATCATTCCAAGTCATTCAAGTTTAGTCAAGGCGAAGATGTTTGAGCAGACCTATTGATTTGTGCTTGCTCTAAGGCCTAGCTTTATGAGACATTAAGCAGAGGAAATCTGCCTGCAAGCATTGGGTGCATCATTGAAACTATGATTCTGTATTCACCCTAAAATCATTCATACAGCAGAAGGTCTTTCCAAACCAGGATTTTTGGTATTGCCTTTTTGTATTGAAAAAAACGCTTCCAAGGCACCTCAAGTCAAGTTTATAGTTGTGTCACATGCCACATGTAAATGTAATTAAAACACACACACAGAGACACACACCATGTATGAATAATGCAATTACCATTTGGTTGGTGTATCTTACTGTGTTAAATTATGTCAAATTATTTTGGACTGAAGCAATTACAAAAAAATACTTTCTTTTAATTAAATGTCACTACCAATAAGCATAAGTTTGGGCAATGATAGAAATGACTTGCAGAAGACCAGATACTGAGTGGTACTAAGAGTCAGGTGCACCACCAAAGCATTATATTTGTACAATCACAGAGTATTGTGCTTCAATATGTATTTGTTTTTAAATGCCCTGTCAAGGATGATATTATGAGGATAGCTTGATGGATGTTTTGTTGTGATTCAGCTGCAGAAAATGAAGTGGCACTATCCATAACAAAATTGAAATTAGCTCAATCTCTATAATGGCCCAGGATAAGCAATCACAGTGGAAATGGATGAATAACGAATCATCAAGATGATGGTTTAAAATAGGCAGGAAGACAAACAATTCCCTTCCGGTTGGGTGAGTTGTGCACATACTGCAGGCCTACCCTTTTGCTGCAAAATGGTTGACACCTACTCTTGCTCACACATTATATGTTCACAGCAATATTAGGATATTATGTTACAAAATGTTATAGGCATAAAATACACTCTTCTGGTAAGCTGAATTTAACCCACGGTGACTGACCCGTGGTCTGCAGACCTGAGAGAATACACTCTAAATGTGAAGAATCTATGTCGACACTCACATCGAATCTTGTCAAATGTATCATGTGGCGTGGTGTTTCATTTTCACTTCCTGCGCTCAATCTGGACGTATTTTCTTCACCCAGCATGTATGTATCTGATTTTGACAAAGATTGAAGACCATGTCAACTGTACATACGTGACCTGTTTTTTGCTTTTTTACAGCTGTAAATATCAGCTTTGATTTAGGTGAAGAAAATGAGTGTCAATATAGTGTGCACTCTGAAAACAACAATCAGTGTCCTGTTAGGAAACAAGCATTTTAGTCTACACAAATACATGAACTGTCTGACGAACCAAGTGTTTAAAAAAGCACAGCATGTGGTTTTTGTCATAGAATGTCTGTTCCATTCAGTAAATCTACTATATCATTGTACAAAGTGTACAAAGCTCAAACAATTTATCCGGAAGTTGGTGAGACCGGCTCCACCATGGGGGTGGAATAATTGAATGATTGAGTAATTTACCTGGTCCCTATTACCAATCAGTCCTCAACACTTCCAACAGGGTTTGTGCGAAAATACATGAATAATGCAAAGACTGAGAAAAGCTCAATTCACAAGGCAACGATGAAAGTTCACTGACATAAAACATAGAAAAGGTTCATGGAGTTGCTCAACATCCCCCATGAACGGAACAATTTAACAGTGGCTGTCACTGCATCTTTGTCTAGAGTCTCAAGAACACCTGAGCGATGCAAAACCAGGTTCAATGACCTCAGACAGAGTTTGGAGGGATAGAGGTGTGTACTGTATGCACAATATGTTCTCCTCCAGTGGGACCAGGAGGAGAATGCAGCCTTTCTCTGAATCTAGCCGACAGGGTTCAACTCGGATGGATCTGTGCTCTATGACCTCTGGTGAGCCTCCATCCTCTGGCACCGTTATCTCTCCTGAATTATCCATGGGGAAGAAGACAATGTTAATTTCAATCTTGATCATGTTCATAAATGTTTTGACATACCTTGCTGACGTGTTTTCTGGTAGCGACTTATATAGACATTGACTTACTAAGTAGGAAACAGATGGTCGCTAATTGCAATGCCCTGGTGTTCGCCACCAGCTCATCTAGCTCTCCATCATGCTGCCTCCATCCTTGAAATATCTCCTTCGTAACATCCAACTGGCATTCATTTCACATGGCAATATTGTGCGGAACACAACATTCCACAAGGGAAACACTGGATGATCGATGACCGTATTATAATGTCCCCTACACAATCCATCCCAACATCTGAAAGGCATTTTCATGCAACAAAATGAATTTCTATTACAACACGGGCATCGACAACTTTGATTGCAGTGATTGTATTGTCTCAGAGATGTGGGGATTGTGTACTCTTAAAACGTGATGAGCTAGGCCTTTAATGGGTAATCATTGTCTACTATTAGCCACATGTTCAGAGTTTCGCTCTGGAAGACTGAAAGTTAAGAATTCTGTAATATAAAATAATCCTGTGCTGAGCCATGGTTAATGAATACACTAGACACAAGTGACATGGCATCGTAAACAACCTGATCAGTTACAGAATGGAAATTATTAACATAGATGGCATAGTGCTTTAGAAATAAACATACTTGATTGATTCATTGATGGTCTTTTTTCAATTTGTGGTTTTGTAAATAAATTGTGTTGCGTAAGAAATCCATGAAGAAGAGGAGAGTCCTCCGGAGGGACAACTCCGCTCTCATGCGCCGCTCTTCCTCCTGACACCTCCTCCTGACACAGCCATCACCTGCTCCTCCTACTCTGTGGAATACAAACAAAACCCACCTGATGTGGCATGAAAAACATCGAATGCCCGGGGTATCACCCATGTGACAGCTGCATGGTCGGGCCCAAAGTCTTTACACAGGGAATTTAGAAGTGACATAGAGTACACGCAAACTATATCAATACAAATAGTTTAAATCACATATGGCCTGCAAGTAATATGTTTTGCTGTAGAGCATGAATCATCCTAATTCATATTTGTAGGCTTGCCTATGAGCAAGCTGAACCAGACTTTTTGCGGGCTGAGCATAGCAGGTCTAAAGCGGATTAGAGGTAATTAAAGGGATGTTCCTGCTTGTCAAAGTCTTGGTTCCTCTCACTATTTACATACTAAGGCATACGCAGGGAAGGAGAGGGGGTGCAATGACACCAATGTACTGTCGTAGAGCATTAGAAAAACAGGACTTTTATTCTGTTCTCATTATATGTCCAAAGAACGGTATTTCCAGTGTAGGGAAGCATAAATGGAGTGAACGTAATTGCCTGTGTTATGTGATTTAAATTTCGAACACTTTGCTAGGTGTTTACTACACAATGTGGGAAAGTGGAGGAGGTGTAAAAGTGCTCTATTTGTAACATGAGCATGTATTTGTGACGTACGTCCTGTACAGACGTATACTATTTAACAGTGTAAGAGTGACTTCTGCATTGAATCGAATCATTATTTCAGACGATTTGCAGTTACTGTGTGTCCATAATGTATCATAGCAACCTGTCCTATTCATGCAACTGTCTGAGGTAGATTTGGCTCACTGTTTACTCTAATTGTCAACCAATTTCACACATTTAATTTAATAATTTTTCAGACTCCTCTCCTCTGATGGTTTGGACTTTATTCATCACTTCAAGTCCAATTGGCTTCAAATTAAAGCCATAAAAGAAAAATCATGTGATCAATTGGACACTCAACAGACTCCTGCCAATGCCATCTCTTTTCCTGTGCTTGTGGTCTTGTTCGTGTTAATTGGATACCACCATTCCTATTGGCATGGCTATACATAGGAATTTAGCAGCAAATAGGATTTGTCTGAATAGGCCTGACTATTAAAGTGATCTTTATTTTATTTTTTATATTATATTATTCGAATGGTCGTGAATGGATTTTGATCATAGCCTATAAAACTAAACCAGTTTTTATTAATTTGACACGTATAAACTGGTAACTAATAGATCTAAAAGCGCAGTATGATACATGCAGTACAGTTGCTGTGAAAAAAACAGCCTGAAGGGTTTGTTTCCTTAATTGCCACCCAATTAATGAGATGACCGAAACAAAGTGTCCTACAGCACTTTTCCGCTGCTTTGGTCTTAAATTAGGCCTACATTAAGTAGTGACTTAACTCAAATGTATCATGTCCTTTAGAAGATAAACATTTTCATAGCCAAGGGCACATTGTTGCCATTTTGGATGGTGAGATGCAACCCATAATAAATGATCTTTTGTTATACAGAGGATATTGTATTTGCAACACATCCAGGCAAGACAAAACCAGATGTAACATTTAAAAGTCCTGTAATGACATTGGTGAATTTATTTGAAAGACAAATCGGTTGTCTTTCAGGTGAGGCAGTGAATCTGTCCCAGGTGCACTGATACATTGTAATCTAGACTATATATCATGGGGTCCATGTGGTTTAGATGAAAGAATGAAATGAATGCTGATGGAAATCCAGATGCAGTTGAAGAGGGATACATTTATACTACTGTGATTCACATTTTTGTACTAATGCTGTAAAGAACCAAGTAGGAGACGTGTTGTTTGCAGTTACTTGGCCACTGTTATGGTTTAAAATGCAACTGATGCAATACAGCTGAAACAATGTCACAAAACAGTGTAGCCTCCGCCTCCACATCATTATGGTTGTTCGAGTTTTTCTTCCGGAGTGTTGCAAGATATTGTCTTCCTCTCAAAGACTAGCAGGTTAGATAAGAAGGCAATCTTGATACCCAGTATATAGTCATTAGATTAATGATTAGTGGCTATTAGTAGCTACCCCCTTCAGGATTCCACAAAAAATGATGTCTTAAAGAGAATGTCACACAGTGAGAAAAAAATAATAATCAGCATCAGTCTACCTGAAATACAACTGGACAAGTTTTATTTGAGAGCTGTTCTAATATTGGCTTCTCCCCCCCCCCTGCTCTAGCTCTCTGTCTGGCAAGGATTTCCCTCGGTGATGAAACATCACATCTTATAAAGAATAATAACAGGTGTGCAGTGAGTAAATTGAATAGGAACCGAAACAAAAGGCTATTTTTCTTCTTTATGGTTTTTATCTAGCCAATGTCCAATCAGACGAGTGGGACCGGCTACTGGTCCACGCTGCCTTACTATTTCAGACTTGTCTCATGTGTTGGAGTGTTCAAAGTACCACAAAAAATGTCAGCTTCTGTAAAGGTGGTGGGAGAACATCTGCTTGTTGAAAGATTTGGCCTCAGGCCTGCCAACTACTATAAAACTAAGTTTGACATTCAAATCCCCTCCCCTATCTCTTCCTTCAAATAAACAAAACAAAATAGAAGAGATCTGAAATGAAGGATTAATGCTGAACCATGCACACATACTGCATATTAGATCTACCCTTTAAATGTTCTGGCCTGTTCTTAAATGCAATGAAAACAATTCCAAAGAAGGTCATATTCATAAATATGGGGACACATTGTACACATACACATAACTCCATATTCATGTTGCAAATCTGGCATACTTTAGACAAATACGACCTTAAATATTTACGTGAATGTTTAGGAGTGAGGGATTTCATACATTTCTATAAAAGTTTATATAGATATAGTCAATGTTAATTAGAAAATCCACCTGTTTTTCTATCTTTCTAAAAAGCGATGCTATATTATTCTGCCAAGGATAATGTTTCAGCACCTGCATTGATATATTTATTTGCCAGAACTCTCACTTTGCCAATATTAAGTTTTGTGTAACCATATGTCACAATACTTCCTTGTTGAACATACTATGCGTTTGTCTTGCTGCAAGATAAAAATAAAAACCTTGCAAGGTTTCATGGTACTGCAATAATAATACTCTGTGAGACCATGGACTGTATAGTAAGCACAGACACCACTTCAGAATTTAGAGTTGCTGAAGTCACAAACCATTTAATGCTAATTATTTGATGCCATCACGTAAAGGACAGAAGCCTTGATCTAGGTAATTCATCTTGAAAATTAGCAGCAAATGTATGAACGTATCTACTTATAACCCAAGGGATTACATACTCAAATCCTTTAAGTATTTACACAATTAACAGCACTGCATGATAGCACTAGACATATCGTAATAATTTGTCAGGATTTGAAGGTAAGTCTCAGTGGTATGTTTTGTAGATAGGAGGTGCCTCTTCCACTCATAGTTTAGCTAATGAACAAGAGCGTTCATAATAAGTGGGCATATTTCTCTCTAAACATGATACATTTCTTAATAAACCTATTGCAGTTTCTAAATGTAAAGCATGGCATTCGGAAAGTTACAGCACATTATTCTTAAAGACTTAACTTCTGAAGTTTAGTTGTGGAATTCACTTCTTCACAAGAATGCAAACACTGTTGCTAATTGATCGATTAGCCCTAACTTAAATGTTCATGCCTGGGCATTCAGTGTGCTTTTTGCCTTCACATTTTGCCTAATCTAAATTCCATTTAGTGTTTTTACAAAAAAATTACATACCACCGTAATGCCTATAAAACGGTGTTAGACTGTTGAAACCCCAGGAGGAGAACGTTCCTTCAGGATCTGCTCAGTCAAACTTAGTGTACCATGTCACAATGGCTGGAGAAGATGACAGTTGATGGACAAAACAGACAGCAAGAGCCATTGGTCTGGTGTGCTTGTGTGAGGTAATCCCTCTGTCCGTAGAGGTGTCCACTGTGTTGCGTTTGTGCTACACTGCCACCGGTATGCATTGGGCTTAAGGGTTGTTACTCGCACCACCATCTAAATATCTCCTGACAACCACCCACCGCCACTCCAGCCCACATCTTTCCCATGCTTCTTCCTACGTGGGCTTCATTCTAATGAGAAGGGCTTATGGTAATGCACCAGCAAAACAACCAGACACTCATATCTGTTTGTTTATGTTGCCATGGTCATTCCTTGTCTGTGCACATATCCAGAGGACTAAAAAGGGATTGCCGTAAGCCACAGAATGAAATTCAAAAACATTGTTTCATCATTGTTGTCAAATATTATGGAGGTTTGTACTGTTCAGAATAAATGATTGCTCTTTGTTCGAGATATAAAGAGACAATTTGCCTTTCGTAACATACGGTATAATGAATCTCCACTCATCCAAAATGTAGTTGGTGTAGGTGTTAAAATAAACCTAGTACATTCTAGGTGAAAAGACAGCGTGTCAGCACTAGAATATAGGCTTTGGCTTGGTGTCGTGTTCACACCTTGCATGTCATTGTTGTTGGCACTGGCAGGATAACAAGTATGTAGTGCTGTTCCTGCGAGAGTGCTTTCAAATGGAAAATAAATCTGGCCTCAAAGAAAGATGAACCAAAGGCAGGCTAAATGAAGATTCCTTTCACAATCACTCTTACCTTAACGGACCAATGAAGCATCTGTGAATAGATACAGCATTAGCTTTCTCTCTACTGAATGGAAAGAGTCACAGTCCTGAGAGCATTCACAGTCCTGAGAGCATCAGAGACATTTGCTTTGACGTCTGCCTATTTTATGTGTCTTAAGAAGAACAGAGAGCTTTTTATGGTCGAGAGTGGAACATGTAACCAACAGTGGTTTTCACCACTCCATATTGCTGCCTTTCATCTTCACCATAACAATATATGGTGTCTGGAAATCTTCAATCCATATCCCCTCCATTGCAGGTCTGGCTGTCCAATTTTAACCTCACAGAATGAGACTTTGCTCTGAGGTATAAAGATGCATAGTATATTGTAAACATGCACTCTTCTCTAATCAAAGATAGTGAATTTAAATACCAACCGTGTGAAAAAGAGTCTTCCTTCTTTGAGGGCCTGAAAATGTCAAACTTATTAAAGGCGATTCCATTGGCACACTGGTACCATGTTGTCAAGAGACGGAATCCCATTTTATTACTTCAATTCGTGTGAGGTGTGTAATGACGCCCATTGTATTTTTCAATTGAAATTAAGTGGAAATAAACTACATGGAGCTACTTTAGATACACTCAGTTTGGAAAAATTGTGCTTCCTGGCTGTCCAATGCATCCACACAATAGTAATCAGATGAGGGGAGTCTTGATTGAGACAGAACCCTGGGATGTAATTGACTGCTCTTGATTGCTGTACTTTGACACCCTGAGCTGCTGAAGGCACAAGCAGGCTTTGGCTCCATGCAGGTGCCAGACAAAGGAAGCTTCAGAGGAAAATCTCATCAAGAACTGCTGTCAAAAGTGAATTCAAAGACAGCGATCGCTTATATTTTTCGAGCTTAATAATAAGAAATGTAACACTCTCAACCAAGTTAGGAATATTTATTGAAATACTATTTACCTTATCACAGACTGAGTTTCCTCTTAGTCACTCAAAACCTTTTTTTGTATCAAATGCAGTGAAATGTACACTATACAATTATGTTCCAAGTATACAACAGAGACGATTACATATGTTGACAATGAGTATCTGCATTATCTTGGTAACTTACAGTACAAGAACATGTTCATGTGTAGTGAGGTAATAACATGTCAGAATATGTCAGATCTACAGGACAGTAAATTGAGCCACTCAAGTTCTTAGAAAAATATACAAAGTCAGCCTCTGTTTGACCTAGAAGAATGATCTGTGGGTGATGAATACAATATGCAGGGCTGATAAATATTTTTTATTTTTATTTTTTTATGTTCTATTTAACCTTTATTTAACCAGGCAGAATCATTTAAGAACAACATTCTTATTTACAAGAACATTTCCAGAGAAGCAGGGAATAGTTATGCCCATTTTAGTGGTGTGGGATCTTAGATGGCATGGTTGGATCTGACAGAAATGTGTTTGGTTTTGACCTGTACCTCAGTTTTTCATGTTTCTGTTTTATTGCAGTAACACCAACAACAATTACGACAAGAATCAGTGATCTGTTTACCCATTTAGACAATGTATCGATTGGTACAGACTGGAGCCTGGAGGTTCAATTAAGTAAATCTATTTCTTGTTCTAAATGAAAGCATCAGTTAAATTGAGGTTTATGCAAGGATACTGGGATGTCCTCATTTAAGTTGTTCTCTCTCTCTTGAGAGAGATGAGTATTGACCTTTGCTTGCATTTTAAAGGATTATTTTCCAGATAGGTTTTAAATACTTGACTTAGAGGACGAGCTGAAAAGGCATATCGCATCTACAAGCCTAGTCTTGTAAGTCTCTTGTAAACACTGAAATACATACATATTCATCTGGGATGTCTTACACTTTACTGCAAATTGGAGAAGAGCTCACATCGGAATACGCCAAATTAGCATTCAGCTCCTAGTTTTACATTTCTGCACTGTGGAGTAGTGAACAATTTATATTGCTGGTTGTATTTTTGAATGTGGTTTTGAGAACAAATTGCTTTTTGAGACTGCAGATCATGTACGAGCTCTGCGGTTCTGCTGTTGTTATCGGGATTCTGAGAGGCAATAAAGGAGAGGCAGTGTCTGTCGGGCCTACAGCTAGAAATGCTTCACTGTTAGGGGCAACACGCCAGCCGAGGGGTCCTGAGCTCTGACTGGTAGGTAGCAGCTGAAAGCAAGCGTAGCAGTAGAGACCCAGACCACCTCACATCTCCGGTCTCATGAGGGGAGCTTAATCATCCCTTTCACTTGCTTGCTTGTGTACTGCAAAGATTCATCGCACGGACCGTATTTCTTGAAGGTTGTTTTCTGAAAGATGAGGTGAAAGAGGTGCAGGTGAAACGTTGCACAGGCTCCCTGAAGGCTCAGGGATGTCCCCCACACCTCAACACAAAGTTTGGTTTGTGAACATTCATGATTCAGTGCCAGCCCTGGGAGCCAGGAGATGGCTGTTTGATTGATTGGCTCCAAATCCAATTCTTAAGCTGGTGCAACAACAGTTGAAGTAAAAACATATATATAACTGCACTATAGAACACGGTCAATGAAGAAATTGTTTTTGCATTTCTGATCGGTTGTTGTGTACAGTATGTTGAATGTGCTTGTTGCAGTTTCAGAAGGATTTGTCCCTAAGAGATGGTTCCTTTGCATTTCTGACACTATTGTCGCTCCATTCCTTTACTTGCAGAAAGCTAGCGGTCGGCAAAAAACAACTTACTGCGTTAAAACTAATTGGACGGGAGTTCCTGAATGAGGGTCAGAGGCAAAATATAGATTATTTTGTGTATTTCAAATAAATCAATGCAAACAATCACATACACATTAATGACAACAAAGATGTTCACGGTATCTCTTCAAAAATGTATGAAGGTAAGTCAGAGTTGAGGGACAAAGCTGTTTTGAAACTGTCTGAAACACATACATACCACAAAAAGAGTGAACAGTTTGGGATATCATGTGTGAATTTAGGAAAGAGGGAGACCATAGAGAGAATAGACATGGTACACTACAGTGCATATTGTGAATACTAATAGTGAACATGCTGGCCTCTAATTCAAATTGTTCTCTTGTTAATCAACGAGACTGACAACAGGCAGAGCAAGCTCTAGAGGACTGGGAAGAAATCTATTAACATACACTATGCTGTTGTGCTTGTTAAAATAATGGAAAGGCTTTAGGGGGAAGGCTGACCTGGGTAGGTGCATTGTTCTCCTGGCTGTCGTTTAAGTTAATTGCAATTTTGAACCCTTAAAAACCTTATGAAAGTTTCTGCAGTTCGACAAGCTTCACCAATATTCAAACTCAATGAATTGTTTTCTCTGGATAATCCTAATTGAGCTTGTTTTTTTTGCCAGGCAGCTTAAGTTGTTTTGTCACTTATTAATCAAACATCAAAGACGATTTTTAATGATGTCAGGGAAGCTGCATTTGACATAAGAGATAAACCGAGTCCAGGAGATGTCTTTGGCCTCAGTGGAGCCCAGTAATGCAAGACCTGTCACTAAAGCTCCCCTAATTGGGGAGCTGGCTCTAGATTTGAAAGGGGTTTGGGGACTGCTGTCTGATAGCTTTCAGATACTGGAAAGCAATTCACAAGTCACGCTGAATGTCTGAGACAAGATTTGATTTTGTTCTTCACACAAAGCATTGTGTTTTCATAACTTGCAAGTCAAAACTGTGAATCACAGCAACCAATGTTTTGTTGAAGTTGCTGTATATTTTTTTCTGTTGAGAGCAGCAGTTTATGCTTTTGTGAAGGTGCTAAAATTGTCTTGCCGGAGTGACGTTGTACAATTATATTTTTGCTGTCTAACATTTGAATGAGGGGAACAGATGTGGGAACGTAAGAACACATACAAGAAGACGAATATAACAACAGCCAGCATACTGTAAAATATGGGAGAAACGCATGCATTCATTAATGGTTCTGGTTATTGGAATGGAAAAGAGAGATGTGTTAGTGAGGGCCTGGGTGCTCAGTTCTTGTGACAGGTTGTTCGCAGGCGCCGGTCCCAGGGGAGGTGTGCACAGAGGCGTCACCAGCGTGCCTAATCCTCTCTGCAGCAGACCTGGACGGAATAGACTGGCGGCCTCCAGGGAAGCCTTTCTGCTGTGCTCTGTCCTGTCTGCTTGCTGGGCATCTCTGTCTCTCTCACACACACACACACACACACACACACACACACACACACACACACACACACACACACACACACACACACACACACACACACACACACACACACACACACGCTGTCAGATATGTCTTTACAAAGAACATTCAAACTTTTAAACTTCTGCAATGGTTAGTTCCCTTGGTTGAATTGAAAGTTCATGTTCAGCTTCCCGATTGCTTGCTTGACGTGAGTTTCTCTTTCCAGATGGAAAGCAGTTTTCCATTTCATCACAATGCAAAACGCCATGACTAGTTCAAACTGCCAGGTGGTATAGTATTGAGTACAAAGTAAACTATCTGGAGATGCAACTGTATGGTAAATGTGAGGCCCACTGCCTGACCCTACATCAGATTTACTATAATATTAGTAAATCTGTAATATTCAGTCAGATGATTCATGCACTTAATGTAATAAATGTGCCAAGGTATACAACCTTTTGATTAGGCTTGTCTTGAAATAGACATGGTGGGATTTGTTTCTTGAATGATTCTGATTATCTATGTTACCTGATGTCAATCAAAAGATCACTAACGGCCAATCATGCAAAAACCTATAACACTCCAGTAAATCTGTCCATTAAAAATTCCCACATAAATTGAAAGCTCTCTTTTGAGACGCTTGTCAGGACTGCAGAGTTAATTAAACCTTGCAATCAGAGGTCCAATGAAATAAGAGCTGAGTATTGCTCCTCCCCAGACAGCTGTTAACAAAGCGTCTCTGTACTGATTAGTACTGAAAAGTGCTGATCTGACAGCTAAAACTTTGCATCCCATCGCAATGTTCCATCCAACCTGAAACGAGGCCCGCTTTGGATGTTACCGGGTTTGTTTGGGATCTCTCTGGTGGTCCATTGATTTGAGATCGAGTCTTCTGAGATGAGATAGACCGGAGAAACCACCCTCCGAGGGACAAATAGGCAAACCTGGTTCTCTGTTTATGTGTGCAGGTTTGCTTCTTCTATCCTCCAGCTTCCTCCCTGACGCCACATTGATTAGTTGATGTTGTTCCACTTCCCAGCATGTCTCTTTACCACAGCAGTATCACTGCTTTGTGTGGCACATAACAAGACTACCAAGCCAGAGTGAGCATGGACATCAAAACAATTCTACAACATTTTGCTATTTGTAATTGCTCCTACATGGAAGAGACAAGGACAGAAGGTCTTAATGTGATGAACTGAGTATCAAAAGAGTGCAGTGATGGACTAGAGTCCAGGCAGGCATTTAGAAATGTTCACTCTGTGAGATTAAGGTATTGGTTTAGGAATTCATTATACCAACGAAATATCTTTGACAGCATGGTTCTGCTTCAGACTCTGCATGACAATGGGTTTAATTGTGATGCGTTTGTATTCCAACCTGAGTTCAAGACCAAGGTGTCCAAGCATAGACATATATACAATGTATATATGTCTATGGGTCCAAGGGTGAACATCACCAAAGTAAAGTATTTTAGTTCCGCTAAATGTATGCCTGATCGTGACCTCTGACTCTGGTACTAACCATGAATTGACAGTGCTAACTAAAAAATGTCAGAAAATGTATTGCCTTAGGGACACATTTGAAATACCCTATGTGACTTGATACGTTGCAGAAAAGGATGCAATTCAAAAAGTAGAATACAAATTCATACAATATATCACCCGTATTAGGTGGCTTAATGCTTCTGCTGTTATCTATGTACACTGTAAATTGAGACATAGGGCCTACTACAGAAAGACAATGCAATGACATAGGAACCCTTTTATTATTTTGCTATTACACAAAAAATGAAACCGTTCACATTTCTCCGGTGGAAAGTGTCTGGAACTGCAGAAGCAATTTTCTGATAGCCTTATCAAAACATCCCAATTGAAGAGGGCATTACATTAACACGCTATACAGTGTGCTGGCATACAGTAGCAGCCTCCTTTTGCTAAACTTTTTCAAGAAAAACCTTATCATCATCTGACAACTGGTTTGCTATTGTATCTTATTCAGTGATGCACGTTACACCATACTGTTTTATTGGCATACCCATTTCCTGTTCATGCTCCCGGTGTTACACAGAACAACTGAGCTCATAGTACACAATGCATAGTAATGGGCAAACCTATTGTAAAACTCTGGGGAATTTGCCCTGTGAGCTCAGAATTTACTTCCTAATCTTCCTAAAGTGTGTTAATATTTTAATTATCGTAAAAGTGGATTATATACGCTTAGTGGATAGCTTGTCCGTCAAGTTTGTACTTACAAGTGTGGTCGTGAGGAATGTATTCACTTTAATGGCTGCCTTGTGTCTGTGAGTCCTAGAACCCATTACAGATGCTTGATAAATGCCTTTGTACCTCCCACAACCACAGCAAATCAGAACTTTGCTGCAAATGAGAACATTATGTTTTATAGCCCCCGTGAAGATCATTACAAAAACTCTTGAAGATTCTGGGCCCTATTTTGACGATCTGAAACGCAAGTATCAAAGCGCAAAGCGCAAAGCGCAAGTGGGCGGGACTCCGGTGCGGTTGCTATTTTAGCAGCGGGATAAATGACTTTGCGCCTGACGCAAATGTAAAAGAGGTAGCTACATTACTAATGGGTGTGGTTTGGGCGTAACGTGCAATAAGCCAATCAGAGCGTCATCTCACATTCCCTTTAAGAGCAGCGCTTGTTCCATGGCGGATTGCTATTATAACGGCGGATTTGCTAGGCGCACGCCAGCGGTTCACAGGTGACCGACGTTCTCGTCAGGACCGTAAACGATAGAGAAGTGATTGTATGGGAAAGGCAGAGCAGTTTCATTGCACTAAGTTGCCCACTCATGCTGCTCATTCAAATGTAGCCTATTTTGACATATATATATATATTTTAAATTGCTTAGTTCTTAAAATTAGTTTAACTGTTGTACTTTTGTTTACTTAATGTAAGACCCGTAGGGCCTATGTTTATTTTTTGCACCTTCCTGCCACAGTAAATGGAAAACCGAATTCTGATTCTGATGTGCATGGGAGAAGAAACCTACCCAAATTAGCTTCGGTTAAACAGGCGTAGGAGTAAATTGACACAGTTGTTACAATTCAAGTTCACATACATAGAGATTTCTCATGAACATCTTATTAATCATTGACATGAACGAAATGTAACACAGCTAGCCATACAATAAATCAAAACAATACGTAGTTTCGCAGGAAGAATACCCTGGCTTCGCAGTGCGCACGGACCAAGCTTGCGCCGTTAAAATAGCATCTGAATAATGCGCCATTGTCTTTAAACCACCTTTTTCCTGGTCAGTGGCGGAATGGTTTTTCGGAAACCGCAAGATAGCACCAAGAACGTTTGCGCCGGAACACGCCTCCTTTTTCGCTGAACCGCCCCCCGGAGCGCAAGGTCATTTCGACGTGCGCCTGTGGAGGGAAAAATCCGCTTTGCGCCGAGTGCAAGCTAGGAATGATACTTGCGTCACTGACAAAGTCAATTGCGCTGGGTGCAAGATAGGGCCCTATGTCTAATATCCTGCTCCAATAAGGCCTTGCTTTTTACCTATCAGCAAACAAGCTATTATCCTGTGGATGATGAGAGGGAGGAAATGAAGGTGTCCTTACACACTTTTAAACACAACAACAAAGCTGCAAGAGGAAAATGGCACTGATAAGCACTTTTTGTTCCACTGGAACCCATTGTTTAAAACACATTGGGCTTTAAGATTAGGTTGTAGCTGTATTCACGCATGATTCAAGTTTAGATTGAGAGCGGGCCTCAGGGATGGCTCGATGAATGTGTTACCCTTGTGGAAGGAAAGAGGATGTGCCAGATTTTACGTCTGTAGGTGGTGATACCATGGGTGTCTGGGCACAATGCTTTTGGCTATTGCTTCTACTCGACTGAGAACAAACAAAAAATGTGTCAAAAAATTGTAACTACCAAAGCCATTGTTCCTAGATAGGCTTGAACATGGCCAACTGGTGTTCACACAACATTAGGATGTGTCAGATGATGTTTGGTTGAAATAGTTTGTATCCTGGATTTGTGAAAAGCAGAATTACTCATTCACTGATTTCTTCACACCTACTGTGTTGGCGTGAAATGATGCGTTCAATGGTGTACATTTCATTCATCATTGGAGAAAAGGGACAAGTGAAAATGTGGGGATTGGTTAATTGATATCACATTATGTTCTATATTCGTCATACACATTAATGATGTCTGAATATTACAGTAAAGACTCCAAGACTCTGGAAGGAGAAAGTTGAGGTCTGTTGAAAGTTGGTTAATTCCTGATTGGAGAGGTCCATGCCTTTGCTCTAGCCACTGATCTGAGCTTATCAGTCATAAGCTTTACCTAATTGCTGGATTGCTCCCTCACCCTCAAATTAATACACAAAGTGAATCCACAATAATCCTCTTAACAGGTTTTGAAACTTAAATGTTTAAAACTTCAATTTAAATATTTTATATTACACTATAATACACGTCTCGCTCATCTCACTTTTAAATGTAGTTCAATTTCAAGGCAGTTACAGTACATGTAACACTGCAGCTGCTAAACAATGTTATGTGTAAACATGTTAAACAGATTGGGCAGGCAATGACTTATTTGGAAAATAGCAACTTTGGCAACCGTCTATGAATTCCCTTTCTTTTATATCTTCACAGGGAACAGGGAAAGCCACGTTTCTGTGACTGAACACAATTAAAAAATGTAGTGTTTCTGCATCAATGGGATACATTTTGTTCACCAGGACAACGTTTCATATCCTGAAAGATCTTAATAAAGTGGACGTGTCTCAGTATCAACTTAATAACACTATAATAAAATTGTTGAGCTCATTGTTCACAATCCAAACATGAGTATTGAGGTACACGTCATTCAGAATGGAATCGGGATCCAGTTGCCAGTGTTTCATGTTATACATTTATGGCTGTAGTGTATAATTGTTCACTTAGCAGAGACTTTTATCTAAAGCAACATGCAAAGGGGGATTTGAATTGCGATCAATAGATCTGCAGTCTAAATGTTTTTCCTTCCATGTTACTCATATTGACTGATCTTTTTTAACCGTGTTCACAAATGAGAATGAATAGAAATAGAAAAATGGGTTAAGAAGTCCATTGCTTCTGACAGCCTCTTGAGGCAGGATTTCTGGACTGACATGATAACCAGCGAGAGCTGATTGAGGAGGACGACCTTCACAAATGCTTATCCAGGGCTTGACATTAATGGCCGCCCAGGGCAACCCAATATTGGAATTGGCCCGTTCCAACATTTCTAATTAGTGGACTGGACTCAACCTTCACTAAGCAAGATCCATACAATTATGTTTATCGCAAATCTCACTGCCTTGTGGGTGGAATAAAGAGTGTTGAAAGGGTGTTGGTCAATTTCTGGATTTTCCTTGGTGAGAAAGGTGGTTGCAAAATCTTTATTTATTACAAAGGAACCGGTTTGATCAACTTTTTGATTGAATACAATAATCCATTGCTCATGCTGGAATGGGGAGTTACGCATAAGGCTGCTTGCCTGTGGGCATATGAATCTGCATCAACAGGAACCCAGCACAGTCATGTATCTAAGCATGTGAAGTGTACCTAATGTGAGGAACCTTTCCTGAAGCAGACAAGAGCTTTCCTATTCCATTAGCCCTAATGATTTCCATTAATTGTGTTACGATTGAGAAATTACCTGCTTACAGAACAGACAGCTCCATTTTCGACTTTACACGATTATGTAGGTTTGGAAGACCAGACTTCCCCAGACTACACTTGTAAAGAGACAAGTCTCTGTAGCACTGTCCTGTGAAACCAAAGAAATTGTGCTATTTAGAAAACTCCTCATTTTTTCCCCACTAGTGTTTATGTTAGGTACATTTCAAAAATGTAAACATTTAAATGCTGATATAATGATGAACAATTCTAAATGTTTTTAGGAAGCACACTAGTACAGTTATAGTAATTTGCCATCTACTTGTTGATTGATTTGGATTTTGTCAATCAGAGGATGCAATCATTGACAAATTTTATCAGCAAGCTTTGCAATAAAACAAGTCAGAAATTTAAATCTGAAGTAGAGCTCGTTTGTGTCAATGCACTGTACATGAACCGCAGTAAACTGTGCTTTAAAATAAAATTGCTTTCTGGCAAAACTCCAGGTTAGATAAATGCCTTTGGGGGCTAAAAGGCCAAGACTATGGATCAAGCTCAGAACCCAACCAAAGCATCTAAAGAGGCAAATTACACAGACCACTCAACCCCAACAGTCAATTTTCTCGTATTTGATTGAAATTATTCTACCTTCCTGCTTCTGGAGTCAGTCAATACTGTTTATCCAAGAGTAAAATTCTATGATGGAAACATCCCTCAACTGTTTTCTTCCTGTGGTTATTTTTATAACCATTTTATAACCATATTAGGGTCAGATTGCTGATGTCAGTTGCTACTAATTACATCAGGCTACTCCCGAAAAATGTTTATCGGCTAGCTATTTTATTTCAGGCTCCATAATTGTCTCAGAATCAACCATACTGTAAGGGTAAGAGGTGAACAGTGTACATACATATTGTGAATTTAGCCTGTAGTAGATGTTTGAAAAGCAATTTGGATGTTCATCGCTTTTGCTGAGATAATAACCTGAGTACTGAATTCATGGCCATGAATGAGCCTTCACCATTTGCATCTCTATTTTTTTTACAACAGTTTTAAACAATTTTCACACTAGGTGAGCTTTTAGGATGGGAATTCCTGCTGTGTGGATTCCATCCTTAAGAGGCAATCTTGCATGAGGTTTGTGATACACCTCTCTGAGCCAAAGTGCCTTTGATGATTATTTGTCAGAACCACTGCGTTAACGGTGGCCTGGAGTGTACACCTGCGACCAGGCTGGAGACATGATTTTGTGTCTGTGTTCATCGAGCTTGGGCTTTGAATCAGCAGGACTCTACATTCTGCACCTCTTGCGCTCTTCTGGAAAGTGGGCCTGTACACACCATTTCATTTGTATATTTAGTTGCTGAACAGGCATATTGCCCAATTTATGCTCCTCGAATTCTGCCTATTCTGTGTATTTCTGGAACTTTCTGTCTATAAGAGCTGATGAGCTGCTGCAAGCATCACTAATGAATTTGCTGTCTTAACCACAAAGTACAAGCTTCATAGTACACTATGTAACTGAATTTGCTTTGAACCATGAAAACCTCAACATTTGCTGTGAACCTATGGTGAATGAGTTTTAAACAGCACTCAGATTGGCAGATCTGCACACTTGATGCAGGGGGTGATACATTACACTAGTGTGCCATACAGTTCAAAGAGTCGTGAGCCAGCATGGAAGATACAAAAGACCAGGGTGTCAATACCCTGTATTTGTCCTTTACTGCCATTTGATACATTTTCCCATGCAACAGCACTTGAAACTGTGGCCGGAAGCAATATTGACTTCTACAGTGGGGCAGTTTGAATACAAGTAGTTGGGATCTATTTGGTTTGAGAGCAAAGTTCAAACAGCTTTTATACAATCTGGTGTCAACTATGGTCTATTTGCTTTTCATGAAAAGCAGTTTCTAAAAATCACTCTTAGAGCACATGATAATATCGGTTGCCACTGTGCTCTGTACAATTAGTCATTTAGCTGTAGCTAGTATACCCTCTCGTACATTAAGTGTAATGCATTAAACAGCTTTTAAAGTCCCGATGTGTTATGGTGTGGCCTTGGGAGCTGCAATAATTGTATTCTTCTAACTTCAAATTGCAAACCACAGTGATTTCGTCTGATATTTTAATCTAACTTTGTTACGTGCTTCAGAAAGGATATACACAACCAATACATGCAATGTCAGAAAGAGTAATGGTGTTATTAAATGCTTATAAATATATAAAGAGATGTTGGCATTTGATTTATTTTGTTAATTGCATTGAGCGAACTCACATAACTTCACATTATATGTGGAGACATAAAAGGCAACACTCAGATGTCCTGGGTCCCAAAGGAGCTCTCAAAGTTTGTTTGAGTGTGAATAGAGTATAAATATGGTATTGTGGGTTAGAACACACAATAATATATATCCTTCTCTCACTATAGCTGTTAGAAAGGGGGGGAGGTATCACAATAAAATGCATTGCCAGTATGTATACAGAGCTACACTACAACTTGTTGGGAATATGAGTTCAGTATCAAAACCATATTGTTAGCTTGTGTTCAGGTCTGTGTTGTCAAATGACCACCAATCCAGGCAGAAGACAATATCCCCCTGGTTGTGTTTGCTTTTGGCTCTAACTCATGTGGAATTGATGCTAGTTGGACATTGATCCGTGTTGACATGTGAAAACACAGGAGACGAATGTCAAAATCTTCCCAGCCTCCACTAAACACAAGTCTTTTACTGGGGCCTGTTTCCACTGGTAGGAGACCTCAGATATTCGGTTTAAAGAAGTGTATAAAGAATAACAAAGTTTCATCATGCTCAGGTAAAACTAGCCTGGGAATTAACTTTACGAAGACTAGCTGCCTTCCCAAGGCCAGTTATCTGCCGTCCAGGACTGAAAAAAACACGAGAATGTAATGCTATTGTGTAATTGCTTCCCAACATTGTAAAGACATTTCCCATGCACTCAGGAAAATCGGAAGCAAACCGTATATTCATTGCGCACGTGTATTCACAATTTCAATTTTTTCTACTCGTAAGATAAAGTTAATGGCTAAATTACTGCAACTATAGGATAATTTAGATTAAACTTTAGTGTAGCAGTCCAACCTTCTGGTCCATTGCATATTAAGTTCAGTAGACTTTACATTATATCTCTGCCACTTGAGTGAAAATTGCATTGAAGTTGGAGACAGTCTACAAAGCTGCACTTAGATTATAATCTGAGTTCATTTCACAAACTGAAGGTACGTCAATCGGATTGGCTCACTTCACTCTGCAAAGTGATCTGCAATCAGGTTCTCTATCTTATTCTGTCCTATCTTGTAAAAGTATCGTGGATAAAAGGTATTTCACTTGTCACCAGTGACTGAATGAGTTCAGCAGCTTTGTCATTAACTTTCTCACACAATAGCCATTCTACACATGTCTTAAACAGTCCCGCAATGCCTTTTAAGATTGTAGCTTGGAAGCCTTATTTGAAATGTGTGATTGCCAAAAAGAACTAGGCCATCATACTAATGAACACATTGGAGGAGCATGTCATGCTCAAAGACTTCTACCTAACTCTCGAAAACCATATCCCTCTACTTTCAAAAAGTAGACTTTCGTGTGTTAACATAATCTGTGACTATCACAGTGCATGGCCAAGCTTTCTGATGGAGCTTCCATTTCCCAAGAGCAATGATGCAGTTAGTTTGAAAGCGAGCATTTATGTGATGGGCACTGTATCAGCGGGCAGCAGATGATAATCTTGCAGAGTCGACAGTGAAAAGGATAATCAACCCGCTTATGGCTATCATGAGAGAGGACAATGCAGAGATGGGGAAGCAGAGCTTCCTTAATTATTAACACCCTGGCTTCAATCTCCTCAGTGTGGGCTGCACTAACCTGCTGCTCGGCCATTCACAGATGGAGAGACGCAATGGGGGGGCTGCCATGTCCTAATGTGGTCTTTAGTGTGGCAACACCCGGACCAAGGAGAAAACCCATTTTCATGATCATTTTAGCAGGACCTCTCTAATGTTCATTCAAGCCGGGGAGAGATTTTCCTGTCAATTTGTGATGAGTCATTCTCTGTCTTTCTTTGCTGCAAGGTTTTATCATATGTAAATAACTGCAGGGGTCTTAGTTTCCTTTTGACTTTTGTGACACTTAATTTGACATTGTTGGTTAAGGTGATGGGTTGAAAAATAAGAAATGTGATTTCCTTGATTGAATGTTCCAGAATCCTGCACCTGTCCTCCATGTTGGAGACAGCACTGTTGCCATTGTGTTGGCGTTGTGATTAATTGTCCCCTTTTGCTCCTTGGTTTATGCTTGTTGTGTGAAGAAGGCAGATTGCGATTAAGTGCCTTCGTAAAACAACAAAGCTTAGAACAAAAATTGCCTTATTTTTGCCAGTTGCATTTCAATGACCTGATGTTGGTCCAAACCTTTCATGATAGAAACAAAACAAACAATGGGATTCAGAATCTCTCATTAAGATTCTGCATACTTACTCTATTTCAAACCTTTGTGGTCTGAAGAGAATGCCCTGTGATATGAGGGCCATATTTGCTTTGCCCTTTTTCAGCTTTTAAAATATTCTGTCAAAAAACTATCTATGAGTTCATCTGAGGTGTTTTTTTGCTTAACTGTATACCATCATACATTTTGTACCGAACTGCACTGGCAGAGAGTCGTTAAGTTACTGACGTCAGAGGACGGGCACAGAACTGCTCGCTGACCCTGTACAGCAGCGCTAGGCATCCCCAGAGATTAATTAGCCTGGCTATGGCAGTGGTCTATCATGTCCAGACTGCTGTCTGCCTGTCTCCCTGTCAGTAGTCTGGCAGAATATTGACATAAATAAACGTCAGGAGTTCTTTGCTGCAAATGGTGTGAAAGTAAAATACAATGAAATTCCCGAGAGTTTGAAACAGAGCGAAAGAGAACATGGAAACTCTGGTGGCAGCTCAATTATCTTCACATCAATCAGAGGGGATGTGATTGGTAGCTCGCTAAACGGACCAGGAGTAATGTTTTGAGTTGGATCATGACCCAGCAGTCAGCTTTCAGACAATCATGCCCACCATCATTACTATCTCCACTGACTAGTGAGGTGTTGCACTATACAACCTGTGCATTATACAATTTACCATACTCAGACTTCTATGGTCACATCTCCACCTCAGAAAACATATTCCTCAGGACGTCAATGCTTTAACATCTGGTTTCATGATTACCAATTATCATGTATCACGTGAAGTACATTTACTTTACATTCAGTAAAAAATAAATAAGCAGACACCTCCGTACCCATCTTGATTTTTGAGCCATTAAACAGAACAGAAAAATCTCTAGGTATGAAGCACTTCAACCATAACATTTGTTACCCTGGTGACCCCTGACTTTAAAATATCTGTTCCATGGATTTTCCTTTTGTACATCAGAGAATAGACAATGCGTCCCTTTAAGCATGAGTAATCTGTGGTCTGCATTTTCTCCTAGCTGTGTCGGTTGTGACCTCAGTCAGCCCTCTTCCTGTCATTTCAACAGTCTTTTTTCACTATAACTATTTCTGATACATGAAGCTCATGACTGAACAAATAGCCCCATGTCTCTAAGTCTTAGTCACTATGCATACATTTTGATGTGACTTCTTATTCATCAGCCATGTTCGTGCTTGAAGGCCCTTCCATCCACAGCGACAATGAGAGAGGATGTTAAAAAGATCATAATTTACCACAATCCTTTTTACATCTTAGGTCGGGACCCGTTTTTCACCCATAAAAAAGGGTAGGCTGCTGTATTCATGTGGTAAATAACAGTCATAAAGAACAATGAGAACAGTATGACCTGTATGCTTCAGAAACATTACTGGGGACCTAACATTTAGGCCCAATCAATACTTTTGGCAAACTCTGTAGATCTAAACCTTTTTAAGGACTAAAGCAGATTACTTCTGAGATGATGTACCAAGAAGATCATGTTCCTGTGAGTACAGCATCAGCATCATTTAGACAGAGTTATATCAGCTCAGTTATTCCTGGGGAGAGCTAAGGTCCGTGATTTGGTTTGAAATGTTACTTCCTGTGGAACCTAATCAGGGACAGCAGGTGGTTGAGAAATATCTTAACATCAGCAGCAATCATCTCCGCTGACATGTCATAATCACTCATCAGGATAAACTGTGCTAATAATCGTCTTGAGGAATCATGATTGCGCTCAGTGTAAGGTCTAGAGGTTTGATGGGGGACTCTAGTCTTGAGCAGAAAGGATTATGGAGTCAACTCACTATGAAACCGGATGTCTGTACCATTACCAGTAATTCGACTTCACACGTGAAATAACATCTGGAAGGGATGACATAAGTACCCCAAACCATCGTTCAAAGTTTTATTAGGCATGACAAAGGGCGTGAAGCTCATCATAGCATGATGCTCAAATGTAGATATATACATTTTCCTTTCTTGTGTGTAAACTGTAACTGTTGACGGTACTTGTATTTGTTCTGTGTTCTTGCTGGTGGCTCTGGCAGAAAGGCAGGGATTTTTTTAATCCCAGGAGGTGGCTGTTTACGCGTGTGGTTGAATTTTATTGATGATTGCACAGAACAGCCTTCTGGATTTGGCACTAGAGTGCAGCCATATGCTGGTGATGTGGAGCCAGTTCATGCTGGCCCTCTGTGCTATACTCAAGGGGATGGAGGCACCTGTGTCATGTTCTGGGGCCCTTCCAATGGACTGTTGAGTGGATGACCATTAGGGCACTTCCCATAGTGTAAAAATATATGGAATTGTTGAGATACATGTTATGACTTGACTACCATACCTAAGAAAAGATGAAGGTGAAATGAACTGTATGATCGTAAATGCCTAAACCTACCTCAACATAATGAGAGAAAACCCTTTCAATAGGAATAGGCATTTTGTGTCTTTGGTAGAAATTAATTGAACTGCTTCTGACCAAAGATACAAGTAAAACATGGCAATTAATGTTCTTTGAAACCTTTATACTCTGTTTTTCAATTTCATCATCACAAGAATAATCCTAAATTGACTTTGCATTCAGTGATAAACTACTGAGAGGTACTGCCACACAATTTTCTTTCGAACGTGGTGTCTTCTTCAGTTCAATATGCAATTATAATTAATATATTTATATCTCCACTCCCCATTAGGTTGTCTTGCTCTCAGTCTAGATGTTAGTATTATTGTCACATCCTTTACATAATTCGTTCTTCTGAACAGCTCCTGCAGCATCTTGTGCAGTGGTGTCAAACTGTTCAACTTCCTAAACCGTCTCCTTTCATTGAAACAGAATGCAGCTCTCCCGGTCTAATTGACATATGGGTGAGCAATGTCTTACAGGGGGTTTCACAGACATGCCGCTGAAGGGAATATCAAGGAGAACTAATCAATATCGATAGCAAATGGTCCAAATTAAAGGAGCTGACTGTAGGGGCTCTCTGTTTAACAGTCTGGAGGCTTCTGCGGTGAGAGCTGGATGGTAGCACTGGGATTTTTAATAACATAGAATCAATAAGCACTGCCTACAAACCTGGTTGTGTTAAGTCATTAATTGGGTATGATTGAACAATGCCAAACTGCCATGTTGCAGTGTTGCACTGTTATGGGGCACCGGCAATCTAAACAGGCTTGATTTTCCACTGCCACAAATATTTGTCTACATTGTTTTAATGCTCTGCAGTACTTATCCAGTCTATTGTCAGTCTCAACATACTGACTCTAGTTAACACCCTCGGATTAAACAGCAGCTGAAAATTCAATCCATTGTTTCCCGTGTACAATTGTGCCGTGAGTAACAGCTCTAAATGCATTGTTTGATACGAAAGAGGATTACAGTGCAAGGCAGCACTGTCACGTGTTTATCTATTCAACAAACCTCGTCAGGCTTCATCATGGTCATCTTTTTCAACAGTCACGATCTTCAAAATGTATACAAATGTATACAGTGCAGACATCCAGTACATCAGACATCTCAGAAACTGCCCATTCAAATGGACTGGTGCTGCTGAGGTGTTCAACCAGGAAACAGGTGGGATGTGGTGAAAAGTCATCATGATATTGACGTAGACAGGCTGACAAGTGCAGGATATTACACCTCAGTCGACTGTTAGCGGGCTGAATTAAAGCCCCATATAATGGTAATGTGGTGCAGCATGGACTGAAGCAATTAGGGTTTTTTTGGGGTCCTCATTATGTAAGACGGGGATCCTTCTTACATCCTTGTTAACTGTTGTCAGGGTCCAGCTTTGATCAAGTTTCTATCTCTTCCTATTCATGTTGGTACTGTCTTTGAGTTCTGAATACTCCAACGTCTAAGGCAGTTCACAGTATGTGCACTGGAAGACCATCATCAGAAAACGTGATCTTTAATACAGTAGACATACTCTTTTCTCATAGTATGGTTAGTGCAATCAAGGTAGCTGTGTGTGTGTTTGTGTATTGCTATTGCTTTGTTTTGTTTTGTTTCCTGCCTGCAAGTCATGGAGCATCCACATGGCTGATCCATTAATCTTCCTGAGGGTGATAATGATTGCTGTCTTGCTCCCCTTACAGCCAATTCATATTGCCAATATTCCCCATTCTTACACTCTGTAAATTGCTGTGATTCTTTTTTTAATTGTTATGTATTTCACTTCTGTTCTTATTAAATCTTCATGCATATATTATTTCATGCTACTGAGTAGATGTTGCTGGCCAGATCACAAGAATGACACTGTCATGATGACGCTATGCATTTGCCAAAGAAAAGCACTTTGACTTGACCCTTGAACTCAACACTTCCTGTTTAATGTTGAAACAATTACATGGAACTAATTTTTAATCTCAATCAAGTCTTGATATTCTGAGAGTATAACAACTGATTCGGCGTTGATAAAGTTGATGATTCATATTAAGGCATGTGACCAATTCTAGTAATGATGGAGGTGTTTTATAGGAGTTGCACACACACATAAGTCAGTGTGCATTGGCAACAAAATAAACAACTGAAGCCTCAGGCTTCATTTTGTTGGGTAGCCTGATTATTTTGTGGCTGAAACCCTGTGAGAGTAGGGTTGGGCTGTTACATTTAGATGTTTAAATCAGGCATAAATTAAGGTCTCTGTGCTAGAGGGTCTCTGCCACAAAAATGGCAGTTTCAAAGGTCAGGACACAAACACTGTCTTACCAATAGAAACAAGCTGGATCTTTGATACAGAAAATATCCCTTACAAAGCAAATAGGCAAATACGGACTGCATGAGAAACGCTTTACTGATCAAGGAATGCAGTTATCGTCAAAACCCAAGGCCAAAACAAGCAATCATTACAAAGACGAGGGCGTCAAATGTCTATTAATACACTATCCACCTCTGCACCTACACATACACACTTGTATACCTTTGTCAGCAGACTTTTCTACCAGAGGTGACAAGAACTCTTCCAGGTCACACAGACTTCCCATCTCTAGACTTCACGTCTCCTAGTTAGGTGTCATAAAACTACAGGTGGCATCTCTACAAAATGGAGTTGAATCGACATCAAGCTTCTTAACCAACTGTAAAAGATAGTAGAGTAGAGTGTAACTAGAGTAGAACAGTAGAATGAGGGAACACCCACTGAGAAGTAACCCTACCATTGCATTAGTCATTTTAGATATAAAGGAACACAATCACTTGTCTTCTAAAACATGAGGGTAGACAGTCACTGCGGTTACATGCATTCGAATTACTGGCTTAATCGGATATAAATAGAATTATCCGTTTCTTGTAAACACCTTAATTCGAATCATTGCGATCCGATCCGATCCGATCGACACCCCGGGATAACTCTGTCCGATTCGATTGATAATTCGAATAACGCATGCATGTAAACGCTTAATCGGACTATGAACTGGATTCAGCGTTTTTGCGCATGCTTGAGCCACCCTCCCAGGTCGTGACACGGAAGTCGAAAAAGGTTGTCGCTGCCAGGAGCTGGCCCAGTAGAAACAAACAACGCGATGTACAACCCAGAAGACTTCGTGTTTGCTCTTCATCAAGACTGTTCGTCGAGACCTTTGTGGTACTGTGGCAAAGTGCAACCACATATTGGTGGTCTGAATTAAATTATCCATGTTCTTTCGGCGGCGTCTTCTCTACTTTATCAATCTAGCCAATATCGCCGTTTGCATTCGCAGTAGGCTACTCCTACTGTCATCATGCACGAAATGTAGAGGGACGTAGCGTCACCTTGCCATCTTTCTCGAAATGTTGATGTTGTTGTCATAAATATATGTAAACGCCTTCATATATATATATCTATGGTTGTTGTTGTTGGTAGTGGTGAAGAGGTCAAGCGGAAATGGCTGTATCACCACTAGTTGTAATGAAAACAGCGCCACGTATCGGACTGGCATATTACATGCTTTCGGCCAATAATTCGGTTTATTCACGGTCATGTACATTCGGATAATCCTGTTCCGCCAGAGAGTAGCATTATTCGAATCAAGCAAGATTCGAATTACTACCGTCATGTAAACGCATGTTTACATGACGGTATCACATGTGTTCCACAATGTGATATTGATTTGACATCGGACTTATTAACTGGCCAAATGAATGTGCTGCATTGCCTTGCTGACGTTTGATCTTTTTGTTTTATCTTTTTAATTGCCCGTCAAGGGAGGGTTGACAGTTATAGACAGGAAAATAGAAATCCATTACTCCCAGGACTCAAAAAAATGTTCACAAGGTCGTGTTACCCAGTGGTTTACTGGAAATCTTTATTACTGCTGCGCAAAACATAAACAAGAGCAAGCAATATTTCCCCGAACCCTAACTCACATATTCATTAATGGACCCTACAGGCCAATGTTGAAGTAACTTGCATTATTTCAAGAGAAGCAGGTTAGTAGATGTTGTTTTTGATAGATTCAAGTATTCATTTGAATCTTCCATTGTGGCTTTATTATTAAAACAACTGTTGTTTGTTTCATTAGAAAGGCTTCACCAAGGAAGTGCCCTTCACCAGTTTTCACCCTACAAAAACATTCATGAAAAACTATATTCATGAAGGCTATGAGTAGGAATAAAGTTAGAGTTCGTAAAACAAAACATTGCTTAACACAACATACAGCTACACCTTCATACCTTACCCGGACAGGTTAAAGATGGGGAACATATAATATGAGAGACGAAAGACAGAATACAGGCACTCCAGCAGGTTTCTCATTCATTTCTTAAACCATATAAATGAAGTGACTGTTAGCTCTAGTGATCAATCCCTCTCAGGTTGACTCTGCAGTGTAATCCTATTCTTGTCTTTATTTGAACTAATTGAAAACAATAGTTTCAACCAGCTGTGAACTCATTATACTGATTGTTTCAGGTAGATGATCAGTTTTTCAATGCTTTTCAATGCAGGTAACAGATCATTTTGACAAAATACACAAAAAAAGCTTTAACTACAGGATAGAGAATTTGCTACATTGTCAATTGTTAATAATGTTATCATGTCAAGGTACACAGAAAAGTAATAACACCTCAATTAAAGTATATAGTAATTACTTTTAACATCATAGTAACACCTATATAATATCCTTAAACTTACAAAGGAATCTGTTCCCTAACGTGTCCCTTATCCAGCAGTATCAGTACCAGTAAACACAATGCATTTGCGTTACTTTTGACTCCAGAACTAAAGAGATAAAAAAATACCCTTGATTTGCAAATGGAAAAAGTTATTCATCTTCGTTAATTTTCTGCTCTGGTTGGTTTTCATGTCATCCTTCAGTGAATCAATTTTTGAACTTCTTTTGTGTGTTTGTTCTATTATTCATGTTGTGTCAGACCTCCGAATTATGCTTAGAAATTTTAATAATTTATACTGCCATAAGCCCTGAGCACCTTTTTCCACCATGGACCAAATGTGCATCTACTATGTGCAAAGTTGTAATTACCAGTGAATATGTTTATTGAGTAAGAGATGGAGATGCAGCTCAAAAACATAATGAAAGTCAATGTTTTACAGCCATAATGTGCTGGTCGTGGGGGGTCCTGTAATACAGTCAGATTAGCTTTATGTGTGTGGCCTTGTCTCATTAACAAATAATCTGTAAATCATATGTACCTGTGGACATTCAGAGTAGAGTAATGTCAAATATTGATGTCATTTCACACAGTATGATTATATGGATGCAGGCAAAAGCATGGATGCCCAGTCATGTGTCTACAGTATCACTCACAACTCTTTTCTTCTGTTTCTCAGTCCCTTTCTCTCTCTCTCCCCCATTATCTCTTTCTCTCTCTTGACAGGAAATGAACAGTCAGTCAGAAGAATTTGACAACACCCTTTCAGCATTTTGCTTGATGAGAGCACACCTTGTTAAACATGTTCAAATTGTGTATAAAACTACACTGTACAGTGGATTAATGGGTGACTCTTTGTGCATAATAGCTTTTTTCAAGCTTGAGGAAACCCAATGCCCAGATCCAGTTTAAGCTCCTACATGATTTCAACCCCAACAGCTCATTTACATATTCTTTATATTCAACCTTTGAGATCCAATTATCAGGTTGAAAGTGTATAATTTCACATTGCCCCTATAATTAGTCTGTGTTGGAATATTCTTTAAATTAGGATTCTCTTCCCTCAGTTCTAAACTCTCTTAGCTGTATCTAAAATTGCATTATTACCGTAAAATAATCAATCTTTATATATATTTCCTCTTTATTTGCAGTATGTTTATTTAAAACTATAGATGTAATAAATTGATCATGTTTTCATCATGGCCTTTACTTTATTTTGTTTGTTTGGTATTCTGTTGTGAGCCTAGGCCCTCACTCAGCATTCATGGTGGTGTCTTCCAGTGTCATGTAAACTAACAGACACTTAAGAACTTCCACCTGGGATTGATTTCGCTCAGATATTCACATACGCACATTGCACATGGATATCCTAGTGAAACACTCGATGGGCTTATCCCCACAACTCTTGTAAAACAGGAACCACACTCCAGACTGTTATCTGCCAGTCTGAGCAATAGATGCCAGATAGAGACTGCTGGGCTTGTTGTAGCTGTATCCCCTATGTAGCACGTGGAGGCATTCCACTGATAGCGGTTGGCTTGTTTCAAGGCAATTACTGTCGAAGCAAAGGATTGTCAGTGCACTCCACAGGTGACTACCCAACAGAGAAAGAAGGCTTTACTCATCAAGTCCTTTCTCTCCACCTCAAATCCTACATGACCGTGCCCCTGGTCAGACACTGAGACAATCTTGCTCCTGTCTCTTCTTTCTCAAGGTATTGAGGGAAAAATACAACATTTTTTATGAAAACATGTTTGCCTTCAGGAGTTTCTTATGTGATATATAAAAACACCAACACTGAGACTGAAGACAGTGCTGTGAGGAGGCAGTTTAGAAAGCAAAAAAGGTTTCCTGCATCTGTTTCACTGTGATACAGATCAAACCATTACAAGTCAGGAAGATGTCTAACTCAACACCTTTTTTTTACAAGTAGTACTGATGTGTTTTCCATGGGTAATGGACACATTTTCTAAATATGTTGTCTGTGTTCGTTCCAGAGGAAATTGTCTGACATAATCAAGTTCAATGACTGGTGTTGGGAGGCGATGATCGGATGTCTTAACACATTCAGTGTAGTAAGTATTCTAGTGGCATAACAAGTATCTGTATCTTACAAGTTGTTGTTACATCTGTCTACGAGGACTGTCAGGGGAAAAGAGAGTGCCTTTGAGCCTAATACCTCCTGACAATTTATCCACTGCTCTACATCTGACTTCCTGTAGAGCATATGTCAGCTGTCCCATAAGGCCTGTGGGTAAGAAGCCTAGAAAAAGCCATTTTCTAAATTAATATTGATGTGAAAAACTTTCCTAAAATCCTACCATGTACTGTACAGGCCAAGCTTTTAATCGTTTCAATATTGAACAAGTGAACTTTGTTGGCGTGTTCTATAAATGAAGCAAGCCAAATCGAGAGCTGGATTGTGCACCTTCTGATAGGAACCCTTTGCAGTCCTGATATGTTGTGGTCTTCAACTTGATGTTGAAAATATCCATATGAAGTATTCTGCAACCTATGATCCTAATTATTATCATAACATGTTTCTTTTAAACATACAGACATTGCTGTGTTTGAGATTGTGTTAATTATGCCAAGCAATTTTGAATTAGCTACTGGGGAAACCTCTTAAAAGTGCCTCAGGGTGAAGGAGGTCATTGAAGAATTTGCAAACTAGGGTTTAAGACGGATGATACTGTGTCCTTAATGCAGCCACTGTGAAGGAGTGTGACACTGCATTAATATCTACATGGGTTGGATTCTCTCTCTCTCTCTCTCTCTCTCTCTCTCTCTCCTCTCTCTCTCTCTCTCTCTCTCTGTGCCCTAGAGCCCAATAGTAGTGAGGAGATGGGAGGCTTGGCCATTTGGGGTTTGTGAATACAGCTTCTTACAGTAATCATTAAGAAGTAATGAGTCAGTTGCATTGACACCCTCTGAAGCACTCAGAGATGTTCACTTTCACACAAACAGGTTTCACTTTCATATGCTTGTTGAACATACAAGCAACGTACATGCATAATGATTACAGACATACACAATCAATTGATGAAGTTGAGTATTGGAAATGCTCTTTTCGATCACTGAAACATTAATAATCCTCTCAAATATGTAAAAAGGGACGATTGCTTCCAATCGCTGCTCTGTCAAAGTTGCAATCAGCCACAGCATCTGGAGACTTGGAGTGATTGCTTCTCAGATTAAAGGACACTGGCAAAAGGCTACTATAGAAGAACAAACTAGTTCCTCAGCAATCATGACCATGCTTGTCCAGGGACCCACAAGATTACTGATTGCAGTTATTTTCCGATGTGTACTTGCACATCGCAATAATACATCTAAGACTATCACTCCATGGTCACGGACTCAAAACTACCTAATAGCTGGTTTGAGATATTGCCTATAAAATTTGATGTTTCAGGTATACAAAGGTGATAGACCTGTCATATATAACCAAGCTATATGTACTTTACAATACGTGCAGTACTGTGCAATATGTATGATATATAAACAACAATTACAACAGAGCATCAAGTGATTTTTGTATTCTGTTATTGCTGTTGCACAAAAATCCCCCCTTTTTGGTGGCAGGTGGTAACCTAACCTGAACTGCATGTAGATCAATAGAATAATAGGACAGTTGCAATGATTTATCAATGACGAACTGTACTATTTATCATCTCCTTATGTTTAATACTTTCATTTTGAGTGGGTTGAAAGTAAATGCTTTTCATCTATTGTAAGTGTTTGCAGGGGAGCTCTCACCTCTGAATTGAGTGATAAGCAAATTCAGAACCCTACGAGGGAGAAATAATTAAAGCTTAAAAGCTTTTTATCTTCCAGAAGAATGGATCAATTGATTTCCGCACTCCGTTTCCTCTCGTTTGTACTCCTGTATGATCAGAAGAATCTTTGTTTTGGGGTGAATATAAAAGAGAGCCAAGACGCAGAGAGGAGACAGGCGTGCTCATTATCGCCAGAAGCAAAAGTTCCTGGAACAAAAAGTCACATGACCTGTGTGGGCACGCTTCTCATTTTCTCCTGTCTCATGCGTGAAGCCTCTTTGATTTGCTCACTCTTTTATATCTTAATGAGCAATACGGTTTAATCCTGCTTCAACGTGTGGTACGCTCAGCCATTCCCCTTCTCTCGTCTTTTTTTTCTTTTTTGCACGCCTGTGTTGACTGGCGGTCCCCGTGACCCGTCTTTGCTCGGTGCTCATTTGAGAGATCGTTCACTCGCTCTCTGTGTTTGTCACTGGGGCTTCACTTTGCTTGCAGGGCCTTGTATTAATGAGCAGGTCCCAGGTCCTTTGGCTTATCAGACACATCTGTCAGCATCCGTCTCCTCTAACTCAAATGGAGGGTTTCAGCTGAACAAGATTGAGCAACTCAAACATCACAGGTCTTGACTCCCCCTTGGTAATAACATAATGGATCAGCTCACAGATGGGCGGCTTAAGCAACCCAGCTCCAGATGCAAAAGGCCTGCATATTACAGCCATCCACATCCATCCCCCGACCTCACTGGCTATTCTTCACACCTATGCTTCAAAATGTGTTTGCCTTTGAAAGCTGAAATTCAGTTTTTGAACAATAGAATGACAGATTGTCCTATGCCACTGCGCTGTAAGACTATTGTGTTAAATTCATATATATATATATATATATATATATATATATATATACTGTAATGGAGGAGATTTTCTCCCTATGCAAAGGTCTAAAGTGAGAACCTTTCTGGCTTTCGTGCTTTATCTTCAGGATAATCTCATGTCCCGTAGCTGTCAGTGCTTTTCTAACTCGCCGAAAAGGTTTATGCGGGCAAGACCTGGTAATTATATCAACCATTTGAGCTTTGATCTCAGCCTGTGGAGATCTTATTTAGCTTCACAGCAGTTTCAGTATCCTCTCTACTTGATCACCCATATCCAATTAGACGTTGCATTTCTTAGGAGTTGAGAAACTTTTGGTGTTTCCTCTTTTTCCACTTTTCACACTTTTTGCTCTCTGAGCGGAAGTCACGCTCTGTCGACAGCTGATTAATGCTCTCGACACCATGTCCAAGGGAAACTCGTTTGCTTCCATCTCAAAACTTTGTGGAGGGGATGACAGAGATACTGGCGTGTGGGGAAAGATTTAAAAAAGATTTCATCCTTTTTTCTTTATTTCTTTCTTTCGTTCTTCATCTTTCTTGTTTTTCTTTTACCCCAGATGTAATGTTTAAGGTCAATATGGATTTGGTCTGTGGCATAAGATCCTCCCTCCCTTGGATGTATATATCGTTTTTTTGTAGTCAATTATTCAGATGACTGCATTCTCTCAGTTCAAATGGTCTCACTTTCATACTGCGAGGAGAGTAACAAGACACATTTTGTGAAATACAGGCTCTTACCAAGCCATGGTCAAACACCAGGACCAATATCAATAGAAAATAATCTAATAGTATGACATGTAATCAGAATCTGGTCCTGTTTCTTGAAAATCTAATGTTATGATTTTCTTTTCTTCAGCTGAGTCTATCAAACTGTACTGCATGTTAAGCTTCCAGTGTTTACCTATGTGATTTTGCTGTGTACTTTCAGGTTTGATATTCCTTGAGAAACCTAGAGCCAAGCTCGACTCAAGTCAGTAGGAAGTTGATGCTTCGATGATTTCAAAGAAGCCTTGGTTTATCTATTTATTTCATAATACCCCACAGCAATGGTTTTATACTTATCAGTCTTCACCAGAGTAATCTGTAATGGCACAAGCCAGCCTATTATTTCTGCTGTCATAGACTACCATACCTTCCTGCAAATAGAAATCTTGAGTTTATGAATTATTGACTAGAGATTCGACAGGGGATTTGTGAAGGTGTTAAATACTAGAGCATGGTAGGTGGGGGATTTTTACCAATTATTATTTAAGATAGCCATTTATATTTGACAGAACTGGAGATTTGACAAGCACAATATGCTTATCAACTCAGTATAATTACTCCTTGATTGAGCAATCAGTGAATATCAAGTCAAATTTCCGATACAAAGTGCCATTAATAGGGTGGGTTAATCATAACCATTAAGCAGGTCGAAGATCCAGAATAATGCTTCTCAATAATTGCCTTCTTGTTCAAACAATGAGAAAGAAGAATTAAAAAGGTGCAAATTAAGTATCTAATTAGGTTTTGGTTCTTCAAGCAAAGGGGATTTGAAACAATCCAGCGCTCAGCAGTGAATTGTATAGTAGCAGTCCATACTGTAGCTTGATTTGTGTCTTTGAATGAAAATATTTTACTTTACATTACATTAACATTACACCATCACAAGGATTCAGTTTATCATAACCTGGGTTCTTCTTTGAATTGCATTGTTGATTTACTGGTATGTTGGATGCCCACATTGTGTAACTGCATGTATAAGTGTGAAACAAGACCATACAGCTGAGTCATATAAATACCATATGGGAGATATTGAGGGTATGGGTGCACCCTTAACTTTATTTCACAGTACTTTGTCAGAAAGCAGATAACATAGTATTAAGAAATTAAAAAACACTATTGTGCTCTTGTTTGATTCTGATGTACTTTAACAGCTCTTCACTGTCTTTCACAGGTTTCCCAACATTTCTAACTTTAATGAGACACAGAAGTGCTACAATATGCAGTATAAAAACATATAGCTTAGTTGCTAAATTACCTATAAATCTGACGGCTCTTGAAATCTATTGAAATGCATTTATAAAAAAATGACAACAAATGAGGTCAACAATATCAACACTGAAAACAAAGAAAAACAAAAATTACAGTTGTACACATATCCCAGAAGTTTAAGGCGGTTGAAATATTAAGTCAGACAACCAAGTTACCTCTTATATTCACTCAAATATTGTATTCATAATATACAAACCCAGTACCAATATTTAAGATCAAGAATGGAATTGAACATTAGTAAATATTCGACTCTGGCATCTGGAGGTGGTTTTGATAATTTACAAAAGTTTCAAACAGCCAAACATTAAAGTAAATTAATTATTTAGCGAGACCCACCTTGAAAACAAACTACTACTGTTTTTTTTTACTTTATTGGCTTAGACTTGTAGACAAAACAGTATCATACAATATGGGAAATACTCCTTGATAAAGCAAGTAGAGGCAAAGGAACATAAGGGAGGAAATGTTGTAGAGAGCAAAAACAAAACGTTCCTTGAAATTCAAAGTAAAAAGCTGCCATATACAGGTTTCACTATGTATGTTTTACATTCATCCATCGGGGTGTAAGATAAATACTTAGTAGGGCTTGAACTACTCTTTCAGCACTCTGCCTAAACAACAGGTGGAAAAATATAAAGTTGCAGTCTGTGGTTAAGTTTAATTACAATATCAACAATACCAACACTGACAATTTTTCAGCTCTTTGATAATAATCCAATTCAAATAAAATGCATATGGAACCTGATTGACTATGTTCAGAGAAATCTTAGACCATGCAGAAAGCATATGTAAACATTCCAGCTTGTTCTACTTTGGTTCTAACATTCCACCTGATGGCTCATTAGTCTTTGCCTAATGCCGAGCATCAGCAGCAGATTACTACAGTGAATTGTCTCACAATGTATACTAAATTTAGAAAATTCCAGCTCTTGAATATTGTGCAGTTGGTTTTGTGGCCTCTGAAAACAAAATAAATAGTAAAATTGCACTCTAGATATAGGACGAAAACGATTGCAAGGTTTTACCAGCTCTATGAACAAAGTCATTATTTATCTAAACTTAGCATTCAATAAAGAGCAAACACATCGGCTGTCTCTTATATCCATGGGCTAAACCTGATTCAATCACTTCCAATATCTTTTTCACAGCAAACATTGCAAATATAGAAACTGTATCTGTACATAGTTCCTGTGTAGAATTAAATATATGTAGGGAAGAAAAGGGTTGTCTTTTGTATGATTGTTCATTAGTTCTTCAAGAAAAATATTGAGGTTTCAGTAGACATGTTTTTCGATGTTTGTTACAGTATTTTTCTCAAAGTACACAACAGCAAATCCACTGTCACAGGACTTGGCCATGCGATACCCAAATACCTATAATCCATTGCAACATATATATATATATATTCTTAATTTGCAATATTTGTATTCATGTAACAGTAGAATAAAGTTTATTTCCCACAAATTTCATATAATGTCACAAATCTAAGATACTTTTTAAGTTTCTTTTCCCCACTTTCCCCACAGTCAAAATATGCTGCGATACATAAGTATAAGTTGTTAATCGCAAAATTAAAGTATCCATCCATTAAATTGTCTTTTCATACATAAGGTTTCTGTGTCATTTACACAACTTGTGGTCCTTTAGAAAACACTTGAAGGAATTAAGATTTATGCTGAGCCGATACACCTTTCCAGTAATCTAGGATATCATGCAGGTCCTCGTCCTTGGCAAACTGCACTTTTTTACGCAACGCGTGCCCGGCTGCCATGTATTCCTCATCTTTGTGCCGCTTACGGTGAAGTTTGAAGCGCTCCCAGATGCTGTGAGATGGTTTGCAGTAGTATTCAGGACTGGAGGAGTAGCTCAGGTTGTGGTATTGGGGTGAAAGATGAGAATATGTTAAGTCTCTGGGGCGGGGCCGAGTGAGGGGCTCCAGGATAGAGGGCTTGCGGCTGTCGGGCCCCTCCAACTCCTCAATCTGGGCGTCAGGATACGAGTGCCGGTGCTCACTGTACTGGCGGATCTTCTCTGCCTCAGCCCTCAGAATGGCAGCAGCTGGCGTAACAGTGAGGATCGTCTCACCCGTCGGTGTGGTCTTCTCTATGTACTTGGAGTCATGGCGGTAAGGCCTGGGGCTGTGCATGGGGCCTCCGGTGGCAGTGCTGGGTCGCTTTGGCGAGACGTCGGAGGATCGGTGCCTCTGGAGAGAATGGTGATAGCTGTCCGTATACCCTGGGGATAGGAAGCTAGACTTGCTCTGAGGCTGCTCTGATATCAGAACGAGTTGGGGCTCTGCATTTGACACGGATCCAGATTTCACGCCCTGAAAAGACGTGGATTCTGACTTGAGAGCATCTATGCAATTGTTTATGATCTGATTTACTTTATCAACCTCTTTTGCTATGGTGGAAATCTCTGCTACGGACCCCTGGCTGTTCCCTGGCATGGACATATCGCATTCCCTGCGTTCGAGGTGTTCTCCGGTTCGGACATCCATGTAGTTACCCTTGGCCATTTTAGGTGTGTCACTGATCTCTTGAAATTTGTACTGCTCCATCTCACTAACAGACGGCAAGTATGGCATGCGAGACATGCTCTCCCCAGCCATCATCTGCTTCTGTGACATTCTAGAGATAGTCCCTCCTTCTAGCTCTTGTCCATATTTCAGTTCAATTATATTTTTCTTGAGGCTTCCCGCTTTTTTGTGCTTTTCATCTTGTTGACGCTTTTTCCGCAAGCAATAATAGACCACTCCTAGAACAATGACCATACTAAAGAGACACCCCAAGATGGTCATGATGTAGTGGGTCGCTGTTGCGTTGTTTGTCCCTCTTTCCTTCCCAGTCCAAGGCCCCGTCGTTATTTTCAGACATGTATGATTAAATCGCAGAGCATGACGGATGGAAGCCACACAGTATGTGTATTCAGTGTGCGGTTTTAGGTTCTTTAGTTCAATGTCCTCCTCGTGACTTTTCAGGTTTTGGATGTTTGTAAAAAAGCTGTTATTGTATAGAACTAGGATGTACATCTTCTTGTAGGGATGAGGAATCTTAACAGTGATGGTTGCACCGGTGTGTGATACCTGCTTCACTTTCATTTCGGGCTGCACCTCCACCTCGATTGATGTAGGACTGGTTCGGACCTCATCTGGCTCTGTCCCTGAATAGCAGCCCTCCATTCCACAGGAGGTAGAGTCTGGAAAGCGGGTGATGGGTTCAGGGGGCACAGGGAACGACGTCATCACATAGTCTTCTGTACACACAGTGGAGAGCATGTGAAGGGCATTTCGGTAGGTTGGGTTGTTTGGATTCTGGCTCAGCAGGCTATAGCCCGAGACGCCTGGCGGAGAGTCACAGACCATCCTTTCATTGGTCCTGTTGGGGAAAACTGAGAGCCACTTCACAAATCCGAGTAATTCACAGGAGCAGTTGAATGGGTTCGTGTAGAGCTCACAGGTGGTCAGTTTAGTTAAGGTGGTAAAAGTGGACCCATCTAGCTGCTGAATGCGGTTCATAGAAAGATCTATATTTTCAATGTTGGGGCATTCCCAGAAGGCATTGGGTGTCACAGTCTCAATCAGGTTGGCCTGGAGGTATAGGTACTGTAGCTTGCCCAAGCCTCTGAGGATCCCCTCCGTCAGGTTACGGAGCTTGTTGAAGCCTAACTGAAGAACCTGTAAGTTGTACTGGGCAGCGAAGGCCCCATCCTCGATATAGTTTATTTCGTTCTTGGTCAGGTTAAGGTAGGTCAAATTGGCAAAGCGGCTGAGGGCAGAATAATGAATACTTTTGATCTTGTTTTCATTCAAACGAAGGTCCACGATGGTGCTGTTTATATGCTGAGGGATGGCCTCGTAAGGTGGCTGGTTTTGGCTGCAAATAGCGAGCCACACAAAGCCCTTCTCACCCTCGATCAACCAGCAGTCTCCATTTACTCTGCCTGTGTGGGTCAAACACATAATGGCCACAGACCAAATAAAGGCACTCATCACCATGCCTCCTCTGCAGGTCATTGGTGCTTCTCTTAAAGTCATGAGCAGGGCTGAAAGCTGTAAGATGTAGATACCAGTGTGGTTTCAATAAAGTGGAACTGAGTGTTTTTGCAACTGGGCTTGAAGTTTAAATGTTCTCCTCGATGCAGGCAACAATCAATATATTGGACTCCTGTCCAACGAAGGATGGCTCTGTTCTAATGTGCCAGCCCTTTCCAAAAAAGATATTGGGCATGTGCATCAACTCAAGGTTTCATTCGATGAATTTTTCTTGCTGTGAACTTATGGAGACAGTTCTCCAAATCAGTACTTCATCACTTCAGACTGGCTTGTGCTTATTTCCCCAGGGGCTAACATCGTTGATTGGTCTCATCTTATTGTTTCCTCCTCTGTCTTTCTCTCAGTATGTCATTCATGAGCTCAGAGGAACATCCTGGAAAAAAAGAAGAAGAAATGTCATATTAGTGACACGCTTTTACGACTTAGACAGGAGCTTAACCATTTAAACTATATTAAAAATGTCAAAGCTTTATTAAAGCTCTGTCCTTAAATACACCACGTTTTATAATATAATAACGGGAAATACAGTTGGTGGATGGATGTGTCTAGCAGGGAACAAAGCCCACATATGTCTCATTACACAAAGAGGACACCTATGCAGATAATAATACTTTGGCAAATAAGTCTGATACCTGGGTATTTCACCACATAGTTTAGAGTATAGATCCATTTGATTTCATGTTTTTGTCTCTCTGGACTGTGTGTTCGCATATAGTCAATCAATAGAAATGTATGCATTGGGTATAATAATAAATAATAGCATGGATCCATTATTAATGTGTAAACTCTCTCTCCAGACCTTTCCAATTACATTGTACAGAATGTAAGAGGTGTTGTGTAGTCCCAGTGGCATATTGCTATTAACAGAAACCACTGGCCAATTACTGTCTGACAGGTTGGGGAAAGCAGGGTCCCTGTTTTCACACCATTAACCTGGGAACTGTCAAACACAACTAAGAAAAGACAATGTTTAGAAGCTGCATCAAGTCAATGGCACTGCATCCACTGGTAAATGTTACATACAACCTCCTCTGACTTACAGTACCAGAGGCAAGAGATTGGGAGAACCACAGCCATAAGCTCTGCCTTTGTAACGCAGTACATGGCTGTCCAACCTTGGTATGAAAATACCTCTTAGACATTCATTTATCATTGATATGACACCATAAATAGCACCAAACAGCAGTTATCCACTAGGTTATGTAAACATCTTTGACCAAATCACTAACATCAGAAAAAATCCGAAAAATAACATAAATGGTCAGGCATTCTGAATTGATGTCAAGGATAAAGCAAAACAACAGTCTAGACATCTATAAAGCCTCGTTTAATGGAGATCGTTATGAATTATTAGGAATGACCTGCTGAGATGTTTCCTCAGAATTCCCAAATCAATAGAAGATGAAATGATACATACTGTGATTCATGGACTCTTCTCAATAGGTCCTATTAAATGCTGTTTGAGCCCTAATTTTGGTTCCATGTCACATTAAGATAATTAGTTCATAAGTACGGCTGGGTATTGACTAGGATAACAGACTTGGTTTCTGAGGCTTGAAATCAACATCCCACACATTTAGGAACCTTGACCTTGAATGAAAAGGAATACTAGGGGCTGGATGCCTCTGTAGAAATGGAAATTGTTTACTGCCTGCCAGACGATTTAGAGGAAGGATTTCAACTAAATCTAGGAGCGTGCAGTCAATATATTATGCTGACCCTGGGTCTGTGCCTCATAATCAGTCATACTACATATTGTTTTCATATGCACCAATGACCTACTTAACTAGTTTTTCAAATCAGAGTGGACTCTGGAAATGAATTACTTATCCATTATTCAATTCCTTATGAAAGCAGAGGAAGTAGCAATTCCTTTCACCAAGTCAAGGTTGGTGCTTGCATAATTCTCTTTTCCGCAGACCAGTCTTGGCATCTCAGAAAGGATATGATAGTACATTCATATGTAAAGTACATCACAGTCTTGGATCCTTGCCATTCTTGCCCTTTTTGCTCTGTATATGTAACTCTAACCCTACGCATTTCTGAGATACAGAAGAGGAATGATATGCTACAGCGACACCAACAACCAATGCAGGTCGTGAAACATCATTTTCCAAACAACTAAATGCTTTGAAAACCTGAATGAGTGATTGGTTGATAGATGGTTTATCCTATTTGTATTTGAGTTTTGATTTGAGTTTTTGTCAGACAGTCCATCTCATCCGCCTAGTGCTTTAGGAAGAAAGTTATTGTTTGAGCAATGACATTTAGAACACACCCTCAGGCTACATCAAATATTGAAGTATTTCACCATCACATGATTCTGTTATTCTGTCAGCTAATTCATTCTGAACATTGCGTAAGAGCCAGGGCAAATTGGCAGGGGATGGATGGACAGGTTAATCACAGAGGACAGCTGTTGAATACTTAAAGCCACAGGTATGTGATGTGTGGACCCCCTGCCTGCTGCTGCTGATAATATATGGTTTTCACAGTCCCCCTCACCTAGCTGTCACACGCCAGGATGTGGTGGCTCATGGAGGGCACAGGGGGCATGGAGGTGGCCCTGTGTGGTAGAGGACAGGAATTTTACAAAGAGGGGACAGTCATGCTGTTGGAACAGGACAATTGTGACAGGTTATGGCAGAGGGAATATACTTCAAGTTAAAACCTTCCGGGCCCCCATGGACCTTAGGTTATTTTTGCAGTCAGTTGACCTTTCGCCGGACTAGCTCAACACGCTGCAATTACATAAATATTTAGTAGGGATTGTGCATTTGTCACAAACAAGAAGGAGAGTGTAATAATTGCTCCCGGAAATCATACAGAATCAGAAAGGGATTTATTCTTTTCAGGGGAAATAGATTTGTCCATGTGTACAAACCAAAGGACAATATGGCTCCTTTTCCAAGTGGAAAATATTGTTATGTACCCTGCAGTCAAACAATTACAAAATTATATCATATAACATCATCCTTGTTTCTGTATCAGACTAACAGTATACCGTATTTCAAGTAATTAAGTAATACAAAATGAATATTTACAAATAATTAAATAGAAATACTGTCTTACGGCAGACACATTATTCTGTTTTTGCACATGCTGTTCTGCATATTGCACACATTGGAGAACTGTTGGTGTAACCTTCTGAGGCTCTGTTTGTTTTGCTTGGATTTGAATGGACCCTGAGGGAGAGATTACACACTAATCTAAAGCTCAGCTTTGTCTACTTGCGCCTGTGTTAGGCGAGAGTTGGAAACATTTAAATACTAAATGAGAAAACACACTACAGTATATCAAACTGGGTTGTCTCCATCCAAATTCCGCTTTCTCATCATTCCCATGGTGAACATTTCCCACATAGTCTTAATTCCCAGTTTTTTAGAGGCGTGTGCCCCTTACTAGGGGCGTTACAAAAATACCCTTGTTTCCAATAAGCTTGGGGGTGTCTTTAAATCATCCATCTGCTGTACTGTACTAAGGCCAGTAGGAAGCTTTGATAGGGCTTTTGAGTGTGACAGGCTTCCATAGCTTTGGCCGGTTTCTCATCACATGCCTGTATTCTACAGCTCCATGACACGGTCACACTTTATAGAGTCCTCTTTTGATGTCTGTCCCTTGCATTCTGCTCTGGTCTTGGGGGGGGCTGTTTCAGTACACATTCTAAAAAATGTGCATGTGGCCCAGATCAAAGGCACATTATCATTATCATTGTGTTTTTATGAAAAAAGTTAATTGGGTTAGTTTAGTTTGGTTTAATTTAGTTTGATTTAGTTTGGTTAGGTTTAGAACATACTCTGCACCTCCATTTGCTGTGGGAAAGGAAATGCCAAAGACAAGCAGTACAAAACCACCTCCATAACAAAAAAAAATGCATTTAACAAAGGGTATTTGAATATAATCACTTTTTAAGCCCCTTGGAGGAAAGAGGTTTCAAAATCAAATGTTCCATGAAATAAATATGAAAAGTAAAGCTATGAAGAAAATCTGGCGAGGCAACGGATCTCTTATGAGAAAATAGTTCCCAGTTATTTCTCCCCAGTGTCTGACCTTTGCAGTAAATACCACTTGGTGAAGAGTGTGAGCCAGTCTAACCTCACCTGAGCTATTTCCCCAAAATGGTGTTGGCGTTCATCCCTCGGAGTGTTAAATATAAATGTAATGCATTAAAGTTGCCAAGTGAAATGAATCCGGATCTTTTGTGGGTCCCCTTAGTGTTACACAGTCAGGGAGAGAGCACGACTTAGATGCTAACTTGTTAAAGTAGTTCTCACAGTTAAAAATATATATATATTTCTATATACAAGAAGTAATAAAATGGTAGATACTATTGGGAGTTACCACTGATTAAAATGCCAATGAATGTCTTAATTAACCTATAATTTCTGGTATGCTTAATGAATCTGTACTAGTACTAGTTTGGTATAGAGATAAATACCATGAAGGAAAACTTTAGATTAGTATGATCTTTTATCAACCCTGAAGTCAACTTTCATTAATAATTCATAAAGTGGGCTTGTTTGTCCACTGTGACTCACTCCAGTGGGTTTCAAACTGATTCACCACCACTGAGAACCCGGCATAATTTACAGCCCTGCTAGTTTTCCTGTTAGGGTAAACAGTACTTCATATGCAGGCTTACAGAGGTTCAAAAAGCCTTTGCATAGGAAATAAAACATAGTACTTTTATCAAGCTATCTCAAGTCCTAAAATGGTGACCCATTAATAATGCCTGAAGAACAAAGCTTGCAGCAATCTATAATTGGAAAGAAAACAGAAGATTTTTTCTTTTTTGAAAAGTAAAATAAACGTAGTCTCTTGTTTAATGGAAAAAGCATAACATATGCTGTGCAGCCTTCAAATAAGCCAAAGGCAGCCGGCAGGCTATTCCTCCTCACCAGAGTTTCACACTATTTGCAGCCCTAGGCTCACTTTCTGTAATGGCAGCACTCTTTCGTCCAGGGGTAGCCCTGAGGGCATCAGACCACAACACTGAGGGTGTCAGAGCTGAGCACCTCCCACTGCACTGAAGCAGCCATTCCCCAGACACATTACCATTTGTGCATTGCATGCTGGGTAATGATGACTGTTGTAGTCATCCTCTACGGACAACCTAATGAGGCCCGGTTGCTTTTGAAGACCGACTCAAAGGCACATCAAGACACTGCAAAATTAATATTGTACTTGTTGCTCTAGGCACTTTTAAGCTTGCCTTAAATTGTATGCACCATTTTTCAATATACATTTTACCTCGCACTAAAAATCACTACTGCCTCACAAACTACAGAGAATATTAGAGAAATGTAGTTGCTAAATTATAAGAAACTGGAGACACATCCTTGTATCAACATGCGTTAATGGATGGATCAATAGACACACTTACTCATGCCAACTAACTAACAGAAGATATAGCAGAGGTCATATCCTGTTCTGTAGAACAGGGTGGACTAGGATATTTGTATGCTGCCTGTTCATGCTACCTTGAGGGGAACTCTTTCAGCATGTAAGACTCTGGCTCTGAGCACAGGCTTCTGCTCGCTCATACGGAGCCTCGGGGATGCTCCTCCGCGGCGAAATCCTGTACTTCAAGCCAAGGAATGACAGAAGCTCCCATAAGGCACATGGATGAAACGGATACAGTAAGTACCGCAGCCGTCTCTCCCCCCCATGTACCACCGTGCGGTGGTCTGTCACACAGCAACTCTCGCGCTCCCCTCCCCATCTCCCCCTGTACCACTGAGTGTCAGCCAAAACGATTGCACTATTGTCAAATCAGGATTAAAGTGACATGCAAATTCAATGAGACAGATCTCCCCTAGTCATGATGACAGGGGCAGGCTCGATTCTCTACTTTGTTTGCAAACATCTGTCATACTGTAGTGTTATCTCATTGCATCTCGTCCAATGGAGGTCTTTGCCTTCATATCACACTCTGCTAAGTTTTATTCAATCTCACACTGTTCCTCTTTTGGCTGTTGAAGGTGCCTCTGTCCCCCTGGGATTGTCCTCATCCATCCCAATGACTGCCCTTTATTTGATGTCATTGAAAATGCATGCTGCTCTTGCTGGATAGAATGAAAAAGGTAAAGATGGGCACCCAGAAGAGAAGAATCAATTGAGTTGAAATGGAACCGCTTCTCTGGGGGAAGGAAAACATTGTGCTCATTGAGCTACCGAATTGCTTTGGAAAGAGGGAGGAGGAAGATGCATGTGCTTCAGTTATATCTGAGGATATGAAAGTCATGCATTAATTACTAAAGGAATATTGCCTAAAATAGAATTGGTGGTTTGCTCTGTATATGCTGTTTGTCAGAAGGTGGGCTCTTATTGTGGCATCAATAGCACACTTGGTGGACCTGCCAGGCGTCTTCAGAGAATGGGCCTCTCAAAGGAGAACAGACAGCTGCAAGGCACTGCACACTAATTATTTTTATCGCATTTTACTTCCCTGATAAGTGAAGGGTATTGTGCAATAAAAGTGCGTAAAAATTCATCTGTTTTCTAGACAAAGCCTTTTTATTCCCCCATGACAATTGTAATCACCTCCTCATATAAATTGAGGCCCAAAAAAGCTTTCACTATAGTATTTATATTCAATGTGACCTTATGTGCCTGGAAGCAAATGAAAGTCACAGCAATGATCAGAAACTCGACAAAAACAGCGAATAAAAGACGGAATGATAAGTATTGTGAGAAGACTCACGATATATACTGCTATTATGTACAATCTCAACATGCAGAAAGAAACTCATTAAAATGTTTCACACTAAATACAATACGTTCATATTCTGTTGGTTGAAGAATGACACACAACAAAAAGGCAAACACAAAAAGTCTCGAGAACTTCAGGGTCTCAACAATCAGCGTGACAGAGGTCATGCGGGAGTACATCTCAATGTCAGTTAAAGTGCAAACAGGTTGGCCTGAAGCACAAACTACTGCTCTTATCCAAGCAGTTGTTACAAAACGTGGAAACAGGAATGTACTGTAAGTCTCTTTTTGCTTACCCGCAAGTAGAAGGGCCTGTGACCACATTCACCCTCCTTTACCATTACAGAATGCAAGTCTGTTCTCATCCTAACGTGCTGAAGAGGTTTTCACTATAAAACTTAGACTGTTTTACATCCACCTCAGTACTAAATACTGCTTGAGTATCAGGTCATATTAGATCCTCATCAAGCAATTTAGATGAGAAAAAAAAAGTTAATGTCAAATCATAAATTATGTATTATTTAATGAAAACCTTGAGTGCAAAGGTTGGATTGAAATTAGTATGCTCATGCCTTTACAATTGTCCCAGGCAAGGTCTTTCTAAAAGTCAATGTAACACACTTACCACTTGGTATTCCTTTGGCAGTGTTATACTTTGTAAAACTTTAAATTACTTACTGCCCTGGCATCACTTGTAAATTCCCAATAATACACTCAATTGTTCTTCACTGGATCGAGAGTCCTTCAATAGGCTCATGACCTAGTCTGATTCTTGCTATTCAAGAGAGCTAGAAATCTCATTACAAAAAAGCAAGCTCCATTTTAGATGGCACTTGTTCTAAAGAAGCCATGGAGAATGGCCAGGAATTACATGGCGTTGATAAAAACAGATGCATTAATGATGTTGTGTATGCCCACAAAAATATGTATTCTGCCATTGCCAAAATTGACTGCATTCAATACGGTACTATACTACAAAAAACACAGGCATCTGCCTAAGTGGCATTAGGTTGTGTCTGTTCCTGCCACAGTCTTGTAATGCAAACATCTGTTGTGATTACAGGGTTCAATGCTAACAGTACACACATCCAACAAGAGGAAACAATCAGGTAGTAGACAGTATAGATTTGTCAAAGAGACAGGGGAAAAGCGGGTTTAATTTAATTCTGTAGATGTAAGAGTAAGACACAACTTGGAATAATACCTGCAGGTTTAAACGCAATTTTCCAGACCATCAACTCAGCACTCACTCCTTTGGCCTTTAAGCTCAGCAGCTGTCGACGAGGTGGGATGGGGTGAGGTGGGTGGGATGGGGTGAGGAGGGTGGGTGGGTGGGTGGGTGGGTGGGCATTGACACCTTTCCTGCTGCTGACTCAAATCATAGAAGCCTGGACTGGGATCTGCAGTCCGAAGTGTGACTATGGAGCATACAAAACTAAGTGCACATTTCGACATGCTTTGGTTCACCACCAAACTGCTGTTGAGATTGCATGCAATTCACACTCATATGGAGACCTGAAGGAAAAGTTAATACATGCAGCGTACGGCTATGTGGAGACAGCTCTACTTATCTTCCTCTGTCAATTACCTTGCTGAGCCAATTCTGTTCTCCCCCCCAATTAACCTTCTGGAAGGGAGTGGAGTCCCTCAATCAAATTATGCCGTGTAGGAACCAAATATTTGAGTGACAGCTCACCCAGCTTCAGCGCTCTCATTAAGGTGCTATGAACACCATGATTCACTGTGTCACATTTCTTTCTCTACCAACCACAGTCAAATGAAACATTTAATGTGTTTATCTGTTCACTTGCAAGGTAATCTGCTTTGTTTTGAGACTGCAGGCAAGTTACACTGTGTGGTTTACCTGAAAGGATGACCGTAGACCTAAGACTGATCCACCAACAAGACCCTGAACTATAAATACTAACCCAATCCCTGCGTCCATTTTACTCAAAATGTGTGTATTTGCATTTTGTAATGGCATTAGCAGAATGTACAGTGAAGACTAGTTTCAAGTGGTTTGACCATTCTAAGGTAGTCAGGGACCACCTTAACAACCTGTACAAAACAACATATAGGATGTATGTAAGAACAATGCAATGCATACGCAGTGCCAGTGATGCCTTGCCTTCTACTGTAAGGATAGTGCACAGACATGATCTCCAGTCTCCATTTCCAAACACAGGCATGATGAGGAACACACGATCAGAGTGTGGAAGCAACGCAATGAAGGAGGGCTGCAGAAAAGGATGAGCTACTAGAGGCAAACAGAATTAATCATAGAGTGCACAGTGGCAGCAAGGACATTGGGCTTGTCAGACTCCTTCACTGGCCCTATTTGATCTATACAAGACGACACACACTCCAGGGGGAAGGAATGAATGGAAATGGGATGGAGGAAAATGGAAACATTGAAAGCTGTCTGGTGAGACGGCTTTGTTGTGGAATAAAACTGTCCTTGTGAAAGGAAAGTTATTTTACAAGGCATATTCCCTGTGGCATCCTATGGCGGAGAAAAGGATGTTTCTCTTAAGTGTAAGAGATCCCTCTTTTGTTGCTGGTGGAGGGTTGGGTGTTTGGTGGAGAGCGAGAAGAAAGATAAATGAATGGTAGACTTTCAGGAAACACCTCAGTAGAGAGGCGGCCAAGAGGGGCATCATAGTTAGATGCAATGGCTTAACAAGCCTCTTTAAATGCCAAGTGCATGTGGAGTTTATCAGGCACAAAACATAAAGATAAGGTTGTGACAGCATTTGCATTTTTATTGCTATTGTCCATTTGAATGTACACTCACAAACTCTAATATAATAGAACGAGCATCTGAAGGCCGGCAAAAGCAGATGCTGCCTCACCTAAGAAGCAGAACAGACTTAAATGAGAGGCCACGTGATCTGTGAAAAAGAACGCTTTCGTTCGAGCTCTCCTAAGGAATGTTGCAGATGTCACAGTGATGCCGGCACCTTTCTTGTTCATTTTACAAGGTTCCGTTGCCTGTCAGCTTTTGTCTTCTTCCACAGCACTCTGGTTAGGGGAGCTGCATCCTCCATTATAAGCCCACCTACGATGGTCCCAAGGTTCCCACCAAAAGGGGATTGTGTGTCACACACAGACACACCAAGACATCTCCAGCTCTTCAATTGGCTTCCATACCTTAGCAGACCCCCACTCGCTGCCACACTACAGTACATCGTACCATCAATTGCTTTCTTTCGTGTCTAACAAAAAAAAAGACGTATGATTGTACTTAGTCTCTCCATGTGTGTGCTCTAGTGATTATGTGTATTGTAATGTTCACAAGTGCAGTATTTTTTAAGAGTTCAGTAAATAATGGCCATTACATGGAATATATGCTGTAGAATTTGTCCAGAACAAGATTTCGTTTTTTTCTGAACTGGTAAATTAGATGGTGTGGAGAGAATTCCATATTATAGATTAAAAAAATATGTTTTCCTGAAAGAATGTGTTAAACTCACCAACAAGACTAGGTGATGATATATTTGATTAGAGACCACTTCAATCAAAACCCCACAGAGGCAGACACACCTCCTTGTCAGTATAGCAACTATTTAGTTGGTTAGTTGATGTAGTGATCTGCTAACAGCTGATAGTCATGCCATTTATCTGTACAATGCAAGAGTGGAGATGCTAAGCTGCTTACACTGCAAAACGTGTAATTCTGTATAGATTCCAGCCGACCTCCAATGACAGTTGCATTCAAGTAGTTTATGAAGTCAGCAACTCTCTTTTCAAGAGATTTTCAGATGCGTAGAGACTGAACTTCTTCTTAGGGTCTCTCGTTACAGTCACTTCCTTCTGGTGGTCCCCTTTCAGTGGAAGCTTTAGACCACATCTTCCATGTAGACATGGCTCTTACCCAATTTAATTAAGGCTTAAATTAGCCCCACCAAGTATCCAATGTCCTAAATGAAGAATGGACAAGTTACAATTGTGCCAAGCGTCATCAACCTAAAAGAAAAGCTGTCAACTGAGACCTTGTCATCAGAATAACCAATGACCCATTTATGATGTGGGTTTGAGTTACCTGAAGGCACAATGTGAAATGGAAACTCTGATGTTCCTCCAATAGCAGCCAAGATATATTTACTACAGTTATTCAAGCATGTAGCTTAGTCCTCATAGTAATTCATGCTGTATAAAAAATCACACTGAAGTTTGTACTCAAAATAAATGACCTAAATACAAATTACTATGCACAGCAACATTTATAGATAGTGAGAGAGGTTTGGATACGTTTTTTCCTATGACATCTGTTAAAATATAAAATATACTACTGAATTTGTTTTTGTGAAACTGAAATTGTGCATGTGTACAGTATACTGAAACATACAGCCTTGACCAATCCTTGGTGTGAGGGGTTATGGAATATGGAATAACCCTTTAAAATAGGAAACATTTATCTGCCAGTAGATGGCACTTTTCCCTCTTCACTTTGGCACAGTCTCACCTCCCACTATCCTGTTATCACTGAGATCACTGCAAGCATCTCAAGGCGATTACTACTGAAGCCTAGACATGCCGTGGAAAGCTTGGAAAATGGAGACGGAATTCTAAACTATTGGTTGCAGCACTGCAGTATCTGTAGAGCAAACAGTTTTTTCTACTTCACGACATTTAAAGCTACTTTAATGTTCAATTCTCAATACAAGGTCATAAGAGACCTCATATACAACATTAAGGCTTCGGTCTTCAATGCAATTCTCTCAGGCAGTCAAGAATGATACAGTGTTCGCTGCTTATGAAGGTCACTTGACCATTGAAACACAGAACACAATACAGTAGTAAATAAAATACGACATGAAGATTACAAATCCCATATCTTTGGACATCAAAAGGCAGATGGTCAGACAGTAGATCCTACTTTAAAGGTAAGTGGCCTTGGCTTTTAAGCCTTTGTTGAGGGAAACCCTGCAAAAGATAAACTAAAGCCTTTTCTTTCCCCTGGTGCATCTCTGTGGCAATTCTGAAAGTGAACACCACGTGTTTTGTTCACACGTTCAATAAGGAAATACAACAATTTTGCTGCCAGTTTGGGCTTTACGAGTGAATCAAAATTTTCTCTCAATCTTCTCAAGTCATATAAGAAATGACACTAAATAATTCCTTCGGTTGACATGCAGTTCATAGATTAACCCCCTCTTTAAACCTTTCTGTCTCTATACAGACCCTCGGATGGAGTTGAAGGTCAACCCCAGCTGACTTCTGCTGGGGTTTGGAGCCCTAGCGATGAATGTAATGTGACGCAACAGAGAGCACAAATGAACGGTCTGGGGAAAGTTGTCATGCGGGGCAAGGGCTTTGGCTTCTTGTCGAGACGCGGAGTGAAATCCTCTCTGTGGCTGTAATGAACGGGTGACAGCTGTCTCTCAAAGCTCCATGGCTTTGTTTTAACATTTATTTTCTCCATGATTGCCTCTCTCGACGTTAATTCTCTGGAAGCAGGCTGTGAAAGCCTCCATTAACAAGCTAGCTTGCACCGTGACACTAATCACACTCATTATTAATCATGAAGTGTAAACTAACCATTTACCCTTTTAAATATGGAGGATGCCCACATGAGGAATGCAGTATGTTTCCTCCATCTTGTTGCAAGGTCACAGAAAAATAACCTACTTTTGGTTTCATAATGTCACAATGCATTACAAGCTATTACCAGTTTGATATCCCAGTAACATGCCCATTATTTACGCCTGCAGACCAAGGCTATTTTCATATGTCGTTCTCAAGCATTGGACTATTTCTGAGTGCATTGCCAAGAGGCAAGTTTGGCAAACACTATTTTATTTGGTAACTGCAAGTTCAAGTCAACTTACAGTACGGTATGTGATAATGTAACCAAACAAAGAGTATGTGTGTTACAGTGTGTCTGTAAAAAAAATCTTGTCCTTTTAGAAAGGCATCAATGGCTGATTAGAATGTTGTTTTATAATCAGTTGTGTCCCTTTAAGGCTCCCTCTGGATCTGTGTCTCTTGCATGCTAATCCTCGATGCTCTTTTAGGTAATCCATTCAAATAACTCTTCTTGGATTCAATTAATTAAGAACTCCAGGTGGAGTGGGAACCTAACACTTTATAGGCAGCTTGGGTTGGACGCTTGACCAGCATTTCAGCACTATGCACCACTGCTACTTTCATTACACACACACCAGAACTCTCAAGGATATTTAAGCATCTGTCTCTTGAAGACTAAATATAGAACAAATCAATTCCTTTCATTGAGCACCAGGCATCAGCTATTTCACGGTATTTAAGAATTTCCCCCTGAATCCAGGCTAGCTGTGCAATATTTAGGCAGCTGTTGAGAAAAACAGGCCTTTCACAGTCTGTGTTAGACCCTGTTTGTTCATTAACCCAGCATTGTCTCGGTCCAGCCTCTGACAGATGGGAAGGATTGCACACCAGGGACTATAGCCTACGTCGGTCCCTTTGCTAAGTCATAAAAGCTCATCAAATAAATTACAAGGTCAGCATGATTGGAATTCCTGGATTCTCATCACTTGTGTCAGTTATGTTGTCGTAGCAACCTACTCTAAGCAGCTATCAACATACTGTATTTATATACACTTCAAATAACTGGAAATCGGTAGAAACCTACATGGCTGGATATTGTTTTGCAGCCTTCACCTCCCAGAGTTGTGATTGGCACTAAGTAATGTTCACTGTCCTGTGCACAGTGGGATTACAGTGCTAAATGTGGGTTATTATGTATAGGGGGTATAGTATAGGTACCAAAGTAGATGCAGCACGATGTTCTTTTAGTTTTGCATAGCTCATATGGATGAAATGGTGCGCAAGAGTCCTAATGGTTGTGGGAGGGACCGTCACCAGAGACGGGCTCCGTTGATGATAGAAAAGATGACACTTGACACCTGCAATATTGTGCAGGTGTTGTTCCACGGCAGAACAACATTAGCTGCTCTGTGGGTTCACATTCCCTTACTTTGAGGGTGCCATTTTATTCCTCAATAATATTCAGGACCGCTGCTTGCCCTTTGTATTTCGATATTCACTTCAGGTACTTTGTTATGAGGTCACGTTAGCTTTGAAAGCGCATGGTGTGCATTTTATGAGTTCCATTTTCCTACAAGCAATTCTGTGAGGAAGCACGCTTTGCTACATTACAGCATTAAAATAGTCTAAGGGCTATTATACTGGCTGTGGTGGTGGCAGAGAATAAATGTTGCACATACAGTATAGTGTATACTGTATATGATTCAGGGGTAGAGGTGAGGGGACTGTATGACTCCTTGGATAAAGAGAAAATGTAGTGTTTAGTGGTTTTGCTAGAAAGTGTCTTAAGCACCCCACTATGAATTATCTTAACACAGAGCGGTACATCGTCTTCGGCGGGTTGCTTACATTTGTAGCCATGATCTCCATATCCATCCATACTGAGTGCCCTAATTGTTATTAATAATAAGCTTAAGGGTTGTCTTTCTATGATATCATAATCGCTCCCCTTTGTTTCAAGGCAAAAGGAGTGCTCAACAGATTTAGTATATGAAGTGAAATTTGGCCCCTGAGAATTGATGGGCCAGAAGTCAACACATGTAGCTTTTGGAAAATTAACTTTCTGCAAAAGGGAAATGTCACCAGTGGGTACACTGGAGAGACAACAAAGGATTAAATCAAAGTCATTCAATTGATTGAGCTTTCCAACAGGCGTATTTGATGTGTTCAAGTGGGATAATAGTTTGAAGTCCTTCCAAACATGCCACTAGATGAGTGACAAAGAAATCGCACTGAAATCAATTTATCTGTGGTATGTCATGAAGACTGACATATAATTTCTCCATGCAGTAGAAAAACGGTCAATGTGACCTCATGTTTGAAATGATATTCTAAAAGTCACAGGTTGAAATTAATTAAACATGTAAACACTAATTTGTGGCATAGTTTATTTTTCAGGGGTGCATATGGTAAGATCCTTTCCATGTTAGATGTCGCAAGGGAGTTTTTTCTACTGCCTGCAAATTTTCCTCTTCACTAAAAATGGAAAAATACTTAACTCATGTTTTATATAAGCTTTACATATAAATACTAGTTAGCTTTCGTACTTTTCTACTGCACCCAAACGGCTCCTTACTGCTCAAGCATGGACATGAGGAAATAGAGGTTGAACTTGGAAAACACATGACAGTGTGGGAGTCAGATAATGGATCTAAGTTGACTGGTAATCAATTAAAGTGCCTGGTGTCTGGGACTTGGCCTGTTCTGTAAGTGACTTGTCTTTGACATTTATCCTGAACATTAAGACCAGAAGATTAGCCATGGATTCCCTTGGATCCTCTTAGTGACGATGTATTCTGTTGTTGTACAGTTGAATCTCTGCCTGACTGTACTGTACACCTACCTCTGCAGTCTAACTTCAAGTCTCTGATGAGTTCAAGCATCTCTGGAATCCCACAGCAGCATGTGTATTCCTGGATCCTTCCTCTCGTCCCTCCTGGGAAAACAAAAATGATAGAACAGCAGATCAAGAGACTGTGGAGATCAACCGATCCCTTTTACTTTGTAGGAAACACAGTCTGGTTCCCCCTAGTGTAGTGACATACAACAAGTTACAGTAACAAATGGATCGGCATGGATTACTATCTCTGCATGGTCTATTCAGAAATGGGTCACAAGTTTTAGTGGGGCTCATAAAGGATTGATGGACGCCTTAGAGGGATGATCCTCTAGTCCTGACCTATCATTGCAGGAGTACTCTGCAACATGAATTCATGCACTTGTTTTGGTAGATTGATTTGATTCACTCTATAAACTTCAATCAACTGAACCAAGCTAATGCAATCATCTGCACCGGAATCTGGTCATTCTTAAGTCTGTCTGTGATCAACCCACTGCTGCTTCTAATTAAGCACAATTTACCCCCCCCTCCTCCACACACACAAAACAACTTTCAGTTAACTGAAAATGTCACTGGAATATAAACCCAAAAGAAGTCTTCTACGTATATTTATTCTAGTTAAAACAATTATAAAATATGACTGATTTGTTCCCAGTATATTAGACTAAAAAGAATATGACAAAACTGGTTTCTTTGTGTCTGCTTGTAGGATCCGGTTTACTGAGTATCTCTGTCGGGTGACGCTCTAATGGATGGCAACAATGAATAGACACCTACATACATATTAACGTTTGCAAAAGGTTAATCTCATGTACATCAGTATTCACATTACTTCCCTCGGTTAAATAAATTAATTCTGTATTCCCATTCCCTGTGATCTGCAGTGTGCGTGAAATGCTGTATCTGAGGAAAAACATGGGCGAATGTTGAAGACATGCTAATGGAATCTGCAGCACAGCGAGAATTTCCATAAATCACACAACCATAGATAACGCAGTTCAATTAGCTGGTGAGGATGCTATTTGCATTTTGGTGAAAGAGGTGATAGTTTAAGTTCCCAGAGGCAGCTGCCACACAGAGAAGGCCCATGAAAAACCCGAAAGCGGCGGAACCCACGAGAAGAGGAGAGTTTGGGAGTCTTGGGTGCTATTCTTTTAATTACTCATCATAATGACTCCATTTAGCAGTTCAATGACCCATTTTATGGCATTGAACAGGCATGGGAAGCGCTGTGTCCTTGGCAGGGTCGAGACTGCAGCTGCCCCAGCCTACAGTGTCTTGAACCGAAATGGACAGCAGAAAAACTTCCCCACTGGGCATCGGGACCACGTAGGTCTATAAAGCATTCCTTAACAAACAACACGTCTAGGGTTCATGGTCACCTTTGACAGACAATGAAACTATAATGGATGGAAAACAACACCTCTGAGAATTTCGAATGAAAATGATTATTACCGTCTCAAGGCATTAGTTAAATCAATGTGATGATAGAACAGAAGAAGCTAGCCATCGCATTACCCATTGTAATGAGCAGATTCTACACCATCCCCACACGGCAAGGCACAAACACTGAACATGTGATGACTTGATGGCTGTGCTAGGGCAGGGAAGTGGTACTCCAGGAGAAAGGACGAGGGGTGGAGGAGATGCACACTTCAATAGAAAAGGAAAGGAGACACAAACATGGACAGGAGAGAAAGAGTAGGCCCCATATGGTCTTGAGGAGCTGGATTCTGTGGCATGTCACCGACATACTGACCCTGAACACTGGAAGGTTGGGCATCAGCTCGGCTCTGACTGACTGGCCCTGCTCCACTGCTGACATGTGCAGAGGGGCACACATGGGTACGAGGACCAAAATAGCCCTGTTGTGGTCCACTTCGGTTTGACACAACTGCTCACCCTGCCAACGAATTTCACTCATAACTGCTTTTCCATAAAACGCAGTTATGCTAAGCTAAAAATGTCTACCCCTGAGATTAAATTGTATTGGAATCAGAATTGCTACTCACATCAGAATTACATGTTATTGAATGTTACTACTGACATATTGCACTCATATGTGCAATGCATATGTTAGACAATGCCCATTGTGATTGAGGGGTTTAATAAGAGGTTAAACAGATATTGAATTCACCGCGAGTGTGCTCATCATCTTATCGGGTGTGCTGCTTAGTTTTGCAGTGCAGTAGAGATATTGCTACATTTCTCACATACAGTACAGATGATTCCATCTTACCCTCCAATACTTGCCCTTGTCAGGACAGTCAGGAATTCTCTATGTAATGACTTCCTTCTTTATTTCTAAAAACAAACAAAATATTATTTAGTTCACCGAACAATCAAAAAGATGAATACCCTTGGGGGAATGCTGACATTTAGCTGTGTTCACAACATCATTTATCTATTCTAGTTCCCTTTGTATAGCTGAGAAAAAGAAAAAAACAATACAATTAAATATCTTAATTACAAACTATGCTCTGAATGTCATTCTATAAGACATACTTCAAAGCAACAGAGCACAAACAGGAATGGTAATTATTGTGCTAAATCCGTATTGCATTGCAAGTTTCCATGCCTTGCCCTGATGCATTTGAGTAAGACTTATGCATTCTCAAGAAAACCACAGTTACGGGTTGAGATTGCATGGTGGACAGATTACGTCAAGTGGCACTGGCTTCCACAGAATCCAATGAATAATAAAGATTTATTTCCAAGACAATTAATGTAAAGGGAAAATCTTCCAGAAAAATAACACTGCAATGTATTTTCTGTTTTTCTAAAATGACCTAAACTAGAATATCTTCAAGGGTTTATAGAAAAGAACACAGGCTTGTAAAAGCTTGGTGAGAAGAAAGGGAATATTAAAATACAAGAGCATTTTCGGTGCAAGTCCCGAAAAGTCCCGTCTAATTTTGAGGGCCCATTAACCGAAGACTGACACAGAAGTGCAGCTCAGCTCCATCAATCCTAGCTGGAGGAAGAACGAAGGAGTTTTAGATGAGAGACAGCTTTCAAGAGAGGGCTGATGACATTGCCTCTACGGGCTGCCTCTCATGGAGGTTTAAGAGAGCTCCCCTCATACTTTATAAGAATCCCCTTAATGCTCCCCAGTGACAGCCAATAATGCATGGTTCTAGGAGTAGTTATAGCTTAACCCTAGGGCTTCCCGTGGACTATCACTATGGGGATGCTCTCGCTAAGGAAAGTCTCAGCATGGAAGACACCATAGGAAGCTTTCTGTAGCGTCAAAGCGATTAAGCAATTTAGGAAACAGAGTACACAATAAATCTGAACTTGGACTGAAATGTCACTAGAGACACAACATGTAATGCTGTGCCACCAGTCTCAGAATAAAAGCATTGAGTATATATCTACAATATTTCAGGAAGGCCATCAGGTCACATTCTCAGTAGTTGCAAGATATAGTTGCTGGAGTTTGACTATGTTGGGGTGCAGCATCATCCAGATCCAGAAGCAAAACAGAACATTTTTCTGTAAACTTGATTTCACATCTGAGTGACTCAGTTGCAGTTAGGTAAGGAAGCGAAGAGACACACTGTTGCTTTCCCCCCCAGGGACACCGAGAGCACGCTTCCTGATGGACCCGCAAACAGCATGGCGGGGCGACACTCGCACAAAAAACCTTGAAATTACCTTGCTAAAAATAGATGTGCAGTATAAATATCTACCATCAAGCATAGTGGATATCCTCTACCCTCCGAAACACATTTCAAACCGAATGGGTTTCCTGATGGTGTTATGAAACAACAGCCTTTAGTGAGTGAGAGAGCCACACTTGCTAAGGTGCAGGATGACAGTGGTACACAGGAGCTGTACCACATGCTAGGAAAAATGCTTTGTTCCACAGGGAGGGATGCTAACAATAAACCATCAAAATAAAATAAAAAGTTAATACAAAAAACTCCATCAAAGGACCCTTGGGCGAAAAGGAGGTGTGAACTGCAGGATCTTTCTGTTCTGAGGACACAACAGATGTGACCATGTTGTTTTCTACAATTTCAACATCATTTTTTAATACTCGTAACCAGTTGTAATGGCAAAGCGAACTAGCTATTCCATGAACTGTTTTTGGCATTGCACATAATAACAGGGCTCTGGAGGTACAGTGGTGATTTGTGTTACTGTGATACATTGAGGCCTGTATATCTTTTTAATGACTGCAGGGTTTAATACTTGCGCAGATGCAGTAGAGCAGGCTAACCTTACTCCAGCAGTATAAAAGGCATCATCTACTCTGCTTAAAACATATATTTCTAAGTTGAAATACAATGTCTGCTCAGAATTCCATTATATAAGTTTTGTACTTTGTGTTCAAAGTGTCACGCTTGATGTTTCGTAGCACCTAAAAGCGGCATACACTTAACTTTTGCCCTGCAAAAGAGCACTCTACCGAGTCAAATAAGGCTGCATTTAGGACCAGCCTTCACAATGTTTTGTTATAGTACTTTAATGGAGTATGGAGTGACTGGTTATAAACACGGCTGTTGAGGAGTAGAGACGAGCGAACACCGCACCGCAGAATGCAGAGGAAGCAATTAAATGGCATACACTCAGGGGTTTTTGTGTACTTTGCCTGGGGATTTATTCATTAATGTCAGAACTTTGCTTCTCTGGGCAGGCTCTGTGTTTGAATAGTAATGTGCTCCCAAGAATGGCCTCCTGTACACAATATGACAAAGAGATTAATGTACTCCCTTGCCTGTTTTTGCTCTCAAGGATCATTCAACAACAGCATCTTCATAGAGATTTATAAAGGCCCATGATGACTTTTGTACTTAATCAAAGAGGGATCTCTTGAGTGACACGTGCAGTCATTTGTCATTATACTAAATATGTGAGGTGGAATGATTAACATGACAGTATAACAGGAGCACTGCATGTTTTTCTCCAGCTTCTTTCATTGGTTTGAGCAGTAGTCTAAAGAATCTGGGAGGGAGGTATGAAAACCATTGTGTCCTTGTAATCTAGGATTGCCTCTGATGAAAAGTATGGGAGTCCATACTGAACAAAGGAATACAGATTATTTTTAAGAAAATAAAAGATGATTTCAACATTGTCAGTGCGGCACAGTGCGGATCCTAAAGTGCCAATAGGGTTCATAGTTTAATCTGTGGTAGCATAGACTATAAAATGCTTGACCCCTAGTCTGTTAACCTTTGAGTTAACAAACAGCAAGGATCAGTATGCTCATGTTGAGTATTACAAATGGAAGTTGGGAGATTCCTTTGTGGTAAGATACGATGATAAGATAATACCATTAAGAGACATGTGCTCATGACATGTCCCCATGGTGGGTGTCCATAAATAACATCGCCCACTGATATTTACAGAGCTACAGTTCAATGTCCAGGTGCTACAGAAGAACATACACAGTATATCTTAAATACAATAAACAATGCATAGCTATTTTTCCCACTTTGTCTGAGGCAAAGACCTGGATTTAGTACTATGAATATATGAAGGATGTCAGAGAAAGGAAGACACACATGTATATATGCAGTATATACAGTACTGTATATGTCTTGAAATGCCACTAAAGCTTTGAATAAGGCCCAGAATTGCTTCAATGCCCCAACATCTATTTTTAGACATAGATTTAAGTACAGTATTGTCATCAGTGCGATTAGTGGCCATGGACTTCAACTAAAGGTATTTCTGAGAACAAGAATGACAGGAGTTCTACACTACAGAGTCCCTTTGTTAAGCAGAAATGGAAAGAAGACAGAACCATTGTCCTTGCATAGACATACTGCCAGCTTTAATAGATACAGTTTGGATATAGCACTATAAGTTAGACTAGAAGAACACTTTGCTTTTTTCCCCTGAGTTCTGTGGAAGAAATTGTGATGTCCTGTTCTTCATCAATTCCTACATGGAACCTCTACCGAGTAATGTCTTTAAATGAAACATTTCAAGACAAGGGTGTATAGAAATATTCACCAACAAATGAAGTGTAAACTTATAAAAGTGAGACACATTATTCTATACATTATTATTACACATGGGCAACCTCTATACAATTATTGTATGTCTTCTACTGTACATGTTTTACTGTACATATGAGTATCTATCTATCTTTAGTGGTTAACTATCGAAAGTTCATTTGAATATCAGTTGCCATCAGTTTTCCTTGCCATTTGTAGCAATCAATTAGGGCTGCACCAGGCTACAAATGAAAGCAAGTGCATCCCAATAAAATGGGAGCATATACAGTAGAGTAAAGCAAATACAAAATCTAATAAGAATTGCAACGTCACTCCAACAGAAGCATAAATCCAAGTTCTGGAGAAAGTCCTTTGGCACCTTTGGGACGAGTTGGCTTTTGGCCGTGAAGGAAGCATTGACATGCCACAGGAGTTCTATAAACCCTCCTTTTAAAAACAGCTTCAGCCTGATTAGTGTGGTGAGATCAGACTGTGGAGGGTAAACACTGAACTGGCAGCGTGTTGATGTAACAAGACCTCTTCAAATGCTTTATCACTGTATGTTATCTCACCTTACACCTTGACCCAAGTAGCAGGAAATGAAGCTAAAATGGAAAGCAGTTTTTTTGTGACAGAGGGTGGCAGAAGTGTCATGCATCATTAGGACTGTGTTCAACAGGTCAATGGACTGCTGCAGTCCGAGACGTTGGCAGGCAAATGTGCTCATGCTTGGAGTTTGTTTAACAAGCTTACGAGAGAAAAGCCAACCGCTCGACAGAACATACGAAGAAGTGTCCTGTCCTTTTCACACCCCCCGGTTTATTTAAATTCGTAAAAGCAGAGAGTGAAATTGAACGGCCACGCAGCCTCCTCACAGCGGTTTAATTTCTGTCCATTCAAATATTCGACATTGATAAACGTGGAGAATCAATTTGCCCGCTGCTGATTCCGTCTGACCGGCTGTTCATTAAGCCCCTTATGAGCACGGTATCATTCTCAGCACACTGGCTCTGCAGAAATGTGGCTGACTGAAGCTTTGGAAAATCACTCCCGACCCTTGGAATCTCCCTTTCCAGGTGAGGGCACTTTGTTCCCTGCGCCTCTGCTGGCAGCAGGCCCACTCAATAAATCAGAACCCAACACTCTGATTCTCTCATTTGATCTGGTGAGCCCTTCTGAATATAGACATGGCTGACGATATTCACACGTGAAAATTGCTGGACAAGTTTCTGAGTCCCAGCAAACTTCAGGCTGGGAGGGAGATTTTGCTGTTCAAAAATGGTGAGTCTAGGTAATGTTTTTTAGGAGACATGGCATTTAAAACCTGTCAGACCAGGTCGAGGAGCACACATTCATTGCTATCAGTGAAGAACCAGAATTTTGTTTCCTCCTTTACGTAATGCAGGTAGGTTAATTTGTGTGCTATCGGACACATCATTTGAAATGTTTGAGATTGACTATATATCTATGTTCATTTTCATGGACCATCGATTTTTTAAATCGCCAAAATAACATAACATCTATTAGATACAAACAAGACATCAAAGACAAATGGGATTCCATCAAATAAATAGAAAGCTAAATCAGAAAGGCCGCTCTATACCATAGCATTTGTTTTGTTTGTTTACTCCATCAGCACTCTGTGAAAGAGAGTCCCTAGCTGAGTGTTTGCACTCTGGGCATTACTCAATGTCTTCATATTGATGGGCCTTGCCACAGTTGATTCATTAAAGACTTGGAGTGGAGATTGTAATGCACTTGTGGGTCTGATAAAGCTATGGTGTGGACGGAGCCAAACTGAACAGGCAACACAGTACAATGCAACCTTCCTCTAACCCACTACTGTGATCTAACAGCAAATGCTAAACCTTTGCACCATACATTTTTATTTCGTGTGTATAGACAACTGTAGATTTATAAATGGTAGATGACACATTTTGTAAATAGACTTTTTGCTTAATCACAAATAAGATGAATCAGAACACAGTAGAGTAATTTGACCATAAAAAATTGCACCCATTTTAGTCATCTTAATCAGTTAAAATAAATGAGATAATTATACAAGCATGCATCAGAATGTTTCAGCAATTTGAGAGGGAAGAAAAAAACCATCAGTATATATAGTGTAATCAGTATAGGGTCAGTGCTGTGAAGAAGGATTAAGTACTGAAGTGCTTAAAAGGGAAAACAGTAACAAAGGCATGTTATTTGATACCGGATAATGCTTTAATAGGGTATTTTAGGAATAATCTCCCATGGTCTGAGAGGTGTTATCTATAGGTTCTGATGGAGATTATTCAGTCAGACAACAACCTCCTCACAAGGAGAATAAATAAGACACACCACCTGGTGTATACTGTACTGAAATACAGTGCTGCCAGCGCTCCACAAAGAACTAGGACATGTTATTCCTCAAATGTCACAAATGTTGACAACACACCTTTGTAACCCCCTGCCTGGCTGAGTTGAGTGTGTAGATTGCGTCCGTGAGCCAGAAGCGTAGGGGCTTCATTAGAGGGAAACTCGAGTGTTGGGCAAGGCATTGCCCAGGCTAGGACTCCTACCATGTCAATCACCGGAACAGCAAAAGGGGACAGAACTCTCAACAATCTCAAAGCAAAGAGATGCCAATCAATCAATCAATGGCTAGCAAAGAGAAGGGGAAAAAAAGCTTAACACTTATGAGTTCTCTTTTTTTCAAGTGCATCATGTACTGTTGTTGCACCTGGGGCTTAAACAAGGTGTTCAGCTTGTAGAAATTGCTAGAAGAAAAGATGATCACAAATTGTCCTCAGTTAAGAATCCTTTATTCTGAGAGGTCTTGTGATAGCCCACATTAACTGATTGGCTGGACCAATTGGTTTGCCTGACTTTAATAGTGATAATAACCACAATTCTGAAATAATAGTTGAGAATATAATAATAGACTAGTTATCGACCCAGGTCTGCCTCTCGAAATTACTGTAGATACCAAGAAAGCACTGTCTCATACCCTTCTGTGGATGTGAACTTGCTTTCGGCATTACTGTTTCAGAACACTCCCGGTTCTACTATTGCTAATGGGTTCAAAAACTGCTAATAGTCTGTACAACATAAACCTCGGAAAGCTTGTCTGAGTGACAAGGAGCTCAATTGTTCCATGTTCGCATTAGTAAAATATGAATGCTGATAAAAAGAGACCTTCCATTAACAACCCATTAGCAAATGAGCTTATCTCTTTACAGCCATTTAAAGCCAGCAGCTATCACACTAGGCCCAACGTGTTACCTACAGCAGACCAACATGTGTGCTCTCTCACTCTCTTCTTTATCCTCTCGCTCGCCCTCTTTCTCACTCTTGCTCCCTGAATTTCGCACTTGCTTTTGTAACAGATGGAGTTGCCTAAGTTTGTTTTAATTATCACGCAAACTTTTGACTGGAAGACGATTAATTTACCATAGAGTGTAATATAAAATAGAACTTAAAAGGCATTTGTCTTAGCTTTTAAGCAATTCAAACATTTTCCTTCAAAGCCACTGCAATATTCATGAAAGCTTTGAAAGTCACAGCAGAGATTGTGTATACCTTAGAGTGTGAATTGAAGCGCATGGCTAACCCTTTTCCTTGTACTGCGTTGTACCTGGCACCAGCCACACACTGCTTTGCTTACATCACACCTCTAGTGAAGATAGAAAGTGAGAGATTTACTCAAATGTACGCTTTAAACACTCCACCTAGAAACCATCAGGGGATGGGATCAAACAGGATGAGCGATCTTGCTAGTTACCCAGCCACAAGGATTACTCTTCGGTCTGCAAGTGTGTGTGGCATGCACAGCAGCTTCTTGGTGTCTGCAAGTGCAGCACCATGTTCACAAAGCTTCATGAGCCAGTGGAGATGCTAGACTGCCTGTGTGGACTAAGGCTAAGCTTACGGTCTCAACGAGTTGCTGCCTACAGCAACAGCAAAGTTACAAAGATAGCTGTTTTCCTCGCCTGTGCTGTACGGAAGTCTTACAAGCCAATGGGACATGACTTACAGACTGATGTGGAGGGTATTTTAGTGTTAGTCTTTAAAATGCCTTACTTAGTGGAAGCTTGACAGTGATTTGTCACTGGGCTGGCACTTGGAAGCTGAAGCCAACCTCATTAGAACAATGAATCCATGAGCATGCGAGTCCTGTCCGAGCCAGCAGGATCCACAAGCCCACAAATGGCTTGCTTCCCTAATGACTGCCTATTAGGTATGTTTCATTTCATTATTCTCTCATGCCTGCAATCAGTAAATAAGCCTGAAATTAACCAAACAGCTAATGTTCTGGGATAAATATCCCTCTGAAAATCTAACTTTATTGATGTTTTCTTTTGTTTGCAATTCCAAAGAGTATAAGAGAATAAAACACTGTGTAACTTTTTCCATGTTGGAACAATAAAGGTTGATGATTTCATTCTGAGTGGCCCATGTTTGTTGTATAATATCATTTCAAATTAATGGTTTGTGAGTTTCTCCAATGTTTACATCATTAATCTAAATACTTTGACCACTGTGTTTGTCTTATCATTTAATGAAGAAAAGAAAAACAGTCTATTTTCTATGTACAGTGTTGTTTTATTGTGGCAGATCCAGTCCTAAGTTATGCTGCACAGATGGTGAGTTGAGCAACATCTTGTATTGATGTACAATGTGCAGCATATACAAATATACATCATTAGGCAGCATATCATTATTACCAAGATTGAAGGAGAAGCAGAGACAAAATGGATGTATCAATGTGTGAATTTAGAAAAGCATGCCTAAACTTAGTGCCAGGAGGTGCTCTTCTGCTCACGAGAAACAAACTGGATTGTTTCCAGTCTGTTGAAAGCTACAGTATCAATGGATTTAGACTCTTCTGTCTCTATTTGACATTGCATTGTGATGTTCAATGGTGCAGCATAGTGGCAGTGGAAACAGGAGTTCAAACGTGATGGGGGAATGCTTTTATTATTGGAAGAATTCACATTCTCCAGTGAACAGAGGACTGTATCGTGGCTGAAGGAGAACTTGACAGGTAAACTGCAGAAAGAGATGCGGCAAAGCTTGCCCAGAGAAGTGGGCTACACCCTTTCCATTGCTCTCCTCGGTTCTCCTGCCATTGGGCTCCATTAAGCAGTAGATATGGAAGACAGTAAATGATGGTTGTACGTCACAGGACTGATCCGAGCTTCTCGACACACGTCCATCACTCTAATGTGTTAAAGGAACTCTGGAGACGGAGTGCGCCCGGAGACATCCGCCGAGACATCCTCCCCAGTTATGATTGACTGAGGCCTCAGTGTTTAGAAAGGTACTGTACTGTCTGTCAGGAGGGAGGGACTGTCTGTCAGGAGGGAGAGGCTGTCTCTCTCTCCGTCTCTCAGTTCTGCCTCCATGCGGGTGAGAATTTGGATCAGAGGTAGACCAAAACCAGAACCGCGATCCAAGTATTTTGTTATCTCAGCATACAGGTCACAATTTCACAGCCAGAGCTTACAAATCATATAAATTCTGCTGTGAGAAATGCACCTTGAAGCTAGAAGATACATTTTCTCAGCGCCTCTGGGGTCAGTAGCTGCTTAACACAATATACCCACATGACATGTCATATTATTTGATTGATAACCATGAGAGAATCACACGAAATGTATCTCGCTTTTGGCGGTTGTAATACAGACACACACAGATGGACAATAAAACACTGCTCGAAGGAAATCAAAGAACCAATAGGTGTGTTTATTAATCTATGGTCGATATAGATAACAATAAGAAATTATGAAAGTAAACAATGAATTAAGAATGAATATTCTGCTGAATGTTGAATATTAGTTAAGAATATAAGTGAATATGTGAAGTTTCGGGTATTGGAGAAGCCAAACAAAGACTTGCTTGGTGGGGCTTAAGTAGAAAGGTATCCCACAGCACTGTTTGAGGTAGAAGGGTACTGTGCTTCCTGCTACAGTGGACTCCACAGTCTCTGGACAGCTGTCTGACGCACTGAGCGCAGAGAGCTGAGATCAATGGCAGCACTGGGGAAATAGTGTCAACCTCAGGGAGGGATCTGCTAAAGGTGCTGTTGCGTCTGATCTGATAGTGTCAGCTGTGGAGGCCCCAAGTCTTGTTCTTCAGTCCCACATGATCCTCTTTTCCTCCCTAAACTTCAAATACTTACAGCGCAACTCTAAGCATGACAAATAATGGATTAGGAGGATTAGAGGCAGGCAAACATGAAAAGAGCCATATGTTTTGAACCTCCCCCTGACCTAGATGTATGTGCATGCTAAGGGGAGATAAAGCAGCGACTGCGTCAGACCACAGTGAGACTGGTGCTGGCCAGGAAGGTTTACGTGGGCATGTGTGAGTAGTACAACTCAGTGTGTGGCAGAAATCAATTTACAAAAGATAATTGTACATTTCCAGAGGGAGGAGAGGAGGCAATGAAAGGCAATAAAAAAATGAGTCTACATCATTGTGTGCAAATGGCACTAATGAGGACGGTGATCGTCTCCAAATGAATCCAATTAAGCATCTTTTATTCTCACACCTTGTGTATCTTATGTATTCATTTGGGGACAGTTTGTCACCCAGGGAGACAATACAAATTGTTGACCACTTCCCATAACGCTGATGGACACATACTGCAGTGTATCTGTCATACATCTGTCTGTCCGTTAAATAGAGGCGAGCTGTCAAAGAACAACCAACCCGGTTGGTCTGTGAGTAAACAGTAAAGTTGGTGGATTTACCTGGGGGATTAGGAATGATAAGCGCAATAACAAAATAGTTTGACAATACACTTTAATTTTCCTTAGCTGTGTTCGAGATGGGCTGATAAAAGCTGTAAGTCCAAGTCAAGACCTTCAGTCCAAGTCAGACAAAAAAATACAGACCTCTGCAATTTGCTGAGTAAAGAGCCGAAAACAAATAAATTGGCACCATTTTTAGACACAAGACTGAAATGAATGCCCGCTATTTCTATGTGACCCTAATCTACTTTCTAAAACCACACTTGAACAGTAAACAGTAGGTCTACTGTGGCTAGTAGATATATATATAATGAAGATGAGACAGGATAAAGAACTGAGTAATAAGATTAACTTTTCAAAGAAGGAGTCAATTGGGTTGGGCAATTTAATGCTAAACAACGATTTTCAACTACGGTGTTTGACAATTTTCTAACCTATTTCATGTTCCAAATTATCAGGTGTTCTTGTACTGCAAGGTGTGCTAGGAATTCCCTGTCAACAATTTTGTCTTTCTAAACACGACAAAATGAGAGGTGTGAGGAGGAGAAAGGTGAAGACAAATGAAATTGGAAAGGCCGCATGAAAGGGGAGGGGAGAAAGGAATAACTCAAAACAAGAACTGAAAGCAAAGGTGAGAGGGGCAAAGGACAGGGACCGAAGGGTAGAAATAAACAGATGAGTGCAGACTGTGGAGCCACTGTGTGGATGTGGCTTCAGGATAGCAGAGTGCCGAGGGACCCGCAGCAGCGAAGCCACCCAATCTCACATCACATTCACCGGGAGGGTCAACAAAGAGCATCACAAACAGCGAGGCAGAAGCTTATCTTAATTCCGAAGGAAAGAAAATCCAAGATCCCGTCCGCACTGACTCCCCCTAATCGATAGTGACAGGTAATTCAGACAAGTGCATGGGAAAGCTTGCAGCCTGCAGCCACACCGGGGCATTTGTAAGGCCTGCGACACTCCATCAGCTCTATCTACCTCAATTCAATCAAAAGCACTTGGTGCGTGGAATACTAGGACTGGTGTTATGTAAGAAATAATGATGACCACATGAGCAGGCTTTGAGAGTACTAACAGCAATAGGAAACAGTCAAAACTGAACTTATAACTGAAAATATACAGGGAGTTATTGGTCGACCAATTCACTTTGCAAATGCTTTCAGCCACCCTGCAGGAGTCAAGACCCCCCGCAAGTCTATCAAAGGTTTTAATATATTTATAGTAGCTTTTACTGTGCAGAATTACTTGAAATGTCATAATGTGCAGTCCATGATGATTTCATCAACAGTCTTTTTAATGTATAATCAACATATTTGTGAGGACATATAAGCTTTGTTGCTGCTCTGAGCAAGTCCCTAAATTAATGGATGAAAATGAAGGCCGGGCCACAGGGATAGAATGCTGCCTCTCTGTGCATCCCCAGCACATTAGAGAGAGAATCTGCCAAGCGTGTCTCATGGCCGCCGTTAGCACCTTGACAGCTCTGAGAGGTAGGGACTGTTATGTAATTTCACACGAGCCTCCATTTCTTACACTAGGCTATTGCTTTCCAGGAGGTATACAGTAAATCTGCTGCCAATTCACACTATAATCTCTTTATTAAAAAAAAATATCAAACCAGAGACTACAGTTTGGTTTATGTGTGATTTTTTGAACATGCTTGATAACAGTACTACCATATTAGACCAAATAATTATTTATGTAGATATTGGTTTGAGATTATCAGATGCCAGATGTGGCACAATGAAAACAAAAGAATATAACCCAAAATTAGCCCAAAAAAGCCAAAAGAAAATATCCCCAAACTAAACAGTTTTACTGATTAAAACAGTACAACCTTCGAAAACACTTCAAAGTATTTTTACTTCAAATAAACTAACCGCATCAAAAGACAAATGAGCATGTACATCTTGCTGTGCCAAGAGGATGATACATTTCTTGTTTATTGAAACCTGTATCAAGACATCAGTCATGTTGGCTGTCTTTCTAAAAAGACTGGTTTCATTCATATCTTCCAAAGGTGTTTTTCAAACTACAACTTGGCAAAACATGATGAAATAAACACAGGTGGACATGAAATAACACAAAAGCATTTTAAACTGGAAAAAAAAATCTAGGACTACTAGGCCACCTGCAACCAACCGAACAAACAACAACAAGGATAACAGCACACCGTCATCACAAGGCAAAGACCTGTGGGGCAGAGCTGTAACAAAGAGCCAGACAGCAGCACGCAACTCCCCAGTCACAGCCAGAGGGGTTCCTGCCAGGACTGCCTGGACCAATGCTGTTGCCTAAATCCATGGAGCTTACTGCTTTAACTCTCACACTTTGTGACACAATGAAAGACAAGACAAAGCTTTCCCCCCTGGTCTTCTGGTAAACTGAAAAGACTGACACACTTGGCATACACTGTCTTTCACTTCGAATAAAAGCAGTACAACCTGTTTTGCTCTTCATGTGTGAGCGAACATACCGTGCCATTCCTGTTTAACAGAGATTCAATTAAATATGAATGTATGGCATGACACATTTGCTCATTTATGTCCAACTGAGTTCCTATAAACAGGACTGACATAACCTGTGATGAAAGTGGAAAAGCCTGGTTTGCTCGGAGCGCTGTGAGTATACACTGAGTCTCCTCCCAGTAAAAAGACTGCAGGTGAAGGCTCATGGATTTTGACTCCTAAGGGGATACATGAGGCTGAAAGGGGGGCCTGTTGCATATTTAACCACGTGCATGCTCCTGTGATGGAATGGTTCATGCAGTTTCCTGATATGGCCTTTCCAAACAGGCATTATGCTACGTCCTTAACTGACTAGCAGCTCAGAGGCTCAGGTATCTCTCTGTTAGACCTGGGATTGTCTAAGCACAGCTGGCTATGCTGGAGGTCCTCGAACAGCCAGAATAATGAGAGGGGAAAGGCCAAACAGCTCTAATTAAAAGTACACAGGCAGAAGCACGCAGCACCCAGGATCAGCATTTATCCGTGAAAATCAGATTAGACAGTAAAGGATACAGTTGTGGAGCTTCTACATGTGAGATATGAGGGTGTACACCCTGTGGTGGGGCGTTATACTCCCCTTGTGGATGTGGGTTCCTCTGTTTGAGTTCTGGGTAATGTGGAATTATACGGTGGTCAGAAGGGATTATATATTTTAACTATCAGTCACAAATCTTCTAGAAGTATCAAAGAGTAATAATTTGATTTTCAGCCTTTTTTCTGCAGTGATTAATAATGTGCCAACCACAGCTGGTGTCCGATCCCTATTGCTGCTTTCCCAGGGATGTGTTTGCCTTCATTATTGGAAGGATGTAATAATGTAAACACCTCACGCATCGTTTATTTTGGTGGATGAAAAAAAAATATTAGTCAGTGATACAATTTAATTCAGAGATCATCCCTTTCCTAATCTGGTTGTACTTCAGTGAGTCGTGTGAACCTACAACATGACCATGGGCAACTCCAAAAACAAAAAGTGAGATTAAGTGTTATTGACAGTACTAAGAAGCAGGAGAATCATGAGAATGGCGGAAATTTTTCACATAGACCTATATGAAGACCTATAGTACTTTCCAAAATATGAGTACCAAGAAAGCCCTGGACAGATCAGTTTACTGTTCGTCCATATAGGCCAGGTTTGCTCTAGCTCTACAGGACAACCCAGGTGGTCTTGCTGAAAAGTGAGATGACATAATTGACGTGCAGGATTTACACAGGATCTCCATATTTATTTCAGGGATAACACCTCACAGGCATGGCAATCTGGCACCTAGATTCCTCTCTCTCTCTCTCTCATCTCTCTAGCTCTATCTCTCTCTATCTGTGCGCTCTCTCGCGCTCTCTCGCTCATCGCTCTCTCTCTCTCGATCTCTCTCTCTAGCTCTCTCCTCTCCATCTCTCTATCTCTCTCTCTCTCTATCCTTCCTCTCTCTCTCTCTCTCTCTCTCTCTCTCTCTCTCTCTCTCTCTCTCTCTCCCTCTCTCTCAAGATCTGCTCCGGTCTCACAGTGGGTGATCACCAGTCTGAGCTGATTCGCCCTGAAAGGCAGCACTGTTTAATGAGCAGCGGAGGGTGTGTGAGTGAGAAGACAACAGGTGGACCGTCAGATTGATGCGCCGCAGCTGTGGAAGCGGCACTATTCTAGCCAGCTGTCTGCCCAGATAATAATCATTAAAAGGATCTTGGCAAAAAAACCTGCATGCTGCCAAGATGTTTGTCTGCTCTTACATTACAGGGGGAATAAGTAATATACACAAGATGCTTTGTCCTCTTGTGAAGTGACACTGCCTCTCCAATGGCAGTCACCCACATAAATATTGAAATGTGCTTGGGGATTTACGGCTGTAGATACAAGTAAGCGACTGAGCGAGGACTGCAATCATGATGTATGGTATTGCTCAACGGTACTCTCCAAACTTGGCACAGCGTACAAGTGACTCTGTTGCTCAGGGCACACAAAATATAGTGTGCTAAATTGATTTAATTCACCTGGTGTTCTTCCATGAAGTTGTTGCCCTGAAAGCTTGAAGCTGCGTCCGCCTTCATTACTCTGCAATCGATCATTATCCAGGAGGCCACCTCTCTGGGAAAGACTGGGCCCGTGCTCTACACGCTTGTCAAGATCCAACTCAAAACGCAAGTGACACACAGAAGCCACTTATAATGGGGCAACAAAATAGTTTCTGTTACTCTGAAGACAACTTCACTTTTTCCCAAAGACCTAATATATGCACAATTTAGTTGATGGACCTAGACATCACAACATAGTACAACCCAATCGCCTTTATATTTTAGCTTAGTAGATTGTGTGTCTGCCAAAGCGGACCCACAATCCTCTCTTTCATGCATTAGCAAATGACGGAATGAAATGGGTAATTGACATCTATGTTTTTGTTATTGAGGTCTGTATCTGTTTCATTTTCCTTCTACGATCCTCTGAGTAAATCTTCAAAAGAACACAAAAGAATACAGATACTGCAGGTTCATCTCTCACAGACACAGTACATCAAGATATCAGAATAAAAGATAAAGCTTTAAATATGAATTATTCAATCTGTTACTGTAACTGTTAAAGGATCATCATACAGTCAAAGATGCTATTGCATACAAAGTAAGTGTTATGGTACACTGTGGCCTGTAAACAGTGTGAATACTGGCACATTTTATAAGTGGATGCCAGTAGGTTTGCTCCAAGTTTGGATGTAGTTGCTATGGCAACAATTTCCTTTTGGCTCACACTGACAATCAGTAGATTCTCCCAGGATTACTGATGAAAAATCGAAACATTTTATTTGGACTCTTATGGATATTGCACGAATGATTAAAAACAATCTCCGCTCTTTAATAATCAGTGGACACATGTGCTTAGGTAAGTACAAAGCCTTTGCCAGCCAAAACTCGAGATTAATGGGCCATCTTGACAGAAATGCTTAGAGGCCTTTAAAATGTAGAGATGCATTAAAGCTATCTGGGCAGCTTGTACACTCTGCAGTCAATAAAATGTAAAATACATTTTACTTAATGATCTCCTTGATTTGAATAAACTTTCTATTCTCAACAGTTGCCCATGAGGGCTGTATACCTGGTATAAAGAACATACCATAGGCATGTAACTATCATACTTAATGCCTGACAGACATTGATGGCTCCTTGAGTGTATCAACCCATCCATCTAGTGTGGAGAGACTTTGTGGTTGCTGATGTTGTTATAGACCAGAGGTCCTTGACAGGAGCTCAGCGTAGATACCGTGCTTCCATAACCCTGTTCCCCATTCCTCCTGACTGATGATGCCATACAACAGGAAGAGCTGTCACCTCTGCTTACTGCCATGCCTCCTCTCTAACCTCATCCATCAGGGGACCACGTGCCCATCCAAGCACCTCATCGTCCGAGAGGACACTCTGGATTTGGCCCAGAACATACAGCATATTCATGAATCATAGTTGTCCTTTGTGCAAATCCATCTTTGGAGAAGGGGTGCCACTTGCGTCGAGAGCCCCCGGAGTGAACCAGATGTTGGGCTTAACCCTTTCTGAGAAGGTGGGATTGGTCAACAGGCACAATAGGCCTACTTGGCAGATGAAAGCTGTTCATTACAACAGTCGCACTATGGTTTTTAGAAACGACTGATTTGGAAGATTTAAAGAATAGTTCTTTACTAGTAGCCAACTGAGTCGCACGGCTCTGGATTTCTATTTATTTTCATGTTTACATCGAAATGTTACTTTAGGATGAGGCTTATTGAGATGGTTTCCTGTCAGCACCTCTTGAAATAGTAATCAGTAATGTTTAGACTTCTATCTGCCACACAATATTATATGGAAGGGAATACCACTAGGGAATACACTTAATACCACTGCCCCAAAGGAATGGAAGTCTTTGATGTCTAGCAACTTTGTAAATTCATCTTTCCTTGAGTCATCTTTGACTGGTACATGGTACTTGAATGTGGGGGCCAATAAAGTCAATCTTCTGTTTGTGGTCCCTTGTGGGTAAAACGTACCCTTTCATTCCCAGACAGCAGGAAAGATAAGACTGTCACATATCAAAGAGGCTGTATTTTCCTTAGAGCTAGAGGCCTTAGATATCCCATCAGTGATGGCCACGGGTGCAGGGATGGGACAAGGGAAGTTGAAAGACCAACCGTTGAGATTTTGGAGGTATTGTTTACAGGGTTAGACAGGCTTAACAGTGCAGGGGTAAATAAGAGTGAACACAGCTTGTTGCATAACGCTTTTATGGCAAACAGATTGTTGTGCAGCTAGACTTGGACAAAATTCAATTCAAGTGTATTGTCATATGTACAAGATACATGTGTGCCACTGAGCTACCTACAACAGTGCAGTTTTTAATAAACTGCACTGCAAAACACAGTCAAGAGTTATTTTTTCTGATTTCAAGTGATGAATTCACAAAAGGTCTATCCAGACATAGAAATGTGTGAAATTCACATTTGTAAAACTGCTTTTGTTTCACAGACACAGACATTAATCTGATCTGTGGGTATTAGACAGTTCTTTCCACCGGGCAAGAAGCATTTCAGAACAGATGGCCCTATGGCTGTCTCCATCAAACCACACCTGTTCCACTGACTTTAGTTCCTCACTTTTTTATACTTGACGCTTATCCCAGATGTTGGATTGCTAATACCGAAGGGAGCAAGGCTTTAGAGAGTGCATCACGAAAACACATGCTGAGGTTCACATTAGCAACAAAAGGCCACATACTGTGAAAGATACACATACATAATATTACACTGTAGTCTCCACAGTATTACACACTTGAAATAGCCAACTATAGGATCAGAACCATGAGATGTCTCTCTAACAGACGAACTATTAGCATTCACAGGCGCAGATCTGAGCAAGCGTGGTCACTTGACATTCAAGGAGAGCAAGATAAAGTATTGATCATGGTGATGAGGGTTTCAAACCAATGGGCGGACTACATATACCTGGAGCAACGGGCTGGATAATCTCACCTCCCACACCAGTCCGACATCATTATTAAAACCTGATTCAAACACAACTGTGATGGAAATCCATATAGGGTCCAAAAAGTCCTAATTTAATGTACCCATGTAAGGCAGTTGGAAACAAACCTACAAAGGGCAAAAGGAGGTTACAAATGACCAGCAGCAGAAAACAGTTCCTCAGTGGAACCTTAAGCAAATGGCTGCCCATCTCCACAACGGCGACTCCTTTGTGTGTTTTAAGAAAACGAATCAAGAGATTTCTATAAGGTCTCTTGCGTGGTGACTGTTGTGGCGTGGGGATCCGACGTAAAACGTGGCTTCTTTATAGACGGACGAATCCACTTCCAACATGAATGTATTCATGCAATTTATTTTTATTTTACAGATTTCAAATATGTTTGGACTCTGCAGTCTTACTCCTAAAGTTTTGAATTTCCCCAAGGAACTCGTTAAAATTATTGGTATCAAGTATTTTCATTGAACAGAACGCTCTTCCTGCGTGTGTGCATGTGTGAGTGTGTTTTGTGCATGCGTGTGAGTGTGTTTTGTGCATGCGTGTGTTTTGTGCATGCATGTTTTCTGTATCAGCAACATCTGACTCATTTTGATATCTGCCCCACTACAACATGAGTAGAATGAAATACCACAATAGCAAATACTGAATATTTGATACGTTAGCAGACAACCTAGTTGCAGGACTCAAAGAAGAATAACACAACCACCACAATAGACAAATAATTAAAAGCAGAACAACATCAAATATCGGAAAGGAACAAATGTTCTTTGAATGGCTTGAGACTTGAGTTTCAGACGCTTACATAAAGATACTCTGTCAGATGCTCTTTACTGTATTAGAACAATAGTGGTTCTGGCTGGTATTTGAAAAAGTACTGCATTTGTGGTTGACATGTGTGATGCATTTACTATTACAATTAACATACACGACAGTTTCTTGGCAAGAACATACATCACAGACCTTAGTATGTATGATGCCGCTGACCTTCTCACCCTGAAAGCACTGCCTTTTCTGGTATGTGCATCGTGTGCATATTCTTGTATAAGCGCATGTCATTCTACTAGTGACAAACCAAGCACTTTTTCTCATGCACGCAAAAAAAAGAAAAAAAACAATCAATAAAAGAGCCTCTGAAGTGAGCATTGACGAACCTGTTATGTATCGCCATCTTTAATGGGTTCTCATGCACAGGATATTCATCAAGCCACGCTGAAGCCTGCAGGTATGCAGCCATGGTGTTCCGTTTCCAAGACTCTAATTACTTTGCGGATGACGATGGCAAAGGGAATGAGAGTAGTGTTCAATATGTCTGACTGTGCTGCTTGTGTGATGTTTGTTTACGAAAAGGTTTTCGTCCATCATAAGGCACTCAGCAGGAACGTGCGAAACCATACAGAGTGATTTCTTGCTAAACTAGAGTGATATATTCTGTTGCACCTTTCAGAGTCTTAATGAGTTATGACATTTCCAATGTCCTTCTTAGAAACTCACTGCAAATACAAATTTCTTACCAATTCATGCTTCTTCTAATCTAACTGTGATGATGGAAATTAATAACTGTCGGATTTAATAGTTAGGTTCTTTACCATCACTCAAGGGCTTGAGGAAATGGCCAATTATCTTTCAACATAGAAGACAGGAGACATTGGAACAACATTCTGGGACAAAGCAACGCCAAGCTTGGCACACCGCATAAAACTGTTATGACACCTGTCCCTGGTTGTCTTTTAATGCATCAGGCAACTAAATGCCCATCTTTGCCCGATTCAATTTAATCTCGTAAGTAAACTGAACCACATACCTTCCACAAATGACACCAGGCCATGGCTCAGTAAGCACAGTTAATGAGTCATACAAGCTGCTGATTCAAGGTAAAGTAAGCTAATGCCATTTTGTATGCTTTCTAAGAGATACTATCTCAGCAATAGTGATCTTTGCTTATGCAGTGCTAAAATAAAACAGCACCCAAGGGCAACTGGGGCCAGCAACTCTGTATTTTCAGTCTTATCTGCAAGTTACAGCTTGTTCAAATAGTCTTCAACCTACACTCTTGGTGCCATCTTGAATGCAAAAGGACTGTCAATTCAGCTCCTGCCCTTCAACTGGAGTTCTGACAATGTCAATGACACTTAGGTACTGCAAACTAAAAACCAATTTACACCACATAGTTAAATTAATAAGTAGAAATAACTATAGACATTTTTAATATGATGACTTTAGTTTGAATTGTTTTGCTTTTTGACCAAGGCATGTCAGTCACTGTCTCTGTAGAGTATGGTGAAGTTCAGAGAATTATTAAATAAAGAAAAATGACAACCTGACTTTCAGTCTCAGTCTATTTATTGCACTTAAATATGAAGCAATATTCAATAGCACGTTTGTCTGGAAAAAAACGTAACCACCATGAACAGCTCCCGTCTACCATGGACAGCTCCCTACAACGTAAAATGTAGGCGGCCACAGCATCTTCCTAACACAATCTACAACCACATATTCCACGTGTATGAAAATCCACATAGAATTACATTTTTCAGTTTGCTGGGTAGGGTACCTAGGGGAAGTAGCCTATACATCTAACATATAAGTAAGTATTAGAACGTTGGTGAAGAGATTTAATAAAGTAACATATATCGTCTGAAACTTCACATCTGTAAAGACATGGTGAACGTGGCGTGATTTATTTTTTTAATCATGGCTATAAGTGTTGCTATACTCATATTTATGTTGGATTGCACTTGCAGTTGGATGTGCAACTGTACCATATGCTGCACAGCTCTGTCTGTAAACCATGATTGGCCTTTGATTACGCGGTACTTTCTTACCTACCACAGCATCTGTTTTTGAGCACGCACTAGTATCAAGCATGAGTTAAGCTACTTTTTGAAATAACGAGAGCATCTCTAACATACAGAGTTGTTGCGATGCAGCCTTCATGCCTGTCAAAAACAAATAACGAGGCATGTTAAGAGTAATTTGAAAGAGGAAGGAATGTCTACATTTCAGCATACCCACAAGATGTAACCACATTTCACTCCAACATGGTCAAAAAGTTGTTGCACTTTCACCAAACCAGTCATCTCTACGTGCTTGCAGTCTGTGAATTCGAATCACATGAAAAGGTCTACAGTGTTAAAGAAGCTAGATAGGGTTGGAATGTGCGTGAAGTGGGTGCAACTAATATGTTTTTCATTTGTGCATGTTATCTCACAGCCAGTTTGATATCAGTCTATACCCTACAAGGATGCATGGAACCGGGCAGATCACCTCGCTATTGCTTGCCGTCGTGAGAAGCTGTAGGCTAATTCTCTTTCAGTATCCGCTGCACGATCTCCCTCTCCTCCACAAAGAACCAAGCTAAGGCAACTTGCATACAAAATAGCTGACTCAATCTCCAAGCTGCATAATCAAGATAAGGGAGATGGGGAAAGGAAAGAGAGGTCTGGTTGGTAAACGGAAAGATTCCGTGACAACGATGAAATTATATGAGGATGTTGTTTAAAAAAATAAAATAAGCCTACATTTCATCATTTCAAATCATCAATATTTTCCCCCAATGTATCCCGTGGGTGTCCCGCCGAGAGTGGACATGTGTCTCGGGACTACCCTATTTTAAACAGGTTTTAGGCATTTGCGGAACAAACATAAAGTGTACTCGTCTAGACTGGTTGACAACTGGTGTTTATGGTATTACCCAGTTTCAAGTATGGACCTATACTGTATAGCATAGCCTATCTTTGTCGTGCATAGCACGTATAGCATAGCTATCTTTAAAGTAAAATGTGAACTCAGTCGTTTTCTGGTTCCCAAGTAGGCTGCTCATAACCTAACATCACTTAAATTGCTTTTTTTCAAGGTCCACGAGAGTTGCAATTGAACAAGTGCAATTTAGAACCTTGGTGGAGGCCACCTACTGGACGGTAACAATACAGAAAAGTTGTGCAACTAAAAACAAGCTACACCACATCATCGCTCTAGTAGCCTATCCCAGACAGCTTTTTAGGTAATCTCTCCATAGAATGATTTCAAATCGGTCATACAACAATTTGGTTCTCCTTATTTGGTTGGTTGCGTAATGATCCGATCGTGATATGAATATTTGCTGGGTTTAAATGGTCAACTTTTAATTGAAAGTTAATTGATAGTTAGCAACAGAACATGTTTCTCTTCGGGCAATAGAAAGTGCCCATGGGCTAGGCAGTGCTTGAAATCGGTTACCTGTCGTCGCTTCCATATTCCATTTCAAGCCATGGTGAAGCTATGACAACATTCAACTGCGAAAAACTGAGTTCATAATTCAGTTTTGGTACTTATAGCCACGATGGTAATAGGGGTGTGAGTTTGTAACATTTGCTATCGTTATAGCTACTATAAAATAAGATATCTTGCACAAAACCCAAGGTAGCCTAATGTTGGAAGTCGCTTTGGATAAAAGCGCCTGCTAAATGCATAAATGTAAATGTAACGTAATATTGATAGGCTACAGTCATGGCTCAAACGTGTAAATCATATTGACAACATTATGGGAGCAATTTTATGATACGAAGTCGCATTATTTTCTTTGGCTTTCGTTTATCTTTAGACATGTCTAAAAGTGCAGGAATACTATAGCCTACAAGACACGGTGGGGCCATTTGAGTTTCACCACTGAATTTCTTTAGTCAAGCAAGTGTCATTACAGTCATGCAGAAGACTGTATGATTATTTTCAAATATCCAGATCTTCTGCTGTCTTGTATAGTTATTTTTTTCGTCATAATGGTTGAAGGCGATCTCTAGCGGCAACGCGGTCGAGCGCTGTCCGTGGTGCTGAAACATTGTTAAAGCCTATAAGGTACGGTTTGGAAAATACGGTTTGTAGCCTACGTTTTTAATTCTGACACCTTTGCACCTTAATCACATATGACACACTTGGGATTAACGGGTAACTAAGATTAGGACGTCTGGGACGAACCGAAGGCTACATTGCCATTTTCTTGTTTTTCCTAAGTAGCCTACCGTAACACAATTGCAGAGGAGAAACGCTTACAAAACTACATAAAATAACTTCATAGGAATATCGTATTGTAAGGTGGAGTGTTCCGTCTACACCATGCGTAGACTGCTAAAGTCTTTGTAACCTAGTATGAAAACATTTAACACGCCAAATTAAACCATCCGTGTCACTGAAATGTCTAATAAAGACATGGATTTTAGTGTCATGCTAATTGAACTTAAAACAAGTTAATATTCATAGGCTAAAGCAGTCTTACTGAGAAGTGCTTCCGCTGCTACAATGTGTTGCTAACACAGGCGCCTTGAACATGGTTTAACCTATTTATGAAAACGAGCTACTGTACATGCCAATATAACGTTATTTCTTCGTTTCGCTTCTAACTCAGTTGGTTTATAATTTAGACAAAAATAGACACAGTTGTTGAAATTCCTATAGAAACAACAGTCGGTGTATTAAAGAATTAAAGTGCATTTGTGTGCAGAATTCCTCCGCTATCCAGAAAAGATTTAAACGCTTACCTGCTTAACAGCGGAGCAGAAGCCCTCTAGCCTTTCCAAAACTGGTACCCTATGTCACCATGGACCCCAAGACAATTTTTAAAAAGGTAGCAGATTTCAGATGAAAAATCCAGGGATTCTTTTGGTCTCAGAATACAGGGGCTGCAGCTCCTCACTGCGACAAGCACGAGCCTCCAAGATCCATTAAACAGTGAGTGATTAATTCAAGGCTGAGCCCTGATTGAAAGCTCTTTCGCCGCTTGCCTTTATGTATTCCGAACAGACCCGATGTCAGGAGTTTCCATTCCACTGCAACAGGGCCGTTTTTTTTCACATCATACCGGGCACGACAGCTTGTTTTAACCATAATCGAGGGTTTATTATTTCAGTAAAAAAGCGGGGCGGAGAAGTACGCGACAGAAGCATGTTGATCCTGTGGTCCAGCTGGGGCAAAGTTTAAATCTGCTAATGAGATTGTTAGTCACCGCAGTGCTATATATGGTGTGAGTTCAACAAAGATGTCTGGAGGGTAATTGCAAATCTTTCTGTTCAAATGTGCCACGTGAGATCGTGTTAGTTGTAAAGCTAAATAAACCATGAAACGGATAAACCAACCACTAGGTCTACGAGGAGTGAAGGTCAGAAACCTTGTATCACTGTATTTTTAAAGGAGAAAAAGAAAGTTCAAATATTTTCTAAAGATATTGAACCAGTTGCTGAGGTCCCCTTAGCAACAGGACGGATTTCATATTTGGTATGACATGGTTAAGCTACGGTTTACAGTAGTTTTATATGAATGCAGGAAAGAAAATACAATTCTGTCAAGGTAGGAGGATAGTTCTGCTGTCATTCCAAACCTGATCATGAAACAATATACCTAGGCCTTACTTGGGCAACATGTTTACAATTACATGTCACAACACCATTTCTATACGTCTCATTCACACCGTAGAGAGTGCAGTTAGATGTCCACTGTAGTGACGTAAGGCCGGGGGATGACCGGTGCGGGCGGCAGCCCTGGCTGCAGATGCTTGTCTGTCAAAGTGAAGGAGCTGTTGTGTGAGGGGTTGGCGCAGAGGCTGCAATGCCCTGTCTTATTGCAGCACTCACTCTGAAGCAGTGCTGGACAGAGGCGGGCCGGCCGGCCACAATGGAGCTGCTGCACCACTGGGTCTGGCAGGGATGCTATGTCACTCTCACTAATATCTTTATCGTCCTGAGGGAAGCCTGCCGCGTTGAGTCCCTCTGGGTCACACTGTTGCAGGGTTGCTTCAGCACTTTGTGGTACAGCTCCACATGTCTCACACATGACATAAACACCCCATTAACACTCAAGGGTTACAGTCCCTGTTACAGTTACCTCACTCTGGGAGTTGATACATTAGCTAGCCACTGATGTTACAACATGAAGCAGAATAGAATCCCAGCCAAAGTATGTATACCATAGAATGTTAAAGTTAAATATTTCTAAACAGCTTTCAACATGGAAGAGAGAGTATTTTAACGTCAGTAAAATGTGTTTTTGAAGAGGTAAGAACACAGACCAATAAGTGGTTTGTCTGGTGTTATTTACTGGCTGAGCCTGTTTGGTGTTGCGGAGAGCAACAGGGCTAGTTATAATTCAGGGGAGGACATGGTGACTGGCAGTTGGTATAATGGAGCATCTGCTGACACTGAATGCTCCAGATCCATCTTAACATCTGGGCTGTGGGATAGCTGCCCACAGAAGCTTTTCCATTGATGGTGCTATGTCAAGGAAATGAGATTCCATCAAGTCAGGGTTGCTTGAAATGTTCAGATAAACAACTTCAATGACATGGGTTGTCATTGTCTAAGCATTAAAGCATTAATCCCATATAAGAAATGAGGTACATCACCTTAATACTTTCTGGTAGAGTGTTTATGATTTATGAGTGTGACATTGTTGGATTGTATGTGACACAGAGTCTTGTTGAATGCGTGCATCCATACAGTGCTGAGTAACAGACAATTGCATTTGCCTCTACCGAAGCATGAATAAAATGTGACTACGTTTTTATTATGTCTCAAGAGCAGGGGTGGGCAATCCTGGTCCTCGAGGGCCGGTGTCCTGCATGTTTTAGATGTTTCCCTGCTCCAAACACACCTGATTCACATGAATGGTCATTACCTGGCTTCCACAGAGCTTGATAACAACCCATTCATTTGAAACAGGTGTGCTGGAGCAGGGAAACATCTAAGACAAGCAGGACATCGGCCCTCGAGGACCAGGATTGCCCACCCCTGCTCAAGAGCATTGTGGTTTTCAAGGATTACAAAAACCCACGTTTTAAGTCTGATGGTTTTTGAGCCAAACATCAACATCCTTCAAAATGTAGAAAAGGTTTCAATCTTTAGTGTATTACTCTAATAATAATGACTAGTAAAGATAAGAAAGGCTTTGAAAGTGTCATAGTTCATAGACAAAGGTGTATGAAATCAGATAAAGCCTATACTGATCCAGGAACCTGGTCAAACATGGTGAAACATTTTAATGTTAAATCCCATTCAAATAAGCAATTAAATGCTTCTTTTGGTTTGATAGTTTAAATTAATAAAACTAAGATAAGTTTAGTTAAGTTTTAAAATAAGTTTTATGGACTATAACAAAGAAAGACCGATGGGTAGATATGTGAGTAAAATATGCATACAACCAACAGGTAAGCCTTTGAGGTACCAATAACCAAAGAAATGAGTGGACTAACTCAGAGGTAATCATGGATCAGGCGGAAGGAATCATTTACATAAATACCCTGAGTGGGACTAAGTTCAGACACACAGATCCAAAGCCGTTTATTTCGTGGGAGTACCATTTGCATTAATTCAAATGGTTTTTTTTTCTGAGTGATACTGTAGACTGTTTGAAAAGTGTTCGGACTGATTCATCCCAGTCCATAACTTCATAATTGCTCTCATTGTAACTTCATGAATCCTATGAAAATCAATTGGCAAAACTAAAACGGTGTAAAATGTGTTATGCTCATCCTATTACCATTTCTTAAATTAAAACAGTTTTAAGTCAGGCCTGCTAAGACCAAATGGAGCATACAGTTTAATGTACAGTTAGTTGGTTAATGGATGTCAATTAAGTAATGCCATGGATCTTTGGTGTTCATTTAACACAGAAAGTCTAAATAGTTACAGTATCTCAGTGAAAGAAAAGAGGAGTCAACATTGATGAAACACATAGAGGAAAAGTTATTTCACACTTTGCTTGGATTCCCCTCAGAGCGATTCAATTCCTGAGCTTGTGTCACTTCCCAGCATCAATCAGCAGGAGTGTTTTTACACTTCTTTATCTATCTCAAACCCTAAGACAATCGGCAGTGGTTTATTCTCACTCTATTATTTAGTTTACATACTTCTTTTCTTTTCGATGTACCCATGAAGGCATTTGACTTCCTCAGCTCAACGTGAGAAGCAGCTCACAGCTGAGGAGCGTGGGTTAAGTCAGCCTGCTCTCAGCCAGCCAGTCAGGCACATGAAGGCCCAGCGGTTGCTCCCTCAGCCTGGCCAGTGGGACAAACACACCACCTACACTAAAAGCCTTACAAAAGAAATGCTGCTATTCCAACAGCTGTGACATGCAGCCTCTAACCCCCACGACTCAAAAATGAACAATGTTTATTTGTGGCTTAGATGGTAAAAAAGAGTGAAACGGCCTGACGTCGGTACTTTCAGGCTCCCTGGTCTGGCTCTGCTGGGCAACATAGGGGCCAGGGTGGGCTCCCGCTGGGGGCAGTGCTCCGTGTCTGTAAATAGTGCCTGCCTCAGATTGATACACTTACAAGGAACAAGCATTGGGGTTATTTTGACAGCGATGCAGAGCATACATAATTAAAATCTGCTAAGTGACTGTGCGCTTGCCTTAGTCATTTTTACCTTCCACTTGTTCCCTCTCCATTAGCTAGGAGGCAAGGGTAGAAAATGGGGTCACGGCTAACTTTCAAGCATCCTCTGATAGCTCGGAGGACAATTACACTTTGTGCTGGCTTCAGAGATTTGTAGGGCTTCCATTGGTTCATGCTTGATACACATGACAGAGATGTATGGCATGAGACTGGGAGGGATGAGGTTAAACAGAAAAAAATGTCATGGCATTCGAGGGAAAAGTGCTGGCTTTGCACGTTACTGTAGTTGAACAGACAACCTCCCATAGGTCTAACGGATATAAAGACAAGTGAGCAAGTATACAAGATAGTTGAGGTTTGAATGAAAAACTAATGTATGAGAACATTTTCCGATGATTCATCTGTGCAGGGAATGATGTTTCAGTTTAAACACCAATCAACACAGTGGAAAATGATGGATTTTTAGATTTAGATTATCTAAATTTGAGAGCAGGCTGCATTTAAATGCAGTATGTGCCGAAAAAAATACATTACTTTGCAAACTTGGCTGCTTGCCTGTGAAACCATGGGATATTCTGACTCCCTGCCAGAGCAGTCGTTCATGCAGTCAACAATCCTCTCACCTGTCTGCTCACACACTGGAACCCTTTTCGTGCCCGAAAGGGGTGAAGAAACTGGATTAATTATTTAGACTTTAGAAACAAAACGGTCTCTTATCATGTCTTGAGAAGTGGTTTATCATAAATTCCTAGTTAAACAAGGAATAATAGCAAAACTTGACGCATTCATACTTGCCCATATACATCAAATTAAAGCAATTCAGAGTGATCACATGGTTGTGGTATGCAATACATTATTGTCTGATTGGTAACCACTGTAGTAGTCATGAGTGTTGGGATAACAGTGAATTCATACTCATTCACATTTGGTTTCACTGTGCCATAAAACATTAATGTGCACTCTCTTTCTTTTTTCATGTAATTATTTTATCCCCACGGGGAAATATACAAGACTTGAAGTAGAACTACTAGGGGTCAGAAGCCAGCAAAGTTGAAGTTAGAAGGATTGTCATGCATATTCATACCATTTTGGCTACATCACCGCAGCCTTCTCTCATCCCTGCGTTGGCATGAGCCCTGTTGGTGTCTCTGACTGCAGGCGCTTTCCGTGAGAGCGCCCACCAGTCTGCATCTGTCTCTGCTCAGCCTGGGAGCCTGTGCCTCCCCATGGCCCATCCAGGAGAGAGCCCAGCCCAGCAGGCTGCCCACGTAGACGCCGTGCACACAAACAAAGGGACGTTCGCCCACACTATGTTGTCCAAGTGATTTCCTAGCTCAGAACACTGTGGAGAAATAAGCAAGCAGATTGAGAGGTGTATAATGGTGTGGGGGTGGACATTGAAAAGGTTGACTCATTTCCCTTACTACTTCTTAAAGTTGTTAGGTACTGCATGATCTCTCATGTCTTGGGAAGTAGATGGGAGAAGCCTGATGCATTCTGTCAAACAAGGATTGAGACATTTTATTTCGATATTTTATTATGTGTTTAGATTTACCCAGAACTCTATCTTCTGTCACAGCTTAGTTTGACAGATTACTCTGGCTCTGTCTATTTCTCTTTCTTTCTGACACACGGACACACACACACAAACACAGAGAAAGAGACATCAGACGGTTGTTTTGACAACTATCTTAAGGTACAGCCTCCAACAGAGCTGAAAGTTTAATCAAGATGTGATGCGTTCATTAGCCATAATCTCCAAATTCCTCATCAGCATATTAGCTTGACGTGATAATCACTGCTAAGACATGAATTCATTCATGACGTCCTGTAGGTAGATGCAGATACATAATGACCCAATACCATTGGTTTACTTTCTGAACACATTCATGAACTGTTGGTACAATGCTTTATTCCATGTCCCTAAAAGGTCCAATTGATTACAGTTGAAGATGGTTCTCAGTCAGCAGATAAACACATACAGAGATGTGTGACAAAATGCAGTTGAGCATACTATGCAGTTTTGTGTTCTAGAACAAACAATGCAAGTTCAGTCAAGACAATCACCTATTAGATTTGAGCATTTATTGTTACATGACATGGACATGTAGATTTAACTTTGGCGGAGTGGATGATCTAGGGGAAGCACTCCCTCCCCCTGCAACACATACATACGCGACATATGAGGCAGGGAGCAATAGAGATATCATCCCCCTGATGGATAGAACATACAGACAGCATGGGGGAGAAGGGGATGGTGGAGGGTGGCAGCAGCGCTGATCATACAACAAATGGGCTGAGTGTGTGCGTGTGTGTGCGTGTGTGTGCGTGTGTGTGCGTGTGTGTGCGTGTGTGTGCGTATCCGCACAGCTTTTTAATGCTGTTTTATCGGACTTGGCCCAATAGGCTTGTACTGGCTAATACAGGTGTGGTAATGAGCGGATGGCGCGCTGCCCGATTGCCCTGCCTGAACTACCTGCGCTCATGTGTCGGACTCCTCCCCAGAAAATGTCTTTGCATTTAATTCCACAGCCACACAGGCAGTCAACACCAAACTCTTTGTGTTTGAAATTGAAATTCCCAAGGTATACCTTGAGATACTGTCTGGGTTTGATGTCTAAGTGAGATGTGAAGTGACACAAATGCTCCTACACTCACATCAGAGGCTTCTCAAGGATGCATGAACTTTTCCAAACTGCTCCTTCAAATTTTTTCTCCACTTTGGAGTTTTCCTTTAGCAGATTGAATGGTTTGAGTGAAAGCCAAATTATTCTGCTACTCTTGTGGTTTTATATTCATGTGCCCCGTGCCCTGCCTTAAAGTGTGATATTAGACTTCCAAAGTGCAATGACAGAAGGAAGCAATTTGTAACAAAAAGGTATTTATAATGTAAAAACATTGTTCAGGAGTTTCTTGGTGATATTATAAGAAGCACATTTGTGTTAAGCCAAAGTGTCATTAGAGAATGTGTTATACAACATTATCGTATTCTGTTCTCACACGTACGTGAGCATATCTTGACCAACTGTTTCCTTTTCTATGACAACACTACAAAAACACGTCTGCATTGTTCCTATATGGTATACTTGACAGACAGCTGTACAATGCAGGGAATATAAATGATATTGTGAGTCAAGATGTGTATGCTGTAATTATATGACACAAACACAAATGTAAACACTAGTCTTATATTATGACTAAACTAAGGATTTCACATGTAATAGAATGAAAAAGTGCAGCAGCTTTTCAAATTCAGAGCTTTTTAGTAAAGCAAACTGTTTTTGTAAGGCATGACCCAGAAATTGATTTTAGTCTGCTCAACCGTTCTTAAAATATTACCCATATAAATGCAATATTTACAACATGGCTTTCAAAGGGAAGAGTGAATTGGCTGCACTGAACTGGTTATGGCAGAATACTCATACCATATTAGACTAAAGGTATTCAAGGTATTTTGTTTTATAAATTAAAAATACAATTGTGCAAAAAGGGCATGGGATAAGGCTGGTTACAGAGTTTCAAACATTCAGTTGAGATTTGAGGGTTTCTGTTAGAACACTCACCCATTTCAATGCAGGATGGAAAAAAAAGTGCTTCTGCTGACAGAACATTTCTGTTGAGGCTGGGTCCATTGTTTTCCTTACAAAAGCCAGGAAGTGGCAGTTACCATAATGCAACACCATCTTTTTACGAAGTTAGTGCTTTTTATGTTTTATGACGCACACTGCCTCATCCCTGGAATATGATGATTCAATCACCTTCTATACGTCTCCTAATAGTTAGCCAGAGGGAATTGTTCTAAGGTTGAGGAAGGTTTGTACTACCGGATAGGAATCTTTTGTACTTTTTAAGATTAGCTTGAAAAACAGGGGTCTGAGATCTCAAGGCTGTATGATGAAATGTATTCAAATAACTCAAATAGATTGTCATTACTTCAAACACATCATGATCAAAATCAATATCAAAATGTCCCCTCACCATGGAGACTTAGTGCATGACCATGACCTGCCATTCTTTGGTCATGCAGCTGTCTAAAGGCTAAAGCTACAGGCATTTAATGTTCATGCCATCTCCAGTGTGGTTTGAGGAGATTCCTCAAACCTTGCAGTGGAGTAGGCAGCGCAAATAATGGGTGAACTTGAAAAACTATGTTCAGGTTATGTGAGACGTTGGAGTTTTCATTGGTTGCATACTAATGTATGCAATTTCCCTGGCTCAGCATATCATTCTATTAAATGACAGAATATTTGACTCCTTGTATTCCAGAGCAATAGGAGACAGTGATCATCCATGAATGACCGCGGGCTCATCACGTAGTACAGAGCCCTCACCTCTCTGAGACAATACGCATTCAGTAAGTGCTGTCAGCGTCCCGAGTTGTAATAGAACAATAATGCCGTGTGTCATGAATGCCACTTGGTTCCTGCAAAGAAGATATTGCAGGGCTTTAGTCAACGTGATGGAGAGCTGGATGAGCCGGTGGCAAACAACTATGGGCATACAGGGACCTGTTTCCTTTGGTAAGTGAACGGCCATAGAAATCACAACCAGAAAAGCACGTTGGCAAGGTATGTCGAAAAACAACATGCAACTATGGGCACCATATTCATTATAGGAACCAGCCACATTACTCAATTCTTCATTTGGTTTCATCGACTTCTCGATAAAGTGCATGAGCAAGATACAAGATTATTTCAATGTTCCCAGAGCATTAGACGGTACCCCAGAGCGTTAGACAAACAGGTGGAAATGCCTGTGGACAAGTATTAGTTAAAGTGGCACTGCAGAAATGCTCTTTTGGAATGGTTATCTTATCATGATCAACTTAAATTGCCAGTGCCCTTTAAAACGCACACAATGCTCTACTGTTACCGTTAGATGTATTCATATCAAATGCCAGACACAAAGATGTCAGTTGTACATTTGTGGTTAATGTCATGCTGTGGTACAATGTAGTCTCTCCAGGAAGCATGATTAAATCGAAACCTCTTCTGCATTTCATTTGCACAGTAATGTGCAACCCTGTGCTTTGACACACAAGCTGTGCGTGATATCTAAGGGATTTACATGCACTTTAGCCTCTGACAAACATTTGCATTGTGAACAATGGCACTGATTAGCATTAGCAACTAAGTGAAGGCCAAAAGAGCATAATATTATATCATCCCCAAATGTAATGGCAATGCAGATTATTGAGGCAACATCTTTGTCCTGCAATTTGCATCCAATGGTGCCCTTGTGGAAATCATGCAAGTAGTTAAATCTCTAACGCATCATCCGTTTTCGACCAGAACTGGAGGTTGATTCAAGTACAAGATCATAAAGACAATGAATGGTTATTATTCCATATTGTACATATAATTGTAAAAACATGACATTGTTTGATTTAGACAGCCGCTGCTGACACACAGACTATCTGACACTGATGATTCTGCTTATCTGTAACATACAGTACAGTACGAGTACAAGTACTGTACATTTAGTCTGTGTCTACTGCACCCTTTAATGTGTCTTTCAAATACCATCAATCAAATACAATCTATTTTTCTCTGCACATGCTCCTTACATCTGGCTTTGTGCATTTGGTAGCCTGTGGCAATGGAGAGACGTAATCTGCCATTCTGAAAGCTGATACTACAAGGCTGAAGTCAGTCAGCAAAGCTGCTTATGGGGAATATTGGGTCTGTCCCTTTAAAAGTGTGGATTCTTGATTGCTCCAAACATTTGGAATGCCACGTTCCAACATAGAGTGCTGGATGTGCGCTAAATCTCTTAGTCTCTTCTTCCCTTTGTCTTGCACACACACGCACACACACACACACACACTCAAAAACACACAACATCACTCGAACCTTGTAGAGTCAGGTGTGTACTGTTTAGTAAAGAAACGCTTCTTAGCTATTTGGAAGAAGAATCCAGTGTGCTGAATGGATTGGCTAGGCCTCCCATATGTGCACACAGAGCCCCAGAGATAGAGGTAGTGTGGAGCGGATCCCTCTGAGAGAAGCTCATGTCCTGTCTCAGGCCTCCGGCTCTCATGTGTGAAGAATGCAGCGTATGGAGGCAGTCGACTGGAAAGCCTGCAGGGGACTTGAGCAAAGATGACACAAAACGTTTGGTTTCACCCCAGACATATGGAGCTGAGTCTTGTTTCCTTCCTTCTTGACATCGTTGTCTGAGCGGATCATTTCGAGTGTTAAAGCATTTGCCGAGCGTAAGCCATTGTTAATCGTTCACATCTCCATGAATTGTCTTCTGGTGGTCGTTGCCCTGGAAAAGCAAGCTGTTTATAGTTTCTTTTCTTTTTTTTACATGGATCTGGTTAATGTGTGATAGTAGGGTGTGATGTGGTGAGACACATTCAACAGTCAATACTTTCTGTTATTTACCTACATATACAGTAAACTGTACCTGTGATGCCTTTTCTAAAATAAGTTAATGGGTACTGTACACTTGTTGTATTTTTCCCTGAATGCTGTTCTACAGAAATTCTACAGAGCTATAGCTAATGTATGCACATCTTAAAAAGCCGATTAGAGTAAGCTTTCAAATGGAGCTAAGGCCGCTATATTAGCTGTCAGAGCAGATATAGTTTGCCATATTCTCAATGCTTTTTCAAAGTGTGAAATGTGTTAGTTCCAGTTTGTTACAGAAAAGGTGCCTCAAAACCAGACCTGTGATGCTTCTGAAGATCTATATGATACAATAGGATGTGACTATTAATATGATTCAGATGTTTCTGGAGCCTGGAGCAGCACAATGATGACCTCTGTGACTTTAGGACTGTCGGTTGGAGATGAATGTGTCCAATTGTTAACCCCCTAAAGGCAGAGCAGACCTCCCAGTACTCCTCAATAAAGGGGGTTATATGTGTGTGACTTTTCATTGAATATTTAATCAAGGTCAAGGGCAAACTGCAGTCATTCTGGAACGCAGAGAGAATGACAACAGCTGCTGTTGCCCTGATCAAGATTGTGCTGTGATTACAGAGGAAAATGAGTTATCAGACATCCACTATGACAGTTATTTTTTTCATCAGAGTGATGAACCAGTTTTCATACCTTTGATAGTTTCAACAATAGGAGCACTAAGTGCCAGAATTATTTTTGTGCAGATGCTATCTGACTGTTCTCCATGTGTGAATCAATTTTATTCCTCTCCATTAGAGAGTTTCTCACAGGTATTGTGTTTCCTAGCTTCCATCAGTGGTGAAACGGTGTGGAGCAGAGACGGTGACATGTTTAAATGAGTTAACGGTGAGTTCAATATTCGAAAGAGAGTGTTTTTCATTATTTTTCTGTCACTCTGGTCACTGCAAAGTCATTCTCTATGATGAACAGCCATATGGCAAAGGTTCAAAGTACAATGACTATCCATTTCAAAGACTTATGACAGTTAAAACAGTGCCTATAACACTATAAACATAATAATTCATTAATATGCAAATTCATGAATTGCATTGTTGGTTCCCTGTGGAACACCCCAGTAGTTTTTTTCTAACAGCCTATTGGTGTTTGCCTCTGTTATTATTGTTGACGGCTTGACACGTTCTCATAGATAACAGCCTTGATAAAAGTGTAAAAGAGGGCCAGATGGATGTGACAGTTTCAAAATGACATTCTAGAATATTGATCGGATGGCCAGTGCAATAGGAAAATCTATTTAACCCACAAAGGGAATGTTCAATCATGCAATGAAATGATTAGACCTTATTTGCCATTTTGCATGAAAAGGTACGGTATAATCTTTGTTTAAAGATAATTGCTTTGAAAATAACTCATATGGAGGCAATCCAAATGCTGTAATCCAATGAGCAAGCTGAACCACTGACACATAATGTTCACTAAGAGTGTTTCTCACTATGTCATATTTGCTAAGATGGTGAGAAAAAGAACTGATAATGGGGAAAGTGTATTTCTGGACATTGTACGATGTCTGCTAAGTGGGTGAAAACCTGGACTCAATTAAAGATTAGATATCTACATTTTAAGTTATCTCATTAAGTCAATCACATTCATAGTGAATAGCATTCCAAAAACCCATTACAATTATTAGACTGTTATAATTAGACTGTAATGTATGTCTAATACCCTCATGTGTTAGAAATACACATTAGATGTTACTGGTGGTCACACCAAATGTGGCTACCTGTGACTTATTTTCTATACTGCATAGAGTACATCGCATCTGGTAAAAATCTGTCTATTAAGCTCAATATTGCTCAGTATATAGGTACCTACTCATCTCCCACAGATCATTTATAAGTAGGACTCAAGTGGCAGAGCTGAAACCCTGCAGTTATGCATGTGCACACGTAATGGCTTCATCAGAGTCCCTCATCTGCATACAATCAAACTGTGCAGTGAGCCATTAAGAGGCAGAGGATGAGGACAAGGAGGAACACTGATGAAGACTGTACCATCTGAACAACCAGGCGGGAAATTAATCACTCAGTCAACCACTTGAAGCGGCTGCCTGTTCAGCCAACAAACGTTCACTCCTTTTCGTTTTTTTCCCACAAAAAACCTTGGGTAGGTCGTATCCATATACGTCAGAGAACATTAACAAATTCAGCAGTAAAATTGAGCTTTTGCTGTCACAACTGAAGACATAACATTTCTCTTTGCGGTAAATATAAAAAAATTCTGACTCATTATTTTATGTCAGAAACAGATGGTGTGTCGCCAATTTGGGTATGAATTTATATTACTAGAAATTGAAATTTGCTGCTGGCTTCTGTACAGATAATTTTGCTCTGAAACAGCATAGTTCTTCCACATCCTTTTATCCCTCCATGTTTTATATACAGTAAGAAGTTGTAGGGTGGAGAGAGAAGCAGCCTTTTTCAAAAATACTTAAAGTTGGTTGGGTGACCACCAAATGTATTTACAATACAGGTGGTGGATAAACGTAGTCTCTACTCCAAATGAAAAGCATCCAAGGAATTTGAGATTTGATTGTGTTTTGCTCTTCACATGTTGGTTTCACATTGACTCCCAGCTGTTTCAGTCAATCAACAAACTATGCATATTCTATCATACAGATTAGTTATTTTAAGTGTCAATCAAAATAATAAATATTAAAGCTTGATGAATTGTTAATAGACTGGATTCGGTATACCACCAAAATGAGAATCAAATGTGGGTTGCTTATTTTGTTAAATATTACTGTAAGTTCAGTAGAATCAACATATGTAAAAGTTTGACCAATTATTACAATGCATGGCATAATTAGTGATATCCTCAATGGCTAAAATAAAATAATTACTCCCCTGACCTTTGAGAACCATGATCTTATTATTTGAGCTTTGAAATTCAGAGGACATACTCACTCTTTAGTGGGGGTCAGGAAGGTGAGTGTTCCTATGAATAGGAAGGCAAAATGATAGTTATGAGGAAAAACATTTTTCTTCCATTAAAATGTATTACCATAATTAGCTGTGTCTGATTAGCACTTACCTTCAGTAGCAGAGTATTAAGCATATATTTAAGATACCATTAACACATTTACACAATATAAGAAAAGTGGATTTTATATACTAAATGGCTAATTTATTGAATTAGCATAGCCTTTTATTATACTTCCCTGGGAGCCTTTTGGTGTTTTTTATTTTGAGAGCCTTGGACTCTATGTAACCTTTCTGGATGAAAAACGATGTAAGTAAACACATTCTATTCTTGTGTAAATCTCATACTCATGGAAGTAGACCTTCATTCTGCTTCATACTGTTTGTGCCTCGAGACACAACAGTGGATCACTTGCTCCTGTACTTACTATCAAATTCTGATGACACAGAATAGCGCAGCAAACACAACAACAGTTAATGACCTCGAGATGCTCCTCGTCTCTGAACCCCAACTAACCGGACTGCAAAGATGAACTCACATGTATCTGGTTCAGCACCATGTTTCTCTATACTGAAGAGCTTGTCCTTCCAGACAGCATTTTGCTTTTGCTTTGTCCTTCTTCAGTCATGAACTTGTGATCAAACCAAGGCCGAACATTTCTGACTTACCACCTCTGCTCTGTTCTGATTAACCACCAATTGATGGATATTTTGGCCACAGTGTTTCCTGCTCATCTGAACTGCAACTTGAAATAGTTGATGATCGGTTCCTCTTGAGATTCTCCTTCAATCATTTTTAGGGTATATAAAAAGGCACTCATGAGCTGCCTGGATATCAGGAATTTTGCTGTAGAAGCATTTTTGCATCATTAATCACGGAAGTTCTTGGTTATATAGAGTGTTGTGATGTCATATAAGCGCTTTAATACTATATGATCAAACATTTTACCATAATGTAATGATTTATTCCAAATTATAAATGTATATTATTATTAACTCACTTTTGCCCTCATGGTAAGGTATGGATTCTGGGGGTTTGGTGTTCAGCCTGAAACTGAGAAGAGAGCTTCTACTGTATGAAAAGGTAGAGTCTAAAACAGACGTCTCAGTGCCTAACACAGGCACAAGAAAAAAGAAAACATTAAAATGACAAACATTCACTCCACTGATTGTTGAGAAGGACATAGACATTAGACAGCTGAATATGGAGGAACATAATTGAAACAGTACATATCATGAAAAGGAAAACATACAAAAAGACATTTTGCAGGCCTTTGATTCTACTTGGAACTCATGGCAGAGTTAATTTAATTTCAACCTGTAAGCATTAAATCCCTACTTTGAACCGCATGCTGCTTAGAGATTAGAGGGTGCCTTGGGTATTCCTCAAGTAAGAGAATATTATGAAAAATATTATGTAGTTTTGCCACTGATGATTATGTTCAATGGCAGACAAGAGAGGAGCTAAGCTGGCTTACTGGCCACAGTGATGGACCTTCAAATTATATTTGGGTAGTAATGTTGGGATTTCCTGCTACTCAAAAATATAAAGTTGAGGCATCCTTATGATTCACTTGAATTTCAAATGCAGGAGAAATGCCTTAGGTTGGTTTAAGTACAACATTGGCAAGCTAAATCAACATTCAGATTAAGTAAATTAATATATATTTGTGGATTTAGAAACTGTGACTATGCCAAAGGATTGAAATAGTGTTGTGTAAATACTAAGAATGTGTGCTGTCAATATAGCTAAGAACAAAAATGTTGACTATTGGGTTTAAATGTATTTTACCTACTGTATGTATCAATGATAAAATGTGCACATTCCACAATTTATCATACTTTTGAGGAGCATGACTGGGCAGTTTTTGTAGCATTTTATGCTTTATTTATTTTGACAGCAACAGCTATAGAGAGTCTGACATGCAGGAAATGGCCATGGCTGGGATCGAACCCAAATCCCTGTGGAAAGACCTTAGCCTGTGGGCCATGCTGTACCCTGTGGGACACACTGTACTCTGTGGTGATCCTGCTTGAGAGGTCTGAATCCTAGGCAACCCACTCAGTGGTGAGTGCATGTTGTTAGAAGTACACTAGACCAACTACCGCCAGTGTAAAAGTGTTCTAGAAAAATCATTTTACTGCATTTTAAGAGTTTGGGTTGAGGTGGTCATATTGAGACATTTCAATTGTAACTCATCCCTTAAAGCATCTGGTGTTGTCTTCTTTTTAATACGCAAATGCCTCCCTCAGAGTTTGCACTTCAGCGTGGATGAGGAGCACCTTTACTGATTAATTGAATTGGACATGTATTTTGTCATAGGCTCTTACAGACCAATCAGGGCAAAGTGAATTTGAGCATTGTCTGCTACAGCCAACCATATCAACAATAAACCATGTCAAGTATTTTATACAGTAGCAGCATTGTGGTGGAAATGATCACCTGAAAAGTTGTTTCCGTGTGGCTGACATTCACCTCTGTCATCCTCCCTGGGAACAATACTGTATAGTTTAAATGCTATCTCGGTCTTACTTGTAGAGTTGAGACTAGAGTTATTGGGCATTTTATGCATGCTTAGGCATTTAGACGTCAGTCATCAGGACATGTCATAGTTATATAGGTATAACCATGTCAAAGAAGGTTACAATGGGGCTCATTGCCTCCCTAAACCTCTCACATAAGGTCACACACATGAACACACAAACACATCTTTGTTTGATCATTGGCTGTGAAAACGCAAGATAGATGTGTCCAAAAGTCATGGCCAATATCATAACCTGAAACACCTGTGACCATTAATCAACTATCAAGAATCTTAACAGAGTCTGGGTCAATAAAGCATTGAACTGTAGCAACAGTGAAGACAGTTGGAGATGATCATCCAAGGTAGAGACTAAATCATTGATTAACCTGGGGAACTTATTGTTTCATTAGCACAAACTGACAGCTTATGGAAACCTTCGCAGTGTTAATGAAAGCCTGACCAAAGATCAGTGTTGATGTAGAATAAGAAAAGTGTGGAGAGAAATAAATCATTACAAAAAATAGCTCATAAACTAAAACACAGCATTAAAGAGAGATAGTCAGCTAAAGCATAATCCACATTGTATCCTGTTTATCCAAGCCATTCAAATATCTCCACTGGCAGTAGAAACTGCTAGGCCCCTCCTTTTAATAACATGTTACTTCGGGCTTTCAGTGAAGGAATGGTTATGTTGACAACTTAATGTGCCTCCAATAATTCCACTAAATTGTCCTCTTGGATTGCAGCCCAAGACTGAAACCCATTAATGCATGAACTAGATTAAAAATGGGTTTTAACCCTTTGGCATTGCTTCAGGTTATGTAATGGCTAATCATTGTGAGTGCTCGAGAGTCAATATGGGATGCCTTCATTCTTAAAATAACACAAGGGTTCCTGTTCATGGGCCAAAATACAGCAAACAATCTATTATAATGCCTCTATTTTGTTGATTAGCTAGAACCTCTAAACCAACAGGACACACTTGAATTGTCAATTATAATCCTTCAGGTTCCACAATTTCCTCATCTATTTTGATTGAGTTTGACAAAAACTCTTCTGCATACCTTTTCAAGTGCCTGTGTTCCTTAAACATGAATATTTCAGCTGTTTCCATATTATTTCATAACTGAAAGGGCATGCAATATTTATTGGTAAAGTACTGTACATTTCACAATTTGCTATTACTGTCAGTGCAAGAAAGGCATTTAGTCATCCAGTAGTTAGACACAGTCATGTAAACAGTGTAGTCACAGGAGAATATCTTACTTGTTAATGTATTCAAATGAACAACACAATTTGGTGTGTTTGCTTGTTTGTTGCTTTCTGCAAAGCATATGCAGGGAAAATGTTAGGCTGTAGAATTTGAAACTTAAATAATTGTTTATTGAAAAGCAATCTCCCTCAATTGCTTTATAATAAATATAGTAGTGTTTGTAAATGTATATGCAATCAAATTTTAAGAAAGATATCTGAACATCAAAAGCCTGCCCATTCCTGTTTCTGCATAATCTCATTGCCCTCCCAAGACTCAGACTCTGAAAATAAATGTTGCTTGTACAATGTGTATGTCTATTCACTTTAAATAAGTATACTTCTCAAAGCCGTATAAGTGTGTTTTTTTCCATTACATTTTTTTTTCATGAAGCTGACGTTAAGTAACGCTACAGCTGTTGATTTCTCATAGGGGCTAAATTACAGACAACCATGACTCAACTGGAGGAGGAGGAAAACATAAGGTACCAATCCACCTACGTTGGTTTTTGCTGATAATTTCTGTCTGTGTGATATTTCTAAATGTTTACGACATGTTCTAGCACGCATCCACTACCATAGCAACACCATTCTGCACATCCATTTTAACCACATGGGATTTGTTACCTTGTAACCTGTTGTATCATCAATAGAAGCGAGTTCGGAACACTATGGAACGCTCGACTCAAAAGTCTTTTTATATGCCATAATGAAAATAAACTAAAATGTAAGAGAAACTTTAGAACAAACTACACCATAATCATCAAAACTTATTTTGTTTATTGTTCATCTGGCAAAAGCTGACTGGATTCTGCACATTTATTGCACTTGTTTACTTGGAAACTCAGAAATGTTTTATTGATATTTCATATAAAAGCTGATACTTGTCCAATACATTTTTGTCTTAAAGCTATTACATCATTAGACGTTGTGTCTGAAGCGACACTAGACAACTCCAGTAATTATGTGAGTCTTAGCTCTAAGTATTAGAGCACATCTGTGAGAGATCTGAAAGGGACGATAATAGTCATCCCTTCAGAAATAGCACAGGAAGTTCAGCATTCCTTCGAAGTTATATCAAATAAGCCAAGGCTTGTAAATGGCTCACTTAGACATGCCAGCACTGAACTCATGCATTGACTAGGTTACAAGAAATGGAAGGATCTGCTTGATTTAACAAGTTGAAACTTGTCTTTCTGATTTGTAGTGATAAGAAACTGTATGCTGTAGTATTGGTCTCTTGGGACATTGGTGGGAAAAATAATCCATTCCAAACAGACTGATTTTATTGGGTGAATGGTAGATGTGATGGTAGAAGTGTGTATTCCCTAGAAAATATGAATCATTTTTCAGATGGCCTCCCGCATTACTGTGCAATCCATAGTAGTTCTAGAGCGGATGAGATGGTTGGTGCTCTAGATTATTCATCACATAATGAAATGTTAAGAGCTGTAGGGCCTTATTTGGTACATTGAGCTGGGACAAATGTTGACTTTTTAAATTTCTTAGAGGTAAGCTGAGTTTAAAAAAAACATTATACCATCTATACTGTTAAGAGAATACAGCAACAAGAGTTGCAGTCGAGTAACGGGAGTTTGATCTCAATCATAAAAGCCAAACTATTGAAAAAGGCTATAAAATATGAGGAAACCTTGATTCAAATGCCATTATGCAAAGATTGTAAGAGGATAAAAAGACAACACAAATGGCAAAGATCAGTTCAACCAAAAGGCACTTCACAATGGATGTATAATATGAACTTGAGGCTAACCTTTTGACAGCATACTAATGCCAGTATGTTTAACAGTAACTGAGATTGATATGAAACAAATCAAGTATTGCTTCAAATTGTCTTATGGGTCATTGTATTGTCTCGTTACATTTCAGGTGTGAGGATTTATTTGAAATGTTATAGTCTTACAGTAACTTATCTATAGCCTTCAATGGAAACCATTTCATATTCTGTGGTAGGCCTTATAAGAATAATTGAATCACACCATTTGCTGAATGCTGTTAAAAATAAGGAGCGAGAAGGATACTACCAAGTGGTAGATAAGAACAGGTGAAGTCAAACATAATGTTCCTGTTCACTGAGCACATTAAACAGACAGATTTATGTTCCCTCTGCCAGGGAAGCTCTAGACCACAAGTACACTTGAGAAAACATGGCCTTGAATCTTTCTGGCTTAGGTGGGAATCTTTTCAAAACAGGCTCCAACCAAAGCAAACACTACAGAGGGGCAATGTGGTGGCAAAACCCTCCTCCCCCCAACTCCATCAGCCCTCAGCTACCCTCCTCCTATTCAGGACATACACTGATGTCCCGATGCCTTTGTGACCGATGACAAGCTCTGCACTCCCCTTCCAAATTGCTGCCTCCACCATAGTTAATTTAGTGGAGCGCTGCAGGAAAATTCAAAATCAGGCTTGCAGGAAGCTCGCTTTGCTGAGTAACACCAATTCAGACAATCCCAATTTAACAGATTGTGCTTTTCGAAGCAGCTCAGGTATGCAAATAATACATAGGTATCAAGAGTATCAAATTCTGATGAATCCAACTGTAGACATGTTATAATTGTATGAAATGATCCAATTAAATACAATGATTTTTTTGTTTTGTGTGTCTATTGAACTATTGCTTACTTCTCAATAAACATAAAGTATTTTTTTGGGTGCAAGATGAAATACTTATTTATACTGAAACATTTTGAATTACAGTGTAATCTGTGAGACTGGTTTGTGCCATTTCCAATAGCTTTCCTATAAATGTTTTAATGTTGTCATACTATGGCAATCAAGATTTTGTTGTACAGCCACCATAACTCTCAGCCTTAAATTGTGTATACTGTAGATAGAGATGTCCGTGATCTTTAATTACCCTCTGGTATCAAGCAAGGTCACTGTGTGTCTTGTTGAAACATACAGCCCTGTGTTTAGGCCATGACTCTCCAATAGCACTGCACATCCCATGGGAGTGGACCACCAACCTTGAGAGGAAATGAGGAAAAAGTAATTCATCTCATGTCCAGGTAAAACATACACAACCCTTGATTTCAATCAAGTCCAAACCATTGTAAACCACAGACAAGAAAGGCTAGAGCATTAATCATATCATGTCATTTACAGTATAGGGCAGATTCCTTCTTCCTTGTAATACCTCCGGTCACCTAATTTCATTATTGTCAAGAACTCAGGATATTTTCTATAGTTTTAAGGAATACAAACATAGTGTGAAACCTGCCAATAATCATTAATCTTGAAAGAGCATCTTGAGACTCATCACCATAGTCTTGTAGACAATATGTTATTGATTAATGAAGAAAAGTACCATCCCATTGAGATGCGTACACAATGAATTCAGCGAACGGTGTAAATGAAGCGGGCAGATTAATGTAAAACCAGTCAAAGTACTCATATTCAGTCAGAGCCATTGCCTCTCAATGGCCAAATATGACTATATGACTTGGCAACATAAAAGACGAAGATGTGATGGAGAGGCAATTTAGCACCGCTCTCCATCTTTCTCCATGACCTTTCCCAGATGTGTGTAATGTATTTGGGAGGCAGGCTCTGCTGTAAATAACACGGAGGCAGAATTACAGACCTGTCACCACACCTGGACTCAGTGTGCACAAAATGCCGCCCAATCATCAAACAGAGAGGGTCTGATTGATGTATGAATTTAAGATGACCTGCCTTCAAAGATGGTGCAGTGTCACTGTAAAATATTGGGCCTATTATGCCCGCAAACAAACAATGGTGAAATGGTCCCAATGCATTCATCAAGTCATGATGATTGTCAAGATACTGATTATCTGGAATAGCATCCTAATGAGCAATGGTGTTTGGTGTCAAAGTTAATGGGGTTGGGGAAAGTACAAATCCTTGATAAATGTGTCGACAGACATATATGATATATATGTCAAAAGTGAGGATTTCTTTTTCCTTTTGTGATAATAGATACAGTATATATATATAAAATGCTACAAAAAGAGTAGAGTCAGAACTCAATCGCGGATTCAATCTTTATGAGGCATCATAAGATACATATGTGTGATACATGCAAATACATATCATGGGAATGTCTTCGTAAATTTATGAAAAGTTTTTCTGAATCCATACCAATAACAAGCTGTATTGATCACGTATATCAACAAAACAGACACTTTCCAAAAAGCATTAATTTCTCTGGTCCAGTCCCAAAGCTGTCCCCCTGTTTTACCTCCTCTAAGAATGGAGGGCACAGGAGATGAGAAGCTGCAGCTGTTCCTTCTGAATCTCATTTACCTGGCGCTGTGGCCCTGCTTTGAGACCATATCGGTAATTAATAGCTTTTTCTGTCTTCTAAAGAAACCCCCTGAGCCACTCTCCTACCAGGCGGAAGGAGGGGTGGGACAGACAACAGATTCTTTTCTGAGGAGACAACCTGGCTAAGTAGCAACTTTGAGAGACTACTGAAACATTTAGAAGGGCGTAGGGGTCTGATCTGGGCAGAAAATGAAAAGCAGGCATTCTCACAGAAGCTACCCGTTTTGTTTTATTCATTGATTGATTCGAGGTTCCACTCATTTTGGCAAAGCCCCTGAGTCACAGGCTGACATCAAACTCTGAAGAGCACAGCCGCCACACTAATGATATCTTGATAAAGCACATTCATCACAGTGTGTAATCAGATGCACAACTCACCGAGACACAAGGATGAAACTCAACTCAAACTTGAGCTTGCAATACTATAGTATGTATTTTTATTTAATTTACTGTATAAAACACCCCACCTCTGATTGTTTTATTCCCCCTTTTGTTTACCTCCCTCCGCACTCTTCGTTTGTGTTTGCGAATCTTATCTTAATCAGAGATAGTGAATCTCTGGATATTGAGAAATCTATTATACTGTGAGAGAATAGAGAGAATAAAAAAGGCGATACCATGCTCCACATTCAAGATCTCCTCATTCTCAGCCTCTCCAGGGCTTTCAGAATGTCTCAGCATGTTCAATTAAAAACCAAAAGTCATTAAAAATGTAGCCACCTTGAGACTTCTTAGTAGTGAGCTGCTTTTGGATTCGGCTGGTGTTTCAGAGAATACCTAGGGACACAGATATAGTGCTTTAATTGTCTTCATTTGAAATTAACATTTAGAGGTGCAATAAAGCTAAACAAGCCTGTGAATACTGAGCTTGGGAAAACAGGGCAGGACATCATAAATTAACAACAATCACGAAAAGGCCACAACAACCAAATTGACTTCAAACAGTGCCATATGGGTCAGTGTTGACAACTGTCAGGACTGCAGGGGCAACATGAATCTAGTGAAAATATTATTACCATACAGCTGTAGAGGGCGGACAAAGAGCTATGATTTGAAAGGCATGGCTTGAAGTTGTGTGGTGGTGACAACGAGGCTAGACTGTGATCATACTTTACCAACACAACTCCAGGCATTCAATAATAAATGAGCATGCAGAAACATCTTACCTTTCTCGACTGCTTTACATTCAAACCAATGACAAAGCTGTCCATGTACAGTATCATGTAATCATTCACAGGTTATTAATGAATCAATATTTAATTATATGAAAGCACTTCAGATAGGCTAACTGAAGGTTTATATTAATTGCACTGAATATTTCAAAGCACGCATGTCAATGTAATTGTTAATAATGCCATGGAGCAATTTTAATTTTAATGAGGTGCTGCATCATAATTCAGCAAGACACTCAGTGGCACAAACTAACAAAGTTCTCGAAATTAATCAGGTATTACAGATACCTCAAAGATTTTAAACAATACCAAAGGGCTTACTGTTTTAGTTTAATTTACATACACATGTCAAGAGGCATTTGAAATAGATTACGGTTAATGAACTCATCAACCAAACTATTTGGAAGGTGTCATGGAAACTCATTAATTTCTTCTTACTCTAAGGGGACTGACACTGATGCCATCTCACAGTAACCATGTTTTCGTAATTGCCAGAGTTCTCACCCTGTAAAATAAACAGAGGCAGCCGTAAACTAAGATAAGAGGAAATAGTGGCCTGTAACAATGATTAACTGCCACACACAAGGCAAAGACTGTGCTCTATTTTGAATGGGAGCAGTAATTTGCATGCAACGTGAATATTTTCCTGCAAATTATCATTTGAGCACTGTAACTAACTGTTGGCCCGGTCCTTTGAGGTCAATATTTGGTGCTTATAGTGGCTTATTGTTCTGACCTGAGCACTAGAAGCAGAGCAGCTTTAGTCAAGATAATGAGGGGAATCATTACCCTGGTAACAGCTAAGTGAAGTGCAAACTCTGATAACTAGTGACTGATAAGCAGTCACCAATAAGCCAAAACATACAGTATCTGCATTGGAATACTGTGAATACTGTCTGCAACATATCAAACAATTAACATAACTTTAGGATACCATCTTATGGGGTTTAAGTAGTGAACTACAACAGCCAAGCTAGCACCACTATGAAAATGTCACTTTCCAACTATTCCGATTCTGTGTGGTCCTATTTCTCTGTTGAGTTTACAAACAGTACAACAGCAACCCTGCATATGGGTAAACTCATCTTTGGAAGTTGGAGACTGTGGCAATATACAACAACGTCATGCATATGATTAGACTATCCTAAAATTGACATAGGCCTTCTGCTGCTTTTGTTTGAGATATCTATGATCCCATAGTACTAGGGATGAAAGTTAAAGAGCCATAGTTGCTCGTAGCACAGTTTTTTTCTGAAACTGAGCTTCAGAGTTCTATGTGCAATACAGCACAGCACTCTAGTGGTCACAAGGGGAATGTGTGTGTGTGTGTGGTGTGTGTGGTGTGTGTGTGGTGTGTGGTGTGTGTGTGTGTGTGTGTGTTTCTTTCTATTGCTGTACAAAACTATGAAGGAAAGCCACACACTTCTTCCCAATATACTTCAGTAAATGACTCCCTGAAGTTATATTCCAGATGCAAGGAAAGCAATTTCAATTAAACACATTGTTCAGTGCTCATGAAGCATTTTGAATCCTCTTTCACAGATAATGATAATTAAATCACACGATTTGCATGCAGGTTGTCATTCAAAGAAGGAAAGAGCACATAATATCCATTCATACCCTATCGAAGAGACTTGATGAGCTATATACACGAAGAGAACGATTTTAAATGTAAATTTCAAATGCTGTGTGGTGATGGGAAGGAAGTGAAGTCCTACAATTAAGAGATAATTACTCACATTTAGGATGACATTTTGACATGTCAAACCGTCATGTTTATGTATGTGTGCCTGTTTACCAGAGTTGGAAAGAGAGCATAAAGGAGCAGCAGTGAGGGAAAGAGGAGAGAGAGAGAGAGAGAGAGAAAGAGAGAGAGAGAAAGAGAGAGAGAGAGAGAGAGAGAGAGAGAGAGAGAGCGCGTGCGAAAGAGAGAGAGAGAGTGTGCGAGAGAGAGAGAGAGAGAGAGAGAGAGAGAGAGAGAGAGAGAGAGAGAGAGAGAGAGATTGATATGACCATGCCATTAGTAAAGATATTGAGTTCACTATTGTGTGGCACACTTTAGGCATATTTACACTTACTAGACATGCTAAGGATCTTCACTTCCACAACAGTATATTGTAGATTTATATTGTATTTTATTTCCATATCCTACAGACGCCCCCTTCACGCCAGGGATCAATAAAGTGTTATAGTTCATTGCATGTGGAGTAAAAGGAAAAGACTAGGTCACTTTTCTTATCAGTGATCGACAACCTGCATGACATCTAATAAACGCAATGCAGAAACAATGCAACCCTGGCAAGTAAAGGAGACAATTAAGTACCAACCATACTGCCCTAAGTATTCTCACCCATGAATGGCGTCATTCAGTGGATTCCAAACCTCGATCATGCCAATAATTATTGTATCATTAGAAACCAACTTTACAACTGCTAAATAATTATATAATAATTAGAAAGTACAGCTAAGAACTGAGGCCAGTCACAGTAGGTAGGCCTATGCTGTAATCTCCAAGTTACACCAGAATGAGATGTACTTTTAATTAAATCCTGCCAAATAATCAAGCTTATCTTCCCTATCACATAAAGGGTTGAGAAGCCATACAAATGTCTACAAGAACATAAAACAGATATTAAAGAGATAGGGCTTACCACAGCAGGTATTCATGAACAATGAATCTTTTTGATATGCATGATTGGGGGCTTCTAAGATATTACTTCTCTGCCTTCCTGGAGCATGTAAAATTCATAATGTCATAAATGGTTTTGCTATGTAACAGGTTAAAGAGGGTTTAAGAGATACAAGCTCATTTGAAAATAGCTTAATTTCTACTTTATAAAAGGGAAGATAGATATTTGTTATATGGGCTCTACTACAGCCTATATTGCAAAATGATATAGCCTTTCTTAAAAAAACTGTCATACAGGTACTGTTAAGCAGTAATGGGGATAGAACAAAGGGATGCTGACTGGAAGGCACACATGACTCATCATCAGTCAAATGAAAAGAACCAGCCAAGTCCTGGTCACTACTAGCTTTGTCCAAGTGTCTCCCCTTTAGTAGGTGCAGCATCAGGCAGATTCGATCTATTTCAGTGAACATGACACACAATGTAAATACCACACTGAGCGAAAGTGTTCAAGCGAAAGTATGAACAAGTAAAAGCCTCACATAATTGAGAGGTAGAGAAACTTCCGAACAGCTGATTTCCCGAAAGGCATTTGAATGACTCAATAGTTAATTTGACCGTCCTTAGGGACAGTTATAGTCTCGTGTCTTGTAAGTGGTTGTTAGTAAAGGATATTAATGTAGGTTAAACTAGAGTCATGTCTCCAGTAGCCTAATGTAGCTTAAACAAAAATATAAAGATACAAATTCATTCGAAATATTATTTTCTGCCCGTCGATTTTTTAAACTCATTCTGCGCAACTGCCAAAGTGTGTGCGGAAGTTGTATGCGGAAGTGGCATGTCTGGACTCCAACCGAGGAACGACTGTGGAGATAATTTCATGTCTGAGTGCATGGTTAGTGTATCCTAGTTTTTACCGATTACCTATTAATGCCACAATGTCACCGAGGGAGAGTATTACGGATTTAGTCACAGGAAACAAGATGTTACCGCTAGCTAGCTAAGAAGATGAATGAGCATGCTAGTCATCTATAGCCTACTGTATCAAACAAGCCATGTGTGCATCTGCGCTCAGTGGTATTTTTCTAAACAAAGAAATGTGTCGGTTTTTAAAGACGTAACGATTATCAGTAGACTGTAGTGTCTTATTTTGCGATAATCTTAAGCATTTGTTAAACGTAAATGGAAGTGTATAGTACGACATGTATTCCAAGGTAATAAAGTACACGCTTGGGGTTTTTTTCAGTGAAAAGTGACAAGAAAATGACAAGCCAACCTCTCATCAAATCAAAGCAGACAGAAAAAACGATCAATGGGATTTCCACCCAGGTTGTTTGCACCGAATTCAGCAACTACATATTTGTAGTTCTCACACAGTACGGAAAGATTGGAACGTTAGTTTCAGTCACACCTGATTCAAAGTCGAATGACATAAGCAATTTAATGTTCACCACCAAAGTCCTCCTTGGAAAAGATGAGGTAAGGATGTCTTAGATGTTTGATAGCCTAACTGTTAGTCAATTTTCTGTTGGATTTTTAATATAGCAGTGTTGTTTCCTGGTTTTGTTTTTTTCATTCTGCAGGCTTTGACACATGTTTGTGCAAAAAACCTGGCAACCTTTGTGGCTCAGGAGGCTGGCAACAGACCTGTTCTATTGGGATTGGCACTCAAGGACTGCTCCATTGACTCCATAAAGGACATGAAGGATGTTATAAAAAGTTGTAAAGTCTGGTGACATAGGGAAAATAAAGTTTTCACTTTAAACCGAAAGGTTATTTTGTATGTAGTTATAATGCAGATCAACGCGGCCAGTAGGCTATGTGAAGATGACGGCTGAAGAGCATACAATTGTCATAATTTCAATGGAATAAAAGTGAATGTATTTCAATTGTATTTACGTCTCCACATTATGATTCAGCATTTATTTGAATGTATGGCATATGCCCCACCACACACGCACAAAGACTAGCCTACTAATAGGCTAATGATCATCAAATACATCAATATAATTCCATTATCATTATTTTGTATAGCATGTTCTAAGGTATCATTACATTCTGTAGAATTAAGATTTAGCCTACACCGCTCCTAGTGATCATACAATCAAATTGTATAGGATTACAGTCAAACGGAAATCTCATTGACCTCTTAATTCAGTGTCACGCAGTAGAATCTGGTGCACCTGTAGACCTACAAGCAAGGAGGCGGTTACATTACAGCCTACTTATGTCGCTTACGTCCAGTGTCACATGACGTGACATCCATCTACCTCAATGTGTTTACTTCAATTGATAATGCAGTTCACACATTACGAGTTCACACATTAAGGACAATATATCCCTTTTTCTGATATTAGTCTGAACATTACTTATATCGTGTGTGAATATCCGATCGGTGGTGGACTTCGACCTCAAAACAGCGGTGTCTACCTGTGCACTGAACAAGGAAGGAAGTGTTGCATTTCTCTCTGGTTCCATCGACCCAGTGGCCATTTCTTAATGAGTTTGACAACGCCGACTTTTCACATTGTCAGTCGAATTGAGTTTTAGTTTGAAAAACAATTAATGTTTATTTGATGGTGGCAAGTTCTCAACAGTCACTTTGTCGTGCCATTAAATTGTAGCCTATTCTTCAAAGTTAAACTTATTCAAAGGACACTATCTGTTTAAAAAGCCAATCTGAACAAGGTAAGCTGTATATGCTTGTGAAAAAGAATATGTATAAACTATTTTACGAAAACGTTTAATATGTTGGCAATATAGAACTTCAATGTTCCACAGGTGTGGTGCGCGTAGTGAAGGCTACGTGTGGAAGCCGTGCGCAGCCTCATTCGTAGCCTTCTGGAACACTGGTTGTAAAGAGCTATTGTTTATCCTAACAGTTTATCCTAACAGACTTATTTATTTGAGTGTTGACTTGGTTTCCAATTACCCTTAAGACAAAGTCTCTCTGCCATTAACAGTAATTGTTTATATTATTACACAAATGCAATGATGACATTCTTACTTCACCAAAACAATGTTATCGTTTCAGATGAACAGCTCTATGAAGTACATGGATCCAAGTTCCTCAGAAAATGATACAATTGTACATCTAGCAGCACCTATCCTGCCAGACACGTCAGACATTTCCAACATGACTATTATCCGGACAGGGAATGGATCAATAATAGAGGATCAAATGTTTCTCAACACTACAGCCGCTCAAGTGTTGTCAGGGATATTTGTGTGGTCCGCACTTATGATCACTTGCCATCAGGTAGGCCTCATTCATCTTCAACTTTCAATGTTTTGAATTTGGCTCTGCTTGCAATCTGAAAATCACAGCACACCCATGTGGCAAATTGGTTGGGAAGGAGCAGCCTTTAAGATAACTTTACTGTAGTTAAATACATGCAAATGAGTAATAGGAGCTAGGAGGGGACCTCTGGTTCTCTCCTCCCTTGCCGGAGGACAAGTTAAACAATATCATGATTTTCACTGTAATGCAGTATTGCGTGTCAGTGTCAGATAATGACCAGACATAAATACTTCATCCTCACTGTTACCTCAACTTGGTGCCACAACTTTATAGACCAACAGTCACAATCAGGGAGTTAAAATATGTCCTTTGTTTAAAAAACAAACAAAATGTACAGGATGTTGTTGTCTGTTTCTTGTCACTACTAGAGCCATTAGTCTGTGGTAAGTGTTGTTTAATACAAGCTCCTCCTTTTAACTATGACTGTAACACAGGGCGTCTCATGCCATTCTAACTGATAAGAGCACAATGCAAACAGAGCAGTAATCGATTAGCAGCTAGCCAGAACATAGGTCCAACCAAGCACTATGATTCCGAGCATATGTTCAAGGTTGTTTTTCCGTTACTGCTATACGAGAGTCCTTTTTGTTTGAGAGACAATGTCGAAAGCTTATCATCAAACTCTGGTTTCATTAACAGTGGAGAGAGCACTGTTGAATGGCGTGTGATCTTTTATCAGCAAAGAAGTTCATGCGATAGGGAGTTCACATTTACAGCATCGCCATAAATGATACTCCTACTAAAACATGATCCTATCAGCAGAAGATGGATGTGTTGTGTTTTGATGCCATGCAGCAGTGGAGAAGCCTCTCACATTGTGCTGATGAACCGATAAACCTGCCTGCTAAATATGCTTTCCTTCAACCTTCCAAGCTGGATAGACAGAAGGGCTCCAGGGAATCCTTTTGTGTTGGCTTGAGTTCAATATGATTGCATTCAAAAGGTCACATCCCTATACGAGAATGTCCTCTGTATTGTTCATAGTTGTTTTCCTTAGTACTTCATTATGGAGTTCAAGCCTAAATGTGGCCACTATATTAACTGTGGAGTGGGTCATGTTTGGATGCTTAACAACTGACTATCTTGAAACCAGGGATGTAACTTTTGGGGACAGCTATCATCTACCTGGCAGGGATACTGAAATCCATAGCAGTACAGTGTTGTAGCTGAACAGAAACAACTCTCTGCAATACGCAAAACATTTCCATGCATTTCCTGAACTCTTTTACATGTCATGAGTCCCAGCAAGCGCTGGCAGATTAACATAAGACGTGCAGATGCATCTAGGGAGAGTAAAATACCCTTCAGAAGAAGGTTTAGTATTCTGCCACTTCCTTTGATTTCCTCCTCAAGTTGTTCTCTGGGGTTGTATCCTTCGGCTCAGTATGTGAACTCTGATATACCTTGACCTTAAATGTTCCTTTGCTTTAAGTACTGCAAGAAATGTAGTGCTATAGGGTGAGGGAAGGCACTGATTGTATAAAAAGGTTACATAGATCATGAGACTTTGTGTGATTTGAAATGTGTCAATTAATCACTCAAATCATCATTATAACCTATAACTCCTGCGTCCACTATATGTTTTTTTGTGGCACAGTCATCATAAACAGTGACACCACAACATTCTCACAGGCTTGGACACAGATTCGTTTTTGGTCGAACATGGACACGTACAGGCTCAGAGCTGTCAAAATGAAGGGGTAACAGAGTTATAACCTAGTACACTTGAGTCAGCTAGGGCCCAACTCGGCCAACGGCTCTGCTGCAGTCTGACTTGAGCCATTACACATGCCACAGCTCTGTCTTACTGTCAAGTCAGCATTATGGAGCCTGGAGGATCACAGCTCTTTCTCAGCCATGCAGATGAAATATAGAACATCAGTCTGCAGCCTGCCACTCTTCACTTCTGAAGAGGACCAAATGCATCACGACCCTGCCCCTCAGTGATTCAGCCCTAGAGGCTAGTCTCTAATGGGCTTTTAATCATGGTGCAGGCATCTGTTTGAGTGGGACAGAACTCTAGCAAACACCAGGATGCTGCTCAGAATTGCTACATTTAATTTATTTTAGTATGGATCTTGCTCGTGTTTTTATAGATGGTTGGATAATGAGATTTTACATTCAGTTAGCATTACCTAGTTAGCGCCCAAGGGAGAGCATTAGACCAATATCACATTGAAAGAAAATTGTAGTGCAGAGTTTAACTATTTGATCAGGAATAAGAATAAGGAATTAGATTCTTATCAGGAATAAGAATTCCCCCCAAAATATCCCACCAACTGTGTTCTTACCTTATATTCCCAGCTACAGACAGGTGCTGTGTTTTTTCAAAACGTCATGAATAATATATGTTATAGGTCCCTCTGTTTTAGCCAGCCTGGGGAATGAACTTTTATAACTAATCTGTAAATCTGGAGAATGGGTTTGTACATGTTTACCTGTCTGATTCATGGGGTATTATATTTCATTTCTTTGTGATGCCTAGATTTACACACACCTGAGGTCATATACGGTTCCCAACGAGCAGCGCTACATCATTCGTATTCTCTTCATCGTGCCCGTCTACGCCTTCGACTCCTGGCTCAGCCTCCTCTTCATCAGCAACGACCAGTACTACGTCTACTTTGACTCTGTTCGAGATTGCTATGAAGGTATGGTAAACAAACACCTTCACCCTAACCTCACCCTTCCAGCCTCCTCTCCCCCCGCACAACACCGTTGCCTCAAACCTTTCCTATACTCCCGATGGGCTGTCTCAGCTGGCATCAGGCATGCAATGGGAGGGGGCAGTCTGGTTCTGTAATGGTGGTTAGTCTGTGAGGAGTTTTTTTCTGTGAGTTTAGGAAACAAGCAAAGCTGATATCTAGCCCGCAGACTCTGATGCCAAAAACGGGAAATAAAAGTAACTTGTCAAACTTGTTTTTCTCACCTCTCTCTCGTTCTCCATTAGGTGAGGGGACCTATTGTTCAGGGTGTGTTTTTACCCAGCAGGTGTTATTTTCAGACCTTCTACTTGTCTTTTACAAGGAGGGGGTTTTAGTCGTGTGTCCTTTTTAGATGGAAGGAAGAATACATTTAAGTGAAGATTGCTTGCTTATTTATGCTGAAGCAATATAAAAGAATTGTGTCTTTTAATTCAAACTTAATGGAAATGTTCGTCTTTCTAGCTACAAGTCGTCCACCTTTTAATAATTCATCTACCGTCAGATGCTCTTAGAATTTCCTTCTTTTTAATAGTACTCATTATGTACTGAGGGAATAGGAAAATGCCACAGAACTTTCACAGATGGTGAAATGTAATTTAAGATGGTGAACTGTAAATCAAGTATATTATTTAAGGAATTCATTTCATATTTAGAAAAAGGTTATTGGTCGATGACAATTGCTAGCAGCATCAGACAGCAGGAGAACTCTTAAAGTGACTTTCAGTGCCTAGAGCAAGACATTGACGTGAATCTTGAGTGGACACCACCTGTATTAGCTTTGTCTAAGCCCTCCTGAAATAGCAACAAAAGATTAGATGGGATATCGAGGACAGAAGCTTTAAGCCTATTAGCATTGGGAAGGGAACACAGAATTAATAAAAAATATTTCTGTCCGGCAGTTTATGCAAAAAGTTTAAACGATAAGCCTATTGAAATCTGTGCACATACTTCTGAAGTGTATGTCCAAGGAATCCCATAATAAACATGATGTTTGAGAGTAATCCTCCCTCTCCATTTCAGCGTTTGTCATTTACAATTTCCTGAGCCTGTCCTTCGAGTATCTCGGGGGAGAGAGTGCAATCATGTCAGAGATCCGAGGGAAGCCCATTCAGTGAGTTCACTCATTCCCATCCTCATGAACAAAAATCATGTATTAGTCCTTACCATGGCTTGATGCCTTTGTCATCAAACTAGTTATGTAAGTTCCACTAAAAAGTCCCATTCAGACATTTGGTACTTTTCTCTTTGCGCTACAGTTATTGTAGAAAAGCCCTCAGTCAGGCTCTTTAAACGTTTTGAAAGAAACTGCATTTTCAGCGTGAATGTAGACCACCTGAAACATCTGTTAGGCTTCCACCTTGTAAAGAGCTCTAGTGAAACAAATGATACCACTAGAAGTAGTGCTTCTCTTCAGCTGAAGATTTTGTTCAAGCTCCTCTACCCTTTCCCCTCTCCCAGGTCAAGCTGTCTGTACGGTACCTGCTGCTTGGTTGGAACAAGCTACTCTATTGGCTTTTTAAGATTCTGTAAACAGGTGAGTTAAGTTTCCCTCCTCAACTTGCTAGACACTTCCCCGTTTGGATGCAAATGCATTCATGTACGTTGAAGATGAGGATTTTAAATTGGGATTTTAAGGAATATCTTATACAGCCTCTTATCTAGGTCTACCCCCTGTGACAAAATGACAGCCAAGTTTCTACAGATCACATTTGTGGTTAGAAAACAAAACAAAAACAATCTGAGCCAGGTAAAATCAGCTCTGTAATGAACGTGGAGAAATAATAGGAGCTGTCAGTTCCGAACTTCCGAATAGCGTCTTGGGATGCTGCATGGACTCTGAGTTTAACAGTGATGGAAATTGAATCAGAGCGGTATGTCTTCAAAACAGTGACTAGACGAAGAAAATATATTTTCACCAGAAATGTAAAGTGATAAACACTTGGTGTGTTTTGACAGTCCTACGTGGGGTGTTTTTAAAGCACAACTTGGCTGTTCCTCTGGCAGCACAGTTCCAAAGTAACAAGAAATATTTTCTGTCTCTGTGGGAATGGATGTCAAGGCGGATCAATACTTGAGTTTACCCAGAGGAGGATAAATGATTCAATTTTAAAGCACAATTACAAGTTCGAAACTTTATCAGTTTTGTCTAAAGACCTATTGGTTTCAGAATTCCGTTAATGGCTGCTCCGCTTCAAGAACAGTCTTGTTTATTTTCATCCTGGAGACAAATCTATCCGAATAACGGCAAACTCTTTTTTTTACGCATTGTGTCTGTGTTCATTTTGCATTTCATCCTGTGTTGTTACCCAGGCAACTCTGCAGTTCTGTGTTGTCAAACCAATCATGGCTGTCATCACCATCCTCCTGCAGGCCTTTGGCAAATACCATGACGGAGACTTTAAGTGAGCAGCATTTTTCATTTCATATCATTTCACTTCATCTGACTTGTTCACATTCGACATGTCACCAGGCAGGAAGCCACACTGGCTCTACTGTAGATGAAAGGCAGACTATGAAACAAAGCAGGTCGAGTCAAGATGTCTGCTAACGTTCATGCCTGATTCTGTTCTTCTCTGCAGTGTGACTGGAGGCTACCTTTACATAACTATTATCTATAACTTCTCTGTCAGCCTGTCGCTCTACGCTCTCTTCCTCTTCTTCTTTGCTACGAGTGACCTGCTGAGGCCTTTCGAACCCGTGCTCAAGTTCCTCACTATCAAATCTGTCATCTTTCTGTCCTTCTGGCAAGGTAAGCTTGTACACCAAAGCTTTAATTGAATATAATAATGGCATTGACGTATAACATTTAATATCCAGATAACGGATCGCAACATTTCTGCACTGTACTTTGCGTACGTAAAGATACAAATCCATGTTTGGAGTTAGCTTCTGGGCTAAGTTAGCTAGCATAATACTCGTAGCACGATGTAAACATTGGAATGTCATGTAGGTATGGTGCTGGCCATCCTGGAGCGCTGTGGGGTCATCCCCAACGCCCTATTCATCGACGGACAGGAAGTGGGCGCTGGTACGGTGGCAGCAGGGTGGCAGAACTTCACCATCTGTATCGAGATGTTCTTCGCAGCCATAGCCCTGCGCTACGCCTTCACCTGTACAGTGTATCAGGAGAAGAAGAACGAAGTGCCAGGTAACTTGCGGTTCTCCTTCACATCTGCTGGGTGGATAACCTGCCACACAAGCTGCTTAAATTGACCTTACCCTTTAGGATTAGTTTGACATGTTCCACAGCAAGCAGTGTTCCCTCAGCCACAGGACAGATAACAGTTGATGTACACCTGCTGCATTCACAAATACTCCTACAGTGCAGGACAATGGGCCATGCATATATTACTAGAGGCCATATAATTGCACATACAGTATACCGTCACACACCAAGTCAAATTAGGATGATGTTTCTCTGTGTGGGAGGTGGAGCTGAAAGTACATGCTTTTACATTCCACATCCTACATTTCCAGCCTGTCAGGGGGGAATGGCAGGAGAAGAATGGCCAGGGTGAACAGTGTTTTGAACAGTGCATTGAGCCGGGCCTGAGGTCAGCAAAGGGTGCCGCAATCCCCTGGGGATACATCATTACTCATGGCTCATAGGACAGCTGCTAGCACAGCACAGGATTGGAAGATGAAGCCTACAGTGTAGTGTGAATAGCAAAGAGCTAGAGGTAGCCCTCTGACGTCAATACCGTTCACATGAGCCGAAGACAAATGGAGACCAAGAAAGAGCCTTATGCAGAGATATCAATCATTGGTGCTCGCTTTTCCCTTCAATAGCAATCCCGCTGTGGCCTGCAGCTAAAGAACGTGTGGAAAGAAAGGGAATGTGTAAGTGCTGATAAAGTGTGGAATGTGTCCGTTCTCCATTTCATTTGAGCGGTAAAAGTATGCTTTCATCTAGCTTCAAGATTAAAAAAATAAATAACAGAACGAATACTTGATTTTTTGTTCAGAGCTTTTCCCTCCGTAAGCTCAGAAAAATGTATAATTTGGGTGTTCAGTTAGGGTTAGGTTAATGATGAAAAGTTATAGAGCAATTTCGATTGTGTTTTGCAGAAAGGTTTTTGACAAATTGTCATATCAGAAGCAACGGTCAAAATGTGATGATCCGTAACTAAATTGGATGATATGTTCTGAACCTGAATGCCCGTCAGTCAAAGTATTTTGCCTTCCTATATAGCTGCTGACACTGAGGTCAGGGTTGCTGTATCACTGCTCCCACCCCCGCATCCGTCTAGAAATGTCAGCCTTGTGTGAAGGTGTTTTGTGACTGTAGAGGTCCGAGAGGCTGACATCCCTCCAGGCTGTCCTTTCTCAGACGTCTGGCGGAGTCCGGCCCCTGCAGAACAGGCCAGCTGTGAAGAGAAGCTCAGGGGAGCATGCCTTACCGCATCTCTGACCCGGAAGAACACGTAACCCTCCCTGCTGCCTCTCCAGGGGATCTGTGCAGTACGCTACGCACTGCATGCTGACCCTACAACCTTGAATTGTGTCTGTTTGTGCTGACCTGCTTGCACCAGGGAACTCTCTGGGATTCGGTTTAGGCACCCTGGAAGTGTAGGGCTAAATGCAGCCTGTCTTATAGTTTTGGCTTCTGTGCACTGAGATCATAAAGACGGTTTCCTTGACAACACAGTAAGGAGGAGAGAACGCATATTCTTCTCCACTTATGCCGTTCCCCTGTCACCTCTGTGTATACACTCATTCATCACCTCACAGAAGGGGGCTTCCCTCACTAGACGTTTGTATGGCAAGCATTTGCAGCAACAACAACAACAAAAAAACTCAACAAAGCTGCATGTCATCATAATATTGCGTTGGATTTTTCTTATAAATGCATTGAGAATAATGGTCTCGCTGTGTATAAACTGAATCTGTTGCCAACACCGTGCATGTATCGGCGTGATGTTTGATGTGCTGTTCACGTCTTGTTTCGTAGACAACAACGCCCCCATGCAGAGCATCTCTAGCGGCCTCAAGGAGACGATGAACCCTGGAGATATAGTACAGGATGCCATCCACAACTTCTCCCCAGCCTACCAGCAGTATGCCCAGCAATCCACACAAGAGGTGGTGCAGCCCAGCCAAAATGGCAAGGCAGGCAACGGCAAGGGCTCCAGAAAGTCTGACAAAGTCATGCTGATCACCTCCGACGACGAGTTCTAGGGAGCCGTCTGCCTGCCCAGCGGTGTCCTTGTTTGTTTGTTCACTTTTCTTCGCCACCCCAGGTAAACACTTGTGCAGCACGTGACTTGAGGTAGAATCTGTGTGCTCGATTTCCATCTTGTTTCATCTGAGTAAGGAAAATGAACTCTTTACTATTGTCCTGTTTTTATTAATAATACCCAAAGATAGGATCAAGAGGTGGATGAAATGAGGATTTTTAATTGGCTCCTATGATGAGGTTGGTTTTGTCTCTTCCCTGCTAGTTATAATTCCACAGGAGGGCAGACTGTCTGTTGAACCATATCAGGTATAGCTGTAACTATGCAATTCTTTCCATAAGTTTATTCAGGGGTGTCGTGATCCTGATTCTGCATCAGAGTAGCTGTGAATGAGCTCTCTGGCCACTGAAGTATGTAGTCCTCTCTGATTCATGTCTGTTTCAAAGAAAGGCTGATTAATGTGAGACTTCAGGAGGGAGCCTAGCAAGCAGGCGATGGCTGGGACTGACACTTCGGGGACTGTCTCTTGCATTTGCTTGTTTGAAGTATTTGCTCAGCAGTTCTCTGTTGGGTTCCCCAACGAACGGAAGAATTCTTTCAAAGACATGCTGGCTTTGGAGCGAGCACTTCAAACTGTAGACTTTGACGCTTTGAAATCCTTTGTATCTAACATGCAATGGACAAATTGGGGGATAAGCCAAGCTCCTACCAACTGGAGGGTTATGGTATTCTCATTAATTTTCTCAGCATGCAATAGAGTGTATGATTAAGCTGACTCACACAGTGGTTCAACAGCCTTTATAACAATCCTACATGTATGCAACATCTGCAGTATTGTAAATACTTTCTGTAATACCTTTTTGTCTGATGTTCCAGTTTATTTAGGTGGAAAGTTGTACAGAAATTACTTGCATGATTCCATTCTATTATTAGCAGCTGTTTAAATTCAAAATGTTGATATTTGTGTAAATGCATGGTATTCCAGTAGTATTGTTTGTGAAATTTCCACAAGCCAGATTTATATAGCGCATTGTTGTTTTATGATTTGTAATTTTTTTTGTTGGTTTCAAGGCAAACAGCATAGTAATACAATGTGTATCTGGTGCATAGAGGCTCAGATAATAATTGTACTTTTTTTATGAGCTGTTTGGAGACATGGGATCATTTTCTCACTGATGCCCTCGTGTGCCAATGATTGCTGCCTTACAGGGAAAGCAGACTGAGATGGGTACCAAGTGACCCTTCCGTTGTAGGGTTATTATGAAGCTATGTTGACTGCTAGATTTGTATTTGTTTGCAGATTACATTTTAATGTGTCCTTTTTCCTTGTGACATTTTGCACTCGTCAAAATAAACAAATAATGTGATGTATAGCACCTGTATAAACTGGAGGGTTATAGGATTTGTGTGTGAGTCCTATTAGTAACATTCAGTTTAACAGTATAAGGATTAATGAGAAATATTATTCTTAACTGAAAATTGTTTTAATGAGAAAGACTTTTATTTAAAAGTACAAAAACAGACACAGCAGACCTATTTACAGGAATAATTTACCTCCTTATTGTCAATGAGAACTGAAATAACATTGTATTTATACATAAGGGTAGTTCATTGAGAAAATATGTAAATATATGAATGTAAATAAAATAATTTAGATGTTGAAAATAAAACACAGAAAATCAAATAAATACTGAAGTTAAAACAACAGACATATGAGCAAATTAACGAGCAGAGTAAAGACGTGAGGAAGGGCAGCGGCTTCAGAGTTTTGGCCTTTTGTTTTGCCTCTAGATTGTGTTTTGCTAGTCTACAAAACTGAAAATCCCATTCATATTGACAGTCAACAATATAACTTATATAGATAACGAACTAGAACATGGCAGAAGATACAAGACAGCGGCTGGTAGTATAATAACTAACGTCGGATGCTGTATCAGTTTCACCAACCACCTTACAGGTTCACTCTTAACATGACACGTACAAAGTAAGAATTTGGAGCAGCATACTTCATATGTCTTAGAGCTTTAAATATGTTGTTTTAACAGTAAGGGTGAAAAATGTCCTATGTGCTTAAATCTTTTTAGAAGTTAAAGTATGTAAGGTTTGCTTAAAACATAGATACACTAAGCGTAGGATATTTATATAATAATCCTAACTTCTCAGTCTAAAAGGCCTCTTACAGGGGAAAAACTAACATAAAGTAATAAAGTAGTACCCACGTAGTAATTAAAACATCCACCAATTTCTTTATCATTGCATTGTAATGGGCATAAGAAAATTGGCAACAGCCAGTGTTAGAAATGTACTGCTGTTACAGTGCCGTGTCCCTATAAATAGACATGATTGTAAATGTATAGTCCCAACAAGTAAGATAATGTTTGCTATCACTTACTGTAAATTAAGTTACAGTATGATAAATAGATGAATTAGCCACTACTGAATTCTTCATTTTCTTTATATGCAATGGGAGGCTTTTAAAATGAAAAAATACTAATCAAAATGTAATATCCAATTGATTTGAAACGTGTCACCAAAAATGTATCATGTCCCTCCTTTTCACAACCCACAAACTACCACCAGAGGTCACCAAACAGCTTGTGAAGGGGCTTATCGTTGTCTTAATTCAAGAGTTTTTCTCACCCATTACTGATAGATTACTGACTAACCCGGTGTTATTCTCAGGGGAAACCATAATCTGGTCCCAAATGATACAATTATGATTATAAAGTGACCAGAACTTATTCATGATATATGTAGGTGAAACATTACCATCCCACTGCAGTATTTACATATACCTTTAAAAGTTATTACATGATCACACCACTCCCAGGTATTGAATGTCCCAATAATAAAGACACACATATAGAAAATACACACATGCTATATATCTATATATACACACACAAACATATATACATACAGTAAAACTAAATATTATGAGGAAATAACAGGTGAATCAACATACATTATGAATGGGATGAAAATTACAAATGAGAATGATAAGAGCACAGCAATGGCCCTGCTTGAAAACTCTGAGGGCCGTACAGCAGCAAAGTCACCTCTTAGTGCTCTTTGCAGCTAAGAAACAGGGTCAAAACAGTCATATTCTCTTAAATAAGAGAAAATCCTGACATCCAGAAACATTTATCCCAAATAAAACTGAAAATGACAACATTTAAAAAGGCAGTTTATATTTTAAACTGCTGTTTCAACTGAACAAACATAGGTTACATTTGGAGAAAGGAGAGTCACTGGATTTGGTCATGGCCACTCCTTGTGTCTAGACTTTTGGGACAGGATTTTTCTTTTCTAAGAGTCTGTGTCAAAGGTTATGTTCAAGGTATACTGTTTCAGAGTTACCAACACCGGCAGCAGCACTTTCTATTAACCTAATAGAAGGAATGATTTCTAAGGACGGATTCTCTTGTAAAGTTACAAAGGAGGCAGTTGACAGATTCAGTTATCCTTCTCTTACACTGAAATGAATATAGAGATTTAAGTCTAAGTCTGTAATATACAGGAAATAAGTGAATTGCATTTCATTAGTCAGGACAGCTCACATTATCACTTGATCCAATATGGATTACCCAACATGAAATGACATGTAGAAGGCAGCTTAGAGGCAAAAGATCATAGGTAAGTGCTTGACAATAGAACATCATAAATGTGCTTTTGTTTGCGAAAGTAATAAACCAGACACACCTTATGCAATAAAAGGTTTGACCACTAAATATGATCCACACACCATATCATAAAACCATCCCCCATTCCTACTGTAACACTAGAATGGGGGTTATTCCCCTATCAAAAGCTTGAGGTGTCCTTAGATTTCTGATTTCTTTTTCAAAGTTGCATGGCTCCATCAGCAACCTTTCTGTTACCTTTATACTGTTTCAAAATAAGTGCTATTTATTAATCAGCAATGTTTGTCAAGTTTTCAAAAATGTAACGGACTGACTTCCACCGTATGGTAGCTTTACTTTCTCATAACTTTGAGAAGGAAGTTTGTGTACTGTATTCAATACATGCATTCTGAATCTTCATAAACAAACCAAAACAAAAAGTTATTCTGGCCCTGGACATGGGCCATCCAACCTGCCGTGGTCAAAAATTTAATATGAACTAGCTTTATATAAAATTGTAACTGAAAAATGAAATATCAAAGAGTGTGACAAACGAAAATAAAATATTACAGAGATCACTATAAGAAGTGATGAGAATGCTTAAATGGCTCGATTTACACTGAGACAAGGTAAATATTGTGCTTTTACATAATAGAAAAAGTGTTGTCAGGCTTAGATTGGCATTTGTTTGCATAAATAGCTATATTTTACTGTATTACAATGATTATATATTACTTTAAATTCTGATGCAAATCCTCGATACCACAGGCATCAGAGTTGTCTCAGACCAGTGTTGCCATGACTGGATTTATCAAGTACTCAATCTCACTGCCGTAAGAGCTCATCTCTGCTGTCGTTCAGTCATGGAGGGAGGGGGTCAGCTCTGCCGGTGCTGGGAGGGTTGTAGCACAGTGCAACAGACAATGTTGATTATGTGATAGAAATAAAGTAATGAATGCAGCATGTTGTTATTACACAAGCCACCCCACCTCATTTCCCTGGTCCTTTTACCAAGCTTCCTCTCAGCATGGGGGCGGGGTGGGTTAGGGATGGGTCAGAACCTGCCAGAACCAGGAAGAGGCCAGTCCTGTCGCACTAGGAGGGAGTTGAGAAGGGGGCTGTGTTGGAGCTGTGCTTTGTAGACTTGATAATGGTGATGACGCTGGTGGTGGCCACTTTGCCGGGGGAGAGGGGTCCTCGGGTGACAGTCCGGGCGAAACACTGCAGGGCCTCGTACTTGGCACGCAAGGCAGCTAGCTCCAGCCGCATGCTGACGTTCTCGCGGGCCAGCTTGTCCACCTCCTGCTGCAGCTCCGTCTTTTGTCTCTCCAGCTCCTCCTTCTGGGTGACGCGTTTAATGCGACAGCTGGCGGCGTAGCCCCGGTTTTTGAGGGTCCGTCGCCGCTGCTTCAGCCTCCCCATATCCTCCTTGGTCAGGCCCCGCAGGTGCTGGTTGAGCTCACGCACTGACATGGCCACCAGTTCGTCGTCACTGACCGCCGTGGCATTCTCGCCTGCCTCCTTTTTAACCTGCAGCACAGACACAAGGAATAAGACACTGACGCTGCTGTACAACACACAATACCTCTGATAGACCGTTTACATTAAAAATTCAACTTTGGTTACACCTTACCTTTAGTGCTTTGCTTGCTTTAAAAAGAGTCGTCATACCCTGCATGCATACAAATGACCAGACTCCCACAAAAGTTACACTATAAAAAAAGAGAGAAAAACAAATTAGATATTTTACAATTTAATCAACATATTTAGTTCAAATACAAATCCTAAATGGTGTAGAATTGACATTGGTGACATTAGAGAAGCATAGAGTCACTGTCCTTCTCCAAAAAGCCTACTGAATAAATACCAAAACAACATTCCAGAGTTGCGTCACTGTACCATGCTCTGGAAATGTTAAAAACAGTCACAACCAGCAGAGGTCAGTATATTGCGGGGAGACGCTTGGATGAACTCTTAGGCAACCCTGTTTACGTGCTGAGTGAGGAGAGCCGTAACAATGTAGTTCACTAGACCGTAGCAAGACAGCAAAAATAGAAACAGGTCAGCTCTCCCCACACAGCTTTTGATCTCTCTGCTTAGACACTCTGTTGAGGCTATTTTTATGAAAGCAGTTTTTAGAAAGCCATATCTGTTCACTACAGTGAAATGCATGCCTTTGAGACTGCCATATGGTCCAAAAAAAGAGACACTGCTGTGAACTGGTGAAAAGACAAACAGTCCCCAAGGCTCCATTTCAGCCCCCATCCACCAGCCTGATTGTGAGTGCACTGCTCTGTAGCCTCCTGCTGCCATGGAAACGCCCTGTAACTGGGCGTGGGAGTGCAAGTCACATGGTCTGCCAAAGGGTAAACAAGCCTCATTCATAAGCCCGCCATAACCTACACATGGTAGAAATTACAAGAGCAGACCCAGTCTGAACCACTTGGTGAATATAATTAATTATTTGAACTATTGGTTTTCACTATTTGACAATTATTTGCCTCTAACTTCTGAGGACACAAACTATATTTTTTCTGATATAGCCTACAATAGTAGCCCATTTCTTAGAAACGACCCATCCGCAGTAAAACGTGCTCTACACACAAGCATTAGCTTGCATTTAGGGTTATGCTGAACTTTACAGTCTAGCAGATACGCATGTGGAAAATTCCAGTAGATAGGATGTCACAGAGGCATAGTTTCCCTTACAGTCACAAGTGTATTTTTGCTTAGAGACAATGTACTCTATCAGGTTTAGGCCTGTGTCTGGTTGGTTGGATCTTATTACACTGGGCTTTCCTAAGCTGCTCTATGCCCTTATTTAACTCTGCTGGTTATATTTAGCCCAATGTGCTGACACTAAATTCTGCCAACTAAACAATTTAAGTGAACTGGTGATAAGCGATACCCCATTAAGAGGCAACATATTCTCCAAAGCCCATTGGGCAGCACTATCTCCAGCAAGAAACCAGTGGGTGTGGTTGTGTTGGAATATTGGCGCTTTCTAAACGTCCCTAAAATAAACACTGCATCGTAGCAGGTTCTGATAGCTTTAACTGGAGTTCGCTCATGTTTGAGATATCTAAATATATGTTAATGCAGGTACATGCAACCTAACAATAAGGAACGTTGTGCTTCGGTAAACCACGTACAAGAATACTGAGCAGAAAATAAATCCCTTAATGCAACGAAAGACAGAAAAACATCAAGAAAGTTTAGCTTGCACTATTGCATCACAGGGAAACCCTGGGTATACTCCTTGTAAGGATCACTGTAGTGAGGTGGAAATACAGGGGGGCCTCAATTTTCTGAGCTTAGAGGCCAGGTTGTTTCCTTGAAATTCTTTCTTAATGTGCACTCTGGTTTTGGAAATGCTAGTATGATGGACTCTCAAGGTCCATCTGGCTTTCTTCAGTGAGACAAGGCAGAGCTGGGACAAGGCTCAAGCTCTACAGCTTTCTGTTCCTGGAAGTCACAAACTATTTCATGTTCAGTTATACTTATGAAAAGGTACAATGGTAGTTCTTCAGAACGTATCTGACACACTGGTATTCCTATAAACATTGTCTAGGAGAAACCATAGAAGGTGAGTGAAGTGTGGATAACTGAACCACATTCCTGACTAAACACACACACACAGAGAAAGGAAAGGGGCCCCTCTTCTCATTTGGGCAGATAAATGCATTCAGACTATGTACTGGTAATGGAACTCAAGTCAACAGTCCCAGTTGTAAAACCATTTTGCTCTAAACAACAAAATGTCTGGAATTCAGATGCGTCTCATGTCCCCTACTAGCTCACATGTAATGACTTAAGAGTGATAAAGCATAGAGAGAGAGCACTATGGAGTTCATGACTTCTTATACTATGGTATGTGGGGGGGGAAAAGGCGAGGAAAATAAACTCTTTGCTGGCAAGAGGGATGATTTCATCCTCTTGGTACCTCAGGTTACACAATACATAACATAGCGGTTTCATGCCGTTTTAGGTTTGGGATAACTAAACAGAAAGCACATTCATTAGCTATTCAACTATTTGTAAATGTCTGTTATGTGATTTTTACATATAACTGCCACTTGTTGTTGTCCTCGACTCAAATTCAAGCCTGTACTTCATTTACAACAGGTAATACTTTGGCCGCAACCTTTCACCAAGACAAACAGAAGATGAAAGACCTAAGTGCTTGTGTTCCGGTGATATATCGAGTGTTGTCTTGTGGTTGCGGTTTGTTTTCCCTCTCTTTTCTTGTGGGTTCAGCATCGAGCAGGCATGCTGCTCCCCTCCACGCCCCACTTCTACGTTCCTCTGGCAAGATGGAAGCTTCCTTTTCCTAAGATTGTGTCCCCTGTTCTCAGGGAGCAGGAGACATCCCGCTACAGACTGGGGCACCCGTAGCTCTCTCTCCAGCACAGCACATTTGGTGGGATATTATGTAAAGGAAATGGAGAGCATAACTGTGCTGTGAGTCATGCTGTTTACTGGTAAAAATGAGGACAGGCAGTAGGGAATCACACCCTCCCGAAACTGACGTTTCCTGGAAAATCCCGTTGTTTCGCAGGGAGGAAGGAAAAGTACAGGGAAACTTGGAAACGACTGGCATGACTGCAGGAACATTCAGCGGAAAGGGAGGAGAGGGAGCAAGATATCTGAGCGAAGCGACTTTCCAACTTGAGACTCAGGGATTTGAAGGAATGTTAAGAATTTAACATTTAAAAAAACAAAACAAAGAGAATCCTGTCCTAATTTCACCCTGCGGAAGCCATGACATAGAACAGAAGGAACAATCATCCATAGGAATACGTGTGCAATAAAAGCACAATTGATCATGTTTTCCATTTCCTAAGACTGGGTGTGGGATTAGTTTATGCAAGAGACTTGAGATGACATCAGCAAGAAAAATCTTTACGCACACTAATCCAATCCTGTATTAAGTCGATAATATTTTTATTCTGTCTGAGTAACTCTTATTTCGATAATACCACCTCTAATTGAAACAATATTTTTTTTCTTTCTTACTATACACCCGTTAATACTATAATCACCAAATCAGGAAAAACAAGGAACTTTCCTTTCCAGATGATTCCTCCTCACCACAGACCACAGAGTGATGTAAGCTCTGGTCTAAGATCCAGAAATTCTTACTGAGAGCAGGAATGGGCAGAGGGCATATCTCAGTGGGTGGCTGACGTTTGACTCAACATGTAATATATTTTGTACAGACTGTGTTTGAGAAATGCTTATGACTCATATATTGGGAACAGTGCTTCAAAATATCTGTAATGTGAAGCCCAATCTTGAATTTAAAATAAATTCAATAAGTTCCAATTTGTGGGTATAAACACTATTACTGTAGTTTTCCAGTAAAAAGGATGTAACTCATAATGAAACCATCACGTGTGTTCCTTGAGTCATACCTTCACTAACCACAGCTTTTCATTTATTTTCAAAACACAGAAGAAAAACCATGCAAGTCCCCTTGTCTATGATCACATTTCTCTTGATCCCATCCTGAGAAATATATATTCACTGCATTAAGATAAGGCTGAGAAGGCATATTGTGTCATCAATGGGTAAGTAGATGGAATCTAGCTTCCTTCTCACTTTGACATCATCATATCAGTCACCGAGCCACGCGTTATCCCCATGAGAGAGCACTGCACACACACTCCTCCTCCGCCTTTCTGAAAGTAGAGAGATCCAGCACACTTGGATGTAGGAGGTCTTAACCACAGATACCTCATCAATAGTGACTCAGCCGGCCCCTTGGGCGAGGTCCTGGGCCCTTCATGGGAACGTTTATTTTTTTCTAAGTAAGTACGTTTATGAGATTGTCTCATATTTTCCATCAAAATCACAATGCCCTTAAAGGTAAAATGTCGAAGGTTGGTCCAGACATGAAACGAAATATACTTAGATACAATTATATTGTTGATGCCTTATTTTATTTTTTTACTATGGGGGAGGCACAACATGGTCAAGCCTACCCAGCAACAAGCTTTTTTGGACGGTGACGTTCAAATTATTGCATTCACTGTAGGGCTGGGAGTAGATTCGATTTAATCTTGGACTGTGTTATACTGTGACTGTTAAGTTTTTTTGCTGAGCCAGGACCTCTGCAAGACACTGTACTGTCATATTAAGCAGTTGGGAGAGCAAAACAACACTTCATATCAAGTAGGATAATCAAATGTCATTCCATTTACTGTCTGGAGATACTTGCAGAATATACGAATGCAACTAAAGAAAATAGTTACGAAGGACAATGAAGCTGTCTGATGTTTATAGTTCAGGTGTACAGACCGTATTGAATAAACACGTCACCGTCTCTCTAGTGGACATAGACTTAACGCGTCGAAGAAAAAACTGCAGGATTGCAGCCTTGTCGTCTAGAGCGGTGCTGTTTTGTCCCTTTGAAGTGGAACTTTTTGCGGCCCCTTTTTGAATTATCCTGGTGGTCTATCCTGACATCTTGCCCTTTGTCCTAGAACTCTACAATTTAGACCACGTGTTATTTTGTACGTAGTCGGAAACTATGAAAACATGTAGGCCTAGCGGGGGATTGTCAACAATTGGTTATGATATCAGAGTTTTTAGCCCAACATAGTTAATATACCTAATGTAGCCTTTAAATTATAGAAGATACATAGAATACTATATTATTGGGGAAATTATGATATTAGAGTTTAAACCATTAAGCATTTTTTAGGATATAGCTTAACATACATAGGCTACTACAAAATACATTGATAAACTGGCTTTTGGGATAGCATAGTCTTCCCTGGCACGTGTCTAAAATAAATCTATATTTCTAAATAATCTTCAAGCTTTACTATTAAATGGTATTTTAAACGTTGTAATGAAACGATCTAAAAACATGTTTTACGTTTGAATTAATAAGTTTCACACGCGTACCCTACAATCTGTCACCGTAACATCAGCAATATAGATAGGAATGTCGACATATCTTCCCAGAAAAAAAACTTCCCAGAAAAAAATATTTCCTCACCTTGTGAGCACGGATATTCTTTCAGTGATGCGTACAACTTTTGAAGTTGCTTTCCGATAGGTTTGAAGTTACTTGTCGCAAAGTAGCAAACGTGTCCAGCAGTCGGACTGCAATGTATCCCCCTTCTGAATTAACTACAAAACAACAACAATGTAACAACATTCCACGCTTTGCTTCCGACAGCATTCACGTCACCAATTCCTCGTGACCGCCCCCTCCATTCATGAAAATAACTTTCTGCTGACGTGAGTCAAGTGGGAAACTAGGAGAGGCCAGAAATAGAAATGAGACGCAGCTGGCAAATGCATGCTTTTAGGGAGTTTGCGAAATTAATCTGTAGATTAGAGGCAATCTGCTGATGACGACTATTGGATTTAGACTGTAAGCAAACAAAAACAAAAATGTTGGTTCTGTGGCCTTTACTTGTCCACTCATCCACTAGACTAACGCCTTCCAGACACAACGTCTTCTATGAGGAGGGAACAGCGCCACCTGTCTCCCATCGGTCCCTCATGGACAATATTTACATAATAAATATGTAGCCCAAATGCTTAAAACGATTGCTGTATTTTCCGTCTTACACTCAATTCATTTTCTCTTTTACAAGATGCACTTCTCACAATAATTGAATGAAATACTTTATATAAAAATGTTGCGCATGTGTGTAAAAGGTTGTAAAATATTTACTTTTTAATTAAATCGAAACTAAGATGTTTAACATAATTAATTACAAAAGTTTATATATTTTACATTACTGAAACTTTATTAGTTGCACTTTAGGATATGGCTACACAGTACGTTTTTTTTTAGAAAATTCCACATGGTTGACTAAAGACTTGAACGGTGTGCTGAGATCTTTAACTTTATCTCATAAATAATCATTTAACCTCTGAGTTGTCATGCTAAACTAAATATTGTCCAATCGGAGTAGCTTACATAGGCTATTGTAAACGGATCAGGACATGTTTATAACATAGGCACATTTTTAGTAAGTCTCATATTTGTGTCTGTGCATTATTACAATAAAGTATGGTTTCCTTGATTAACGTGACATTTTTAAGAATATCACAGTATTACTTGCAGTTTAAGTTATTTTTCTTTTGTGTGGTGTGGTACAAAAATAGGTGTGGTAGCCTACAATGAAACTCCCACAAAAGCAATATCATCCTCATAATTTGTGCATACGAAAAGTTTTTGAAAAGCTATTCAAGCTTGTAAAACACAACAACCAGACAGGCACGCTCGTGTATGAATCCACACAGACAGAAATCCCCGCTCAAGCAGAACACGCACCGCTAAGCTACGGGGCAGCACACGGTGCGCATCGCGCGCATGTGTGACGTTCTTGAATACAATACGTTGCGGAGAAGGAAGTTCCGCTAAACAATCTTAGCCCTCAAGCTAGCTAGTAAGCTAGCTTTCCAATGCAAAACTAATTTTGATCCCAACCTAAAACATTTAGAAATGAGATAGCTTGCTTTGCTTTACAAATAGATAACTTCACAGTTAACTATGAACTGCTCAATAACAGAGCTTTATATGTCGTGTTTTTCTATTCCGCTCTGATTATAGCTATCTCTCTAGCTCGTTTGCTTGTTAACCTAGCCATTCCCATACAAAGAAGCAGATACAGTACATGATCTAAATTAAGATGAATCGTCCAAAGCCCACAGCACTAAGGCGTCCCAGTGCCGCAAAACCATCAGGTATGTAACAAACAACTGTAGTCAAGTCTAGACATCGTCTAAAACATTGTATCAACTTTGTTTACAATCTATGTCTTATTATGCTTTGTGAGACAGCCCATATCGCAGTACTTCTCAGCTGACTTTGGAAAGAGTTCAAAGATGCAGAGCTAGTTAAATACGCATTTTCTGTAGTGGATAACTATCAATGATGTTGTTACTCTACCAGGGCACCCTCCTCCTGGGGACTTCATAGCATTGGGGTCAAAGAGCCAGGGTGGAGAGTCAAAAGCACCTGCGGTACTTCTGAAGCCATCATCCACCCCCTCTGACCGTAAACGAGAGGCCTCTTCATCGCTCCCCTCCTCTTCTGGCCTGTCCAGCCTTGTGAAGCGCCCCAAATTATCCTCTACCCCTCCCGTAAGTGCTCTGGGGCGACTGGCTGACGTGGTTGCAGTGGACAAGAGAGCTATATCACCCTCTATCAAGGAACCCTCAGTGGTGCCATTAGAAGGTAAGACACTTAGATTATTATGTGTGTTAACTGGAAATGGTAGAGGTCCTGACATATTCAACTGTATCTGATGCTCTTTGAACACTGTGCCATTCTCTGTAGTCCCCCCAGCTGTGCTGCTAGATGAGATTGAAGCAGCAGAATCCGAGGGAAATGACGACCGCATCGAGGGAGTGCTGTGTGGGGCAGTCAAACAACTGAAGATGAACAGAGCCAAGCCTGACATCACACTGTACCTCAGCCTCATGTTCCTGGCTAAGATTAAGCCTAACGTCTTTGCCACGGAAGGCATTATTGAGGTAAGAATTGAGACAAACTATCGGATGTAGTTCCATTCAGTTTCACAGGATGTTCATAGTTGTCTTTGTGCACAGGCGTTGTGCAGTCTTCTGCGCCGAGATGCCTCGATCAACTTCAAAGCCAAAGGTAACAGCCTTGTGTCTGTCCTCGCCTGCAATCTGCTGATGGCTGCCTACGAAGACGATGAGAACTGGCCAGAGATCTTCGTCAAAGTGAGCATCTTTTGGGTTTGATTTTGTCAGCTTTCTACAATTTACCAAACCAATGAAAACAATCCCAAATCGGTTTAGACTAATTTGAACTTTTTGATGCTGATGATGATTTTCAGGTGTACATAGAGGACTCTCTGGGGGAGAGAATCTGGGTGGACAGTTCCCACTGTAAGAACTTTGTTGACAACATTCAGACTGCCTTTGGCACCAAGATGCCCCCTAAAAGTATGCTGCTGCAGATAGACACTGGCCGCTCTGCGGGGGATCTCAGTGCAGGTAGGAGTGTGTAGGCCAGCTTGTTCATCTAGACATCCTGCCATAGAAGGCTTCAGTGTGAACTGACGTCTAACCTGTTGTGCTCCAGGCAGCAGTCCTCACCCGTCCACCCCAGACGAGGATGACAGTCAGACTGAGTTACTGATTGCCGAGGAAAAGCTTAGCCCTGAGGACGACGGTCAAGTTATGCCAAGGTATTGTTTCCTGAAGACGTTGGTCTCTTCTGCGTTGGTTGAGATGATATGTCAACGTTGAGCTTTAAGAAGCATTTTGTGTTTCATTCTCCTCTTCGCCGTAAAACAGGTATGAGGATTTGGCTGAGAGCGTGGAGGACTACGTGCTGGACGTCCTGAGGGATCAGTTGAACCGCAGGCAGCCCATGGACAACGTCTCCCGGAACCTTCTGCGTTTGCTCACTGCCACCTGTGGCTATAAGGAGGTGCGGCTCATGGCTGTGCAGAGGCTGGAGATGTGGCTACAGAACCCAAAGGTGAGAGGTGCAACACAGCCACTTTACACAAGGCATCCGCATCAACCATCATACATGGTAGTTGGGAATTGCTCTTCTGCAGGAGATTTCAATTCCTTGCTTATTTGAGATGTTCGTACGCTGTTTTTCCAAAAAATCGTTCTTATTTAACTGTGTGTTGATGTGTCGTTGTGTGGGCAGTTGACTCGTCCAGCTCAGGACCTCCTCATGTCGCTGTGTATGAACTGCAACTCTCACGGAGCGGATGACATGGAGGTGATCTCTAACCTGATCAAGATCCGCCTCAAACCCAAAGTCCTGCTCAATCACTACATGCTCTGTGTCAGGTGCGTAGGCAGGTCTTTTCGATCCAGGAATCCTTTCTGAGGGGAAAAAAAGTTCAAACCACCTAACTGTGCTGTGCTTGCGTTTGGTTTCCAGAGAGCTTCTGAACGCACACAAAGACAACCTCGGCACGATGGTGAAGCTGGTGATCTTTAACGAGCTGTCCAATGCCAGGAACCCCAACAACATGCAGGTTCTCCACACGGTTCTCCAACACAGCCCAGAGCATGCTCCCAAGGTACGAGAATACTCCATACTGACACCTGGGAATAAACAAGCTCGCCTTATCACGTCTGTGCATTTCTATATCACCTGCCTTCTCTCTGTTCTTGTTTCTCTCCTGGCCCCAGTTCCTTGCCATGGTGTTCCAAGACCTGCTGACTAACAAGGACGATTACCTCCGAGCCTCGCGGGCTTTGCTGAGGGAGATCGTCAAACAGACCAAGCACGAGATCAACTTCCAGTCCTTCTGTCTGGGCCTGATGCAGGAGAGGAAGGAGGCCGTCTATGTAGACTTGGAGTTCAAGGTGAGCAACGTGCAGACTGTTGACTACCAATGCAATCTCAGTCTTTTGAAAGTCGCAGGGTCTTATGTTGTCTGTCTGTCCCACAGGAACGGTTTGTCATCCAGGTGACTGACCTTCTTACGGTGTCCATGATGCTGGGCATCACCGCTCAGGTCAAGGAAGCCGGCGTCGCCTGGGACAAAGGAGAGAAGAAGAGTGAGTGTAAATTGACCTATCAACCGTTGCTTTACATTTTTTCCAGCTTCATTTGAACACCCCAGTTAACACCCCACTTTGTGTCAGGTCTCGAGGGGCTGAGGTCCTTCCAGAACCAGATAGCAGCCATCCAGAGGGATGCTGTGTGGTGGCTTCACACGGTCGTGCCCACTATCAGCAAAACTGGTGCCAAGGACTATGTCCACTGGTATGTAATGGACTAGTACATTGAGCGTTTGTTAGTTGATGGAACACTGTTGGTATGAAATACTGGTTACATGTCCTTCATGCACTTGTTTGGACTGATCCTCTTTCTTCTCGGATTCTCTTCCCTAGCCTTCACAAGGTGCTTTTCACAGAGCAGCCAGAGACTTACTACAAATGGGACAACTGGCCCCCTGAGAGCGACAGGAAGTGAGCGTTTCAACGACCAGAAAGTTCTGTCTCTTACAACAACAGCGGTTGTTTCCCTCCCTCTGTTCGTGCCAGTCTTTAATTCGTTTCTTCTTCTTTTTCTCTCTAGCTTTTTCCTTCGTCTGTGCTCTGAAGTGCCCCTGCTGGAGGACACATTGATGCGTATCCTGGTCATCGGCCTGTCACGCGAACTTCCCCTGGGCCCCGCTGACGCCATGGAGCTGGCCGACCACCTGGTGAAGAGGGCAGCCGGGGTGCAGTCAGATGGTACGTCTTTGACCCGGGCAGGGTCTCGATGCGACCTCCGTATCGCTCAGGATGCGTGGCAGGAAGTGACACTGAGTTGACTTGATGTTGTGAGGGAGTCAGGTGGCTGAGCGGTTAGGGAATTGGGCTTGTAATCAGAAGGTTGCCGGTTCAATTCCCGGACGTGAAAACTGACGTTGTGTCCTTCGGCAAGGCACTTCACCCTACTTGCCTCGGGGGGGAATGTCCCTGTACTTACTGTAAGTCGCTCTGGATAAGAGCGTCTGCTAAATGACTAAATGTAAATGTAAATGTTGTGCTGTAGATATGGATGTGCTGAAAGTGGAGAGGATCCAACTCATCGATGCAGTGCTGAACCTGTGCACATATCACCACCCTGAGAACATCCAGCTGCCTGCAGGGTATGTCCAGTGCTTCTCTGTGCTGTGTTACTGTCAGGGAAGTCCTGGATTACTACAGTAGCAGAACTAGTAGTTATTCTTCGGAATATAAACCAAATTGTTGTCGTAGGTATCAACATCCCAACCTGGCGATATCTACTCTATATTGGAAGGCGTGGCTTCTACTGCTTGTTGTGGCTGCATTCAATCCTCAGAAAATAGGTATGACTCATCACCTGCAAGTCTCTGTTAAGTCTTCATATGCAGGATTACACAATTGTGTTTTCAGTTGTCTTTACCTTCATATACCTTTGTGTTTCGTCAGGCTTGGCAGCTTGGGATGGCTATCCCACACTGAAAATGCTCATGGAGATGGTCATGACCAAGTAAGCATGCTTAAACTCACAAGCCTAAACTCAAAATATCAGTCATCACCCGAATAAACATGTTCTCATCCTGTTCTCTTACCCGCACAGTAACTACTCCTATCCTCCCTGCACGGTTGCGGACGAGGAGACCAAGACTGAGATGATCAGCCGGGAGCTGCAGATCTCCCAGAGAGAGAAGCAGGAGATTCTGGCCTTTGAGAGCCATCTGGCAGCAGCTTCCACCAAGCAGACCATCACAGAGAGCAACAGTCTGCTTCTGTGCCAGCTCACCAGTCTGGACCCACAGTAAGAGCTCCGCTGAACTACTCACATCCTAGCCTCGGCACTCCTTCCTTTTGTGTCTGAATGCTATGCCTGGCTTGGTATTTCCTGAACAATCAGTCGGATATCCCGGGAAAGTGTCTTCGATTTTGACTGGACTCGAAGTGGTGTTGTGACTTGTGTGTGTGTGTGTGTGTGTGTGTGTGTGTCCAGGGGCCCTCCTCGCAGACCTCCTCCCCAGGTCCAGGAACAGGTGAAGACCCTAAACCAGTCCCTGCGTCTGGGCCACCTGCTTTGTCGCAGCCGCAACCCCGACTTCCTGCTCAACATCATCCAGAGACAGGTTAGCGTTGCCGTGACACCCTCTCTCAGCACTGGCTCACCTCTCTCCATCCCCCTGGGGTTTGGCGTCTAACCCGTTCCCCCCTGGTCATTCTAGGCCTCGTCCCAGTCAATGCCTTGGCTGGCTGACCTGGTGCAGTCCAGTGAAGGGTCCTTGGATGTGCTGCCTGTGCAGTGCCTGTGTGAGTTCCTGCTCCACGACGCTGCAGACGACACCATGCCCATCGAAGACGAGGACGAGGCAGAGAGCAAAGAGCAGAGAGCCAAAAAGCGACAAGTATGAAGGGATATTGTTTCCCCAAGCCAGATCCATTGCATATTTAGTGTTTTTTTGTCTAGACGAGTCACCAATGTCTGCGTCTGTCCCCTGCCAGAGGCAGCAGAAACAGAGGCAGCTGCTTGGGCGGCTGCAGGACCTGCTGTTGGGTCCTAAAGCAGATGAGCAGACCACGTGTGAGGTGTTGGACTACTTCCTGCGCAGGCTCAGCTCCTCACAGGTGGCTTCAAGAGTGCTGGCCATGAAGGTATGGTGTCTCGCAGTCCAGTAAACCACACACACATACACTTACACACTCGCGCAATGCCTGTATGGTATGTGGAGCGGCTAACCGTCCGACGTCGCAGGGCCTGTCTCTGGTGCTGACGGAGGGCGGGCTGAAGGACGGAGAGGAGAGGGACCAGCCCATGGAGGAAGACTCGGCCGACGGTGAACTGTTGCCAGGTTACCAGTGGCTGCTTCAAGACCTCCCCAAACTCCCGCTGTTTGACAGCGTGCGAGGCATGACGTCCACTGCCCTACAGCAGGTCTGTGTCCACATACACACTCTCAGTAGTGTATTGCCATGAGGCCAGATAATAAGAATAAGAATACCTTCGGTTATGGTTATATACGTAAGGCAGATCACGTTTTCAGTCAACCAACCAGTTCTCATCACCCTAAACACTTATTGATTCTCTTGTGTTTGATCTTCCCCAGGCCATACACATGGAGACAGACCCTCAGACCATCAGCGCCTACCTCATCTACCTATCCCAGCATGCCCCGGTGGAGGAGCAGTCATCTCACAACGACCTGGCGCTGGTAACCCATGACTACGCATGTCCTCAGTCACACGTCCCCCTGTACTTGTAATGACAATGCCTTTATTGAGCACGCTGTCGTCGTGTCTCAGGATATAGCGCGGCTGATCGTGGAGCGCTCCACCATCATGAACAGCCTGTTCTCCAAGCACTCCTACAGGCCAGAGTCCCACGCCGTGCTCTCCGCCCTGCTCACCATCTTCTCCACCTACATCCGGAGGATGAGGAAGACCAAGGAGGGAGAAGACCTCTACAGCTGGGTAAGGACTCGCACGGACGTTTGGCTACGTGTCGCTACGTTTCGTCGTTCACGTGCTGTGTGTAACGTGTGTGGGTGTTCTCGCCTGCCTCAGTCCGAGTCTCAGGACCAGGTGTTTCTGCGCTGGACCACGGGGGAAACGGCCACCATGCACATCCTGGTGGTGCACGCCATGGTCATCTTGCTGACCTTGGGGCCGGCGAAAGGTACGGAGCGCTGGCATCCGAGTAGCACTCTCTCCATCGACCTAGTGACATCTGCTGTCATGCTGTGGACGTCGCACTGGAAACATGTCTGTGCTTTTGTCCATGTTTTCAGGGGAGAATGAATTCTACAACCTGCTTGACATCTGGTTCCCTGACAAGAAGCCCCTCCCCACGGCCTTCCTGGTGGACACCTCCGAGGAGGCTCTCCTTCTTCCCGATTGGCTGAAGCTGCGGATGATCCGCTCAGAGGTCGCGCGATTGGTCGATGCAGGTGCGAGGCCCACGATCCCGACGTTGCGGCGTCCGTTTTTTAAAAGGGGTGGTGAGTGATGCATGGCGATATGGAAACACGCGCTTGTATAACCGGTCCCGACTTGTGTGCGTTCTGTAGCGTTGCAAGACCTGGAGCCCCAGCAGCTGCTGCTGTTCGTGCAGTCGTTCGGCATCCCAGTGTCCAGCATGAGCAAGCTGCTGCAGTACCTGGACCAGGCCGTGTCCCACGACCCGCAGACCCTGGAGCAGAACATCATGGACAAGAGTGAGCCTCCGCTCTACGCTGCCTTCACGTCCCCTCTGCGTGGCGACGTTCGGAGGGTGCGGGTCGCTAACAGCTCTGTGTGTCTCCGCAGCGTACATGGCCCAGCTGGTCGAGGTGCAGCGTGAGCGAGGGGCCACCGGGGGGCACACTTTCCACACACTGCTCAGCTCCTCCATTCCCGCTCGGAGAGGTTTGTTGTGCCACTCGATGAACGTCGTAAACGAGGGGGGTACGTTTTTGGTTGTGTCAGTTAACCAGTGATTGTGTTGTCCACCTCACAGACAGTGCGGAGGTGAGCCGGGCCAAGGTCACCGTGGAGACCCCTCATAGTTCTGTCAAGATGAGAGCAGCCTACCAGATACCTACAATTGGTCCGGACGATGACCTCACTGGCATGCTTGCTCAAGTAGGCGCATTTGTCTCAAGTTTCATGAAAACCCTGCCTGAAGTCAATTCATTTGACCGTTACAGAGACTATGATTCTCTCTCATAAACTTTGATAAAAAGCGAATATAAAGATTAAAGCATTTATTTTGTTTTGTTCACCACATTGCCCTTGTAAAGCACGCTGTAATTGATCCTGTCTGCTAACAGAGCTGTGTGGTGGGGTAGTGTAGTCTGCAGACCTCCTGTGTGACTCATCTGTTTTCCCCTCTCCACAGATGTTCCCCCTGAAGGTGGACCCCCGCTGGCCCGGCCCGCCCCCTCGCCAGCTCTCCCTGGCGCTGCAGCAGGCCCTGGCGCAGGAGCTGATGCGCGCCAGGCAGGGGCAGCCGCAGCCGGGCGGCGTGGCTGTCCGTCTCCTGCAGGCTCTGGCTACCCTGCTCAGCTCTGCCCACGCTGGGCCCCTGGTCTTGGCCATGCACCGCAGCCACACCCTCTCCTGCCCGCTGCTGCGCCAGCTCCACCTCTACCAGGTCGGTGCGACCTGGCAGTGCCAGCTTCTACTAGATCTGTCCGTCGACCACCAACGCCAAATACTGATTGGTCGATTGTAGCTTTTTTGGACTTGTTTTTATTCTCCTTGTCGCTCTCTCTCATTGTGATCTTTTCCCGTCCCCCCCAGCGGCTGGTCACCCAGGACGTGACCTTCTCCTCGCTGTTCTTCAAGGCCATCATCGAGATGCTGACCTGGCTGGAGAACCCCTCTGTGGAGGCGGGGCCCATGCAGACCCTGGTCAAGTCCTTCGCTGGACAGTTCTCTCACAAACATCGGCTCAGCGATGGTGGGCACCATCTCGCCTCAGTCAGACATCCGGCTACTGCCGCCCCACTGTCGCTATGGCGTTTTTTCAAGTGGCGATAACTTAAGTGTCTCTGCTCTGCAGTTCGCACAGGTTTCCTGCACCTGGACAAGGACCTGGCGTACAGACGGGACTCTGAGGTGGCGGTCAGAGCCATCATCGCCTCCCTGAGGGCAGGGGAGAGGTGCAACGCAGAGCCTGAACTCATAGGCAAAGGTAGATCAGTGGGTGTTAGGCTATGTGTTGTTTGAAATGTCTGTTCAGTTTGGAAATGAAACCATCACGGCTCTGTGGGAATATGTTATCCCCTTGTTGTTGCCGTGGTGAAAGGCATGGCCGGGTGTTTCGCAATAGCCCCAGACCTGTTTTTAGGCCCCCGTGTATGTTTGTTTTCGTTTTCTTCCTTTTGTTTATCTTTTGAAGAACGTTCCTTCCTTTAAACCCAACCCAACCATCTCTAGAGTGAGGTCTGGCCACGCCGAGCTTGTTTATGTCCAATGTTCTCAAGTTCCCGTCAAACACGGTGAAAGATGTCGTAACAGTCATCTGGTTGTGGCAAAGCTTGTGACTTAGGTTACACAAAAAATGTGATAATGGTAGTCTGTATTTTTGGTGTGTGGGTTTGGCTTTCCTTGGTCCCATGAGTCTTGGTTTTTCCATTTAAATCACAAGATTTTTCCTGCACCCATCGCACGCTGTCTTTGGTGTTTGTTTTGGAGCTGCCAAATATTCCGCCGTGTTCCCCGAAAAAGCCCCACTACCCCCTCTCGTGATCACTGAGACATGCTGTTTGTTCTGCCAGTGTTACAGGGGCTGCTGGAGGTGAAGTCTCTGTACTTGGAGGAGCTGTTGTCCCTGTTAATGACCGTCGGAACACAAACGGGAACAGCGGGCCCTGTTACCATGGTGATATCTCTGCTCCTCCAAGGGAGCGAGGAGCAGGCCGTGAAAATGGAGGATGATTCTAGAATGTGAGCAAAGCGCCTCTACGATCCCCTGGAGACATAGAACTGACATAGATCTGAACATAGACCTGTAATGTACATCAAATTAACTTTTATTTGTGTAACCTTTTTTGGACGTATGGACTTTGTCCGTAGGGTTCTTTTGAAATGGAGTGTCTCCCTAGAGAATCCTGTAGACAGCAGTCATGTGTTTAATGCTGTGTATCACCTCCTCAGCCGCTCAGAGACAAAGACAGGGTCTTGCTCAGGTCTGCTGGTTGATTGGCTGGAACACCTTGACCCAGAGGTGACCTCAGTGTGTCCAGACCTTCAGCAGAAGCTCCTCTTTGCTCTCAACAAGGTAAACCTCAGCTGTCATTGTTTGCCGCTTGCTTGCTCTGTTGTAACGCTCACCTAATCAATGCCGCGTTGTCCTTTTCATAACTCCTTTGTTTAAAATCGAGTGGCCCGGCTCACCGTTCCCCTCTGGGTGTTCCCTTGCAGGCGAGAGGAACCCCCTCCTACAGGCCCTACCTCCTGGCCCTGCTGACTCACCAGTCCAATTGGACCACTCTCCACCATTGCATTAGTGCTCTCCTCGGCAAGCCCAAAGACCAGAGGTGGGACATGCAGCTCACCACCACCCTCTATGGAAATCTGTTAGCACAGGGTGGACTGAATAGCGTTCTAGATGTTTCTAATAGCCCGATGCGTTGTTCTTCCTCAGACTTGACCCCTCCTCAGCGCTGGACTTCCTGTGGGCCTGCAGCCACATCCCTCGTATCTGGCAGGGCCGCGACCAGAAGACTCCACAGGTATGGCAGGTCCACCACACGGCTCCTCCTGGGCTCAAGTCCCATTTAAACTAACGTAGTATAGTTTATATTATATATTAATAGTAAGGAAACCCCATTGCTTCCCCTCCCCCCACCATGCCTGACTGACGGCCGTCCCCGTTCCTCCCCCTCGCAGAAGCGGACGGAGAAGTTTGTCCTGCGTCTGAGCCCCGAGGAGCTCATCAGCCTGGTGGACCTGATCCTGTCTGAGTCTGAGCTGGACAGCCGTGACTCGCCCCAGGGCCGCGGCACGCTGGACCAGGCGTCCTGCTCCCTCATCCAGGCCCGTCTGCCCCTGCTGCACTCCTGCTGCCAGGACCTGGAGGACGTCAAGAAGGTCTCCCAGTACCTCATCAACTGCTCCAAAAAATGGGGAGACAGGTATGGCGTAGAGGGGCAGTCAGAGAACGAGGCTGCTGCTGTTTTGTCAGTTAATACTTCACCCCCTCTTCTTTTCTGTCTTTGTAGCTGTCCCCCTCTCTTCTGGAGCCCATCACTTCCTAAACCAACTGAGAAAAATATGTATATTTTCGTCCCATAAAATTCCCCCAAGTGCCCACAGGTCATGGAGTTAGACATCTTTTTTTTCTTCTTCCCCCTTTCCAATTAGCCCACGTATTGAACTTGGTCTTTGGCCTCTAAAAGGAATGTCCTGATAAACTCGGGGCATATCACACTAGATTCTCCCACATGGAGCAGATGATTTTTTCAGACTGAACGGTCTCTGTCAAGCACAATGACGTGGACCAGGGAAAACTCGATAATTAGGTCTATTGGTGTGAAATTAAAACCAGCAGAAGTCGTCTGTGCTGTGATCTCTTTAAAAGCTCAATGTATTATAATGAAGCCAAGAGGATTAAGGCTGAAGCTCTAAACTTGCCTGTGTTGTGAATTCCTGCTTCGACTTAGCTGTCAGAGATCAGGGTGCAACTCTTTGTGGCGGCAAAACCTTCTTTCATGAATATGTCTCTGGTTATTAAACTACTTTAATGAGGAAACTTTGGCCAAGGTCAAGTAAAATTAGCTTCCGAATTACAATATTACAAAGTACAGCTAAGCTGTCTGGTAAAATTGTTGGTAGTAAAACATCGTTTGCTAAAACCGTCCAACAAAGTAGATGGATTTGCCTTGTATAGGATAAACATGTACTTGTTGTGTGCATGGGATCCTCCTTACAGCAACCGCTTTTCGGCTCATAGGCAGATAAGCTGGTGTTTACGCCACGATTACATATCCACTGTTGAAAAGGCAGTGTTGAGTCTTGACTCTCCTGGTCAAGGTCATTCTTCTCTACCGAATATCCTCCAGCCGATACTGGTCAACTTAAACCTTTTTAAATCGGTAGATGGCGCACCATCTAGTACTCCCTCGTCCACCGTGTAAGTGTTCCTCTTCTCCTTCACTGGGACTGAAGCGGATAGAGATGAAAGAGCGTTTGTTTCCTCCCCACACATCTCTCCTGTTAAACCTCTTGTGTCGGCAGCGTGATGAGTAAGCGCTGTCAGAACCTCCTGCTCCAGATCTACCTGCACTTCCCTGAGGTCATCCAGCACGTCACCCTGCCCGAGGCCACCCTGAGCAGCGAGGGGACTGCGGACGGGAGCACCTGCAAGGTACGGCCCCGGTTGGCGTCACGCCCCCGGGGGGGCCCGTTTCACCTTCCAGCCATGCTGTGTTAATGTAGAGAAGGTGATAGACATCCTTATAATGACTGCCTGTTCATTGGCTGCTTTTCAGATGGACATCCTGGTCCATCGCCTGGTCACGCTGCTGTCCGATACGGGAGACTCCAAGTCGGCCGAGAACAGCATGTCGGATGCTAACCTGGCCTGTAGGAAGCTGGCTGTGTCCCACCCAGTCCTGCTTCTCAGGTGAGGGTCGTTCAGGACCCGGTTCATATAGTCATGCACTTAGGGCGGTTGGATTCCGTTTTTCTGTGTGTGTGATCTTGATGTCACAGAGGGTTTAGAGGACAGCTTGTGTCTCGGTGCTAACTCTGTCTGTGGGTGTTTCCAGACACCTGCCCATGGTCGCAGGACTGTTACATGGACGCATCCACCTCAACTTCCAGGAGTTCCGGCAGCAGAACCACCTGGCGTTCTTCCTCAACGTGCTGGCCATCCTCGAGCTGCTGCAGCCGCTGGTGTTCCATAGCGACCACCAGAGGGCGCTGCAGGACTGTCTGCTCTCCTTCATGAAGGTTCTTCAGGTGAGGCACAGCCTGTTAGCTCCATGGTGACGACAATTACACCAAGCTGCTTTCATGGTTAAGGACGGTGTTTATCCGATATTTGGCCAGGCTGTTCATCTTTTCTTTATGTTTCGCATTGCAGAAGGAGATGCTTAGCTGTTATTTGGTTGTCACACGGTCCAATATGTCTTTGTATTGTTTCATCGACACCATCCATCTTTTTGTTCTGAAATCATACATTTCATTCTGTGTCTCCTTTACAGAATTTCTTGCGAAGTCGCTCACCGCTGGTCTTCCTCAATAAGTTTGTGCAATTCATCCAAAAGTACATCATCCATAACGGGGCTGCAGCTATCCCCTACCTACAGAAGCACTCTGATATCCTGCAGTAAGTCCAATAGCTGAGTAAAAATACATAAATACAGGTTTCTATATAGACGTACAAGTAGCGGCATCCATAACAAAGTATTTTTTGTTCCCACCTAAAGTGTCCTAAGTTTTGTTGTTTGTTCCTGTGTGTTCCACCAGGGGTCTCTCCTCAGAGAACCCGGAGCTGGGTCAGCTGAAGTCCCTGCTGGCCGGGCTCACTCTGCCTGTGAAGGCAGGCTCTTCTGAGGTGTCTGAGGAGGACAGAGAGGGTAAGACCAAGCCCCAGAACCAAACCCACAACCTTCCAGTCTTGACGACAACACCTGTCAGTGGTGTTCTTGAAAGATACGATCCTTACACAAAATAATTTCTAGTCAAATCTGACAGAAATAGTAGACATTTTCACCAGTAGCCGTGTCAATGGAAACAGATCATTCGGTAGGTATATTAGTGGTTTGTGAATTACCTCCTATTTTCCTTCTTTAGATGATTCCTCAGCGGGGTCGCTGCCCATGGTCAGTATATCTGCCTCGTTGCCTGTGACTGCTGCTGACATGACCATGTGTCTGAAGAAGATCTCCAGAGGAGAAGCAGTGGAAGGTAGGTAACCTACAGTCACAACAGATGGTTCAACCAATTAAAAACAAGGTTTTGACCACCGTTCCATCATTTGTCTCCTCCTACTTCCTGTTGCAGACATGCTGGAAGTGCTGGCGGAGGTGGACGAGAAGTCCAAGCGGAGCCCGGAGATCATCCAGTACTTTGCTGTAAGTCGCGTAAAAAATATGTCATCCTAAGCACAGGCAACGAATCGCGTGCTAAAATATCCTGCGTCGTCTCATCCTCAGAACGACCTCCAGAGACTGATGAGTTCCTCTGAGGAGCTGTGTCGTAACATGGCCTTCAGCCTGGCCCTGCGCTGCATCCAGAACAACCCCCGGTAAGAACGCCTCAACCCCAGACCGAGCACTTCATCCCTTCATCGTGGTGTCTTGTCAAGTCTGCTAAGACAGAGGCCACAAAATGTATGTTGTCCTCAAGTAACGTTTGTCTGTTTCGTTGGAATAGCTTGGCATCAGACTTCCTTCCTACCTTCATGTACTGTATGGGCAGCGGGAACTTTGATGTGGTACAGACAGCCTTGAGGAACCTGCCAGAATATGTGCTGCTCTGTCAAGGTGAGTGTTCCTCTCTGACTGCTCCTTCTTTATGTGCTCTTGGCTCCTGTCTTTGTGTGTGAACAGATTAAAGACGGAAGTGATCATGGCAAAGTCACATGTTTTTGTGTTTGACTTTGCTTTTTTTCCCTCCAGAGCATGCAGACATCTTGCTCCACAAGGCCTTCCTGGTGGGGGTCTATGGACAGATCGATACCAGTTCGATGATCTCTGAGTCCATGAAGGTCCTACACATGGATGCAACAACATAAAAACCTAACAACACAGAGACAAATACATTAGAAAATACCAAGACTGGAGTTGTTACTGCTACTGCAGGGTAATATGTATGCTTTGTTCTATGACTCTTGTGAGTCATATTCGTTTTACTGCTTGTTCCACCATCCCATGCTCTTTTCTTTTAATCAACATTGTAGATGCAAGATATGTGTTAAATTCAGATTGGCCTCGTGTGCTTTCATGTGATTAAAAATCTTCAGGTTCCGCTTTCTACTTGTTTAGAAGTTCGGCTAGTAATCACTGTAGTGTATTTTGAATAAAAAATATTTTCAAAGTGAATTTAGGAAGGACAAGGCATCCCGAGGAGTTCACACTCTTGCCAATTATCTACAACGAACATGGTGAACCAATTTTGTATGTCAGTAAATTGTATCGAATAAGCTTTCAGAATCCGGCAGACCTAATTATTGTTTTTCATATCAATATTTCACCACATTTTAACAAGAGGAACCGAGAACCTGTTAATAGAACAAGGCTTGTTGCCCTTTCATTTCATTCCAGTCGTTCCTGAATCCTGATAAAGCTGGGAACAGCTGTCATACGTTTTCTCTCTTTTCACTGAGCTGTAGCAGACAAATTAAAGGCATGCTGCAAATGCTGTGATGGAAACCAATTTGCCATGAAAGTGTGAGTTATTTTGCCCAGTGCCACTGACTTCATCGGAAAACCTCTTGATGGAGTCAGAGGGGTAGGGGTAACGACATGCAGGCATGCAGGTAACCCAGGGAAGTGTCCTGCCCCATTTATGGGAAATTAACCGAGGCCGTAATTGTTCAATCACTAAGACCAAAGGACCCTTTGAAGGCTGTATGCGGGCAGGCTGTTTGGCCCAGTACTGGGACTGACTTTACTGGTGTTGCATTACATGTGGGGACATGGAGAGGAAGCTTGTATTTTGAAAGGAGGGTCCTGTGTCAGTGTGAGGCATGCCCGCACCAGCGGGTCAGGGAAAACAGGGCTCCATCAGGATTGTCAGGTACTCACCGCGCCGCTCACTCAGGGCTGATGAAAGCGGCCTCCCTCAGTGAGGTCCATGCATCTCCAGTGATCTGCGTCCCACTCTCCTTTTAAGATGTCATAATTGATTTGAAGCTAGGGGAAGAAATTCCTCCGGCTGTTTATTTTTTTGCACACATACAAATAGATTCCATTCACTGTTCTAGACCTACCTGGCCACGTTGTCCTCCCACTATATTTTGGGACGGATGTGTTCATCGCACCTGTAAGGTGTCTTTTAACTCACTGCATCAAGAGTTCAATGTTTCTGTTTGTGGTGGTCCGTCAGCCTGCAACAGATGCTTCTAATAGCTGCCTGGGCTCTTGGTGAGGCGCCAGCATGCCATTGGCTGGTGGGCAGTGATGTGGAACAGAGATGAGTGACAGGTAGCGAAGATGAGGAGGGAGAAGGCGGGGGCTGTCATTGAGTTGCCTGATGAGCCACTGACATACTAACAACCCCTGTCGTTATTCATCACGCTAGCCTTACACCCTAATGCAGGTGCCTGTCTCTCAGTGCATTTTAGCTTGATGAGATGTATCGTGTCGTTTGTCCTCACAGCACAACTGTAGTGTTCTCGTAATCAGTATTCGTGTTCTCAGTATGAGAATCAGAAAACATTTATCCCGTAGCCGAGATATGTGCTAGTGCATGAAGCGGAGGGTGGTGGTGTCCTGGTGTCTCACTCAACTCTGGGAGGGGCCCTGATGTGCTGCTACCTGCCCAAGCACACCTGTCTGCTGGGCGTCTTCCTCTCAGTGGCAGCTTCCCCTCAGATCATCTCCCCTTCCTCCACGCATGAGTTGCACTTGGCCGGCGTGGAAAAAAATGTGGACTGGATCTCGCCTCTCTTTTCCCCGACACTTTGAAGTCTGAAGTGTGATTGCTCTTGGATTGTGGCTGCTTTCCCTTGAAGGTTTTGACATGAAAAGCAGGCTCTGCTCTCAGGTTTATCCTCTGGCCAGTGATCCAGGACTAAACCAATCAGCCTCCGCACTGTGGGATCCTGTTACCAGAGAGAGTGATTCTCCAAGCATAGGGGTTTCCTCAGCTAGGACACAAACAGCCCTTTGTCCTCTCTATGTCACGAACACATTAAACTGAAGGTAATTCAATTGTGTCAATTGGTACTATTGGATTCAAAGTAAGTGTTGGTTCATGTAAGAAAATATCCCCTGGAAGCAACTAGTGATCAGACGTTCTTCATCTGATTGTTCAGATGTGAAGTGAGATTGTTGACTTTTGTGATAAATTATGAAGAAAAAACGAAGTCAGTAATTTCAGCTCAGATTAACCCTATCTGATGAGCGTGGTGATGTGACATGTCATTAATCGCAGAAGCACAAGTGACAACCCTTAAGCTTTACGTCTGTCTCATTAAATATTGATCTTATCAGTGTTCATTTTTATTCCAGACCGCAAATTATACCAGACAGATTTACTTTCCCATGACACTGTAACTAACGATAATCATCCATCTTCACATGACATGTGGCGGAACCTCTGTTTTATGAGCTTAAGTGCCATTCTAATGGGATGATTATTAATTATATTGTGCATTGTTCAACAGTCTATGTCATCTAAGGTCCTGTTCGAACACATTCACTCTTTCATGTGATAGACGAGACTGTTTCAAAGGTCCTTCAAGAAAAAATACAACAATTTGACACATGCAAAGTATACCTTTTATACGGTTGCCTATGACCTATACAAGTCATTGCCAATTAAACTGTCTCAAAGGAATGAAAAGGCAGTCCACAATGTTTCTTGTCCACTTTCTTAAGATTCTTTTTTGCTCTCTTTTCACTTCTTAATCAGATGGATACACGCTTAGACAAGTCCTTTTCAAACTAAAACCACTAATGGAAAACGGGCACATCGTAGGTGGGTTTCTCTAAACCCATAGAGTTTTGTCCCTTCTGTTAAAGGCTGGCTAATGACACTATGATTGTTGTTTAAGCCTGTTGTGGATTTCAGATTCTGTCATGTGATCCAGGGAACTAGGAATACCTGAGAGGCTCATGGAGGCGGGTGTTAACCACTGCTATTGTTGTCCTAATGCCCCCTTCAATTACCCACAAGCAGCTCATTTGTTCACAAGTCCCTAACCGATGGCTGACACCCCCCCACTGGTTTTTCACCAATTTCTTCCATGATTATCTGGATCAATGGGCATTAGCAGCATCAGGGACAAACCAAACACAGCAGGAGGGGGATCTACTTTTAGACGTGCCAGAAATCCCTGTGTTTACCTGTGTGCCAGGGACCAGAGGAGATGGCTATTCAGTCAGCTACCCTACCACACACGGTGTTTGTTTAGCCACCACTCAAATTAGACACTTTTAATCTATTATGCCTTTTTGTTGGGATTAGCGAAGCCAAGAAATGACAGGGACTGCCAGAAAATTGTTATACACACACATACACACACACATGCATAGATTCTGCACAGATATTTTCAATGTTTGCATATTGACCTCTTCATTATCTGTGCACAGGCTTATCTTCTGTGTTTGGACAGGTGCAGATGAAAGCGCTACAGGTGAGACAGTTTCTTTCTTCATTGGTTTTGTGTGGAACGACCAGTGACTCATTCCGGCCTGGTGTTTGGAGCTTGGCTGAAACCAGCTGTCTCCAGCTAAGGTTTTAGTCTGATCAAAGCCGGTTTGACTCACCAGTTAGCGGTGACAATGATGACAGTGCTGTACTTTTGCCGCCGTCTGATCCGAAAAGCAGCTAGACAGATGTGTTGTCAAGCGATATGTATTTCCGTATTAATTGACACACCTGTGTTACATTCACATAGAGGGTGCTCATGATGAACCATCAGAGATCCTTCAACACTCAACCACAGCTGGGTCCCTTGAGAAAGGTGTGGATTAAGATTCTCATGAGTTTCGCAAGTATTGTCTACGTGTGTCAAGAAGTAAAGACTCTGTTAATCACATTCGTATATCAAAATCCTATGTATGAGCTTTTCACTGTATATGTGCTACTATAACAGAGTTAAACTCTGCACAGTTAAACAGTTTGTTGAAATACAGTTATGTATGACCATTATGGGTGTAAACATTTATTAGGAACTTTTCTATGATTGGCCTACTGTCTTCTGGCATGACAAAGAGAATCAAATGACACTTCAGAACTATATTAATGGTCTTCTTGTGGCTGCATTGAAGTATCGTCTTTCTAAGGTTATCGGAAACAAACAACAGCAGTTATTTATCCATGTGATATTGAATACACCCCAAATTCCAGTAGAGGCTTATCTGTGAAAGTTAACTCTTTTCAAAGCCCTAGACAATTCCTGACCCACAACCATTGTCAGTGAACTATGTTACCAGTTGAGCTCTAAGAAGCAATCTATTTGTACAGGTGATCTCATCTCAGATTGGAGACAATCAGGCAAATTCTCAGTAATCATGTTGTTTTAATTTGGGCACAAACAGTCTTTAATCTAGATGGGAGAAAACATGAATACCAACTACTTTCTTTGAAATATTTGTGTTTGCATTTGTTCTATATGTGGACCATGGCTTCATTTCCAGCACTTGCAACAAGATGGGTACAATAAGAGAAAAAACGGAAACAAATTTATGTTCAGCAAATGAGCTTGCGAATTGATGTCAATTTGGCAGTATAATTTGCATGAACGTGTTTACTATGCAGATGAAGGGTTTGAGTTGGTTGCCTGATCTCCAACTATCTGTTTTCATTGATTCATGTCCCTTTTAAAAGTAATTAGTTCATATCATACTTGACAAGTACTTAAGACAGTAAGACAGGCAAACACGTGTAACATTTGTATCTCTACGTGATTTACTGAATGTTCTAGGTGTCTGTGTGAACAGTTTTTATCTTTTATTTTTTCCACACCTCGATGTCTAATCCATCACACTGATTGCAATTTCAGAAGCTAAAAGGTGTCTTAACTTGTCCTAGGTAAACATTAGGCACACACCATGTCCAAGATAAGCAGAGCACATTAAGAGGGGTATAGTATAAGTAGTTGGTAGAACATTCTTGGGAGTTGGGATTAAGTGTGATTGAGGACATTGTGGATAGTGGTTTAATGAATGTTAGTTTGTTTCTAAAATAGCAATCAACCACAAGATTAATTTCCATTCAACTTTTTCTATATTGTGAGTCAAAGTAAAATGCGTCTCTAAATGACCTATGTGTACCAATCACAATCCAGAAAATGATTTAAAAAAATATAGAACAAACTACACAAAACGTTTACATTCTTCATCAACATCATGTGTCATCAATCAACGTTGTGAAACGGTCTAGGCCGGATTCCTGAGACTCAATGTGTTTCTGAAGCCCTGCCCTGTCTCCTCAACATTGAGTCATGTGACAGAGGAAGGAGGGGAAAGGTAGCAGAGATCCACTCTAGGCTAAGGTGAGACTCAGTCACTACTGAGTCCAGTCCTCACTTACCTCTTCGCACATCACGTGCATCTCATCTGAGCTCCTGGTTATTCTTCTCAGGGTCTCACACAACCTGGATTAGCTGTCGTTTTAAAGCTTAACTAGAGCACCTCGGCTCCTTCTCGTCTTTGACTCCGAACCTTCTGAGGTGTTTCACCATTCCATCAACATCATCACTATGATGCAACCTCATCGCTTGACTTTATTCTGAGGCAGAATCAGCTCCAGAGGTGTTCGTTCAAGAGTTGTGAAGAGCTCCCGAGATCTTCATAGTTTCGGAGCCCAGTTGTAGAATTCACTCTTGATTTGACCGGATTGAATTGTGTGGACAAAAAGCTGGGATATGTTTGGCCCTGGACAATTGGTGTCAACTCTCCTACCTGCAGTCTTTCACTCCTCTGCAGCTCAATTCTTCCCTGCCTTCCCCACTAGACTGGGCTCCCCTCAGATCCTGTTCCCAGGGCCCCTGATTAGCTACGAGTCCCTGAGGAGTTACCTACAGCCGGAGCCATGCAAGGAGGCTCTGCTTCTGGCTACACAAGCAGCAAGGATGTGCCACCTTACAGAGACCATGGGTAAGCTCTACCTCTAAGAATGTCTGTTACTGCGATGGGAACCGCGACATCACGACATTTTGTGGATGTAATTCTTGTCACAATGTGCTTTGAATTTGAAAAATGTAATTGTTTTTGGTGAACTCCATTCTGCAAGACATTCGTTGAGCACCATCTGATGGCCATGCAAATATTTAGATTGGCTAACAGCTTGCAACTAACAATCAATTATCAAGCAACCACAGTTAAAATGGAACTAATGAACGCTGCGCTAATTATCCAATCTAGAGCCATTAGTTCCTTGTCACCCGTTGGCAATTGTGTAATTGTTGGTTGTGCTATGCTTTCCAGATGAACAGAGGCCAGTGAAGCAGCGTCGAGCTCGAGCCAACTACAGCAGCTGGCAGCTGGAGGAGCTGGAGAAGGCCTTTGAGACCACCCACTACCCTGATGTGTTCATGAGGGAAGCCCTGGCCCTGAGACTGGACCTCATAGAGGCCAGAGTACAGGTGAAATCCTGCTGACACACTCCATCCATTTAGGAACACACATGTGACATCATACATTCTGTGGACTCGCATTCAGCCCTAGGAACACACTGTAAACACTGCTATATTTCGTCTCTCTTGCACTAAAACTGCATTTATTTAATTTGTCCACAGGTGTGGTTTCAAAACCGCCGAGCTAAGATGCGGAGGCAGCTAAAATTGCAAGGCCAGCTGGGAGAGCCGTTTTCTAAGAAGGACAATGAAGAGGTAGAAGACAAGTCCAACCAGATCTCCCAGGAGCCAGAGAGCTCTGACAGCGAGCACTGGGAGAGAAGGCAGGAGAAAGGCAGCTATCCATGGACTGAAGTCCCCAGTGCTGTAGTGACCCTGCCTGCCCACAGACTTGCCCAGGTGCATGTGGAATGGGAGGGCATGGAGGGGCCCAGTCCGGAAGTGTTCCGCTCCTGCAGCATTGCTAAGCTGCGGGCAAAGGCCAGAGAGCATGAGGCTGAGATCCACAGCACTGTGGCCAAGTCAGGCGGGGAGAGAAAAACACATACACGGGACACTGATGACAGAGAGAGTGACTGATCTGCATGACTCCAAACACGATTCTAATTATAAGCCATAGTCTGGGTGTCAGAATGTAAGTTAATCACATTTTTAGCCTGTGTATAAGGTGATTTAGAATGTGCTGCTGGTGTTGAAACCACAAAAGTGCCTTTATCACAGCAAATTTCAAAGTGTAAATCTAATCCCAGGAGTGTTCATGTTACTCGCTGAATGTTTTTCTAGGTCCTCTCTCACGAGATGGACCCATGAGCGCTGGTGTTAAATGAACACTTACATTCTTTTCCTGTACAGACATTAATTCCTGAATACACTTTCATAGGCATTTGTTTTTCACTCTTTAACTGGTGTCTAAAAGCTCTTGTGATAGCCAAAGGATCAAGGTAAAACTGAAAGAGGAAACGCTCTGATGACTTCTCAATGATCTCACCGATGACAAGGCCATCCGTGAGCTATCCTGTTACGGTTGCTATGGACGGAGGAGCAGGATGTCTGCATGCCGCCACAAGCCCTCAAAGGAAACAATGGAAATGGACTGAGAAATGGCTGCACTCTGTGACAAGGACACTCTATAGACAACACAGCAGACATATGCTGTTGTTGTTTTCCTGCAAGAGATGAACTCCTAAACAAACTGAAATGTAATGCAGTTTTTTTGGACAATTAACATTGTTGGGATTTACATCAGCTCTATGCAATCTTTAATTATACAGCGAAACGGTTTAACAGAGTCTGCATGTTGGGATTATCTCTCACATTATTTGGGGAAATTGAAAGAGCAGCTTTCCAGAGACAGCACATCCTTGTAAATCGGCCAAGCTCATGTCCAACAGCCAGGTCGAGTGGAGAATGTGATATGACCCATGTGTCAGAGTCATTTGAAAATCAGTCAGCAAGTACGTATGCACAAAAACAGCAGCTTGCTTCTGTTATTATTATTCTGAGTATTAGTAGTTGGAGAGGTCAAAACCAATCCAGACAAATGCATTTCCATAGCCTTACTCTGCACCCCTCTGACAATGACAATGCCTTTTCCCCAAAACTGTATATTATCAAAACAATCTTCAGACCACAGAATTGTTTGTGCTTCCCAGTATTACTTTATACTCAACAGCTATACTGTAGCTTCCACTTTAATATTGATACAAATGTATTGTATTGTATTCCTAAACAAATGTTTTGTTTGTAGAGTTATGCATTTGGGGATAATGGGATGATTACATAATTCTGCGCCAAATAAATGTTTTATGTTTCCTTGTGCCATCTCTTCAGTTGATGGTCAGCTTCTCTCTGGTCCCAATCAAATTTCAGACGCTCAAGTTTTTCTCCAGTACAGCACTAGTTACAGACTGCCTCAAGTCACAGACTGTTTGATTTGATAGTTGGCTTTGGGTCAAATTTTAAACCACCTTTTAAAATGGGTCAGTCTATCTAGAACATATCCAAAGTAGGTTAGTGGTGGTAACTTCAACCATTGTACAACCTTTAGTGGATCCTATTGATAAAAATATATTATCATTATTTAAATAGATTTACACACACACAATGCATGTTACAAAACAACAGCCCAGCTTTGTGCTTTGTTTGCATAGTAGTGTTGCCTGTCACTGTTTCATTTTGGCCATTAAACTTTGCTGTCATGAGAAAGTCTTTATCCCACACATATTACCTCGCATTGTCTGATCTTTGCTTATATTTCTAAAATATATGAGTGCAATCACAGCACATTTATACAAATTATATAGATATATGTCACTAATATCACTGGTGGAGTAAAATAATGGGCGTTCAAGTTCTTGAACTCCAAACCCCACCCCCTCGCATTAGTAGATAAGACCTTTTCAGGTGCCACATTAGTAATTGACTGCTGTAGTTGACAGATGGACGAACAACTTTAAGTGGTCTGTTTTTAAACAATATCGTCAAGGCTAAGAGAAATACCAACTTAATTATCCTGCTCGTGATTCAAACTAGAATATAGTACCTCAAAGTGGGCTTCGCAGTTCAGGGTTCTAACTTTGCTACTGTCCTCGTGTTACTTCACTGACCAAACAACACGTTCGGAAGGATGGCCGCTATCAAAGCACTGGAACAGTGGTGCAAAATCCAATGTGAGGGTTACCGAGATGTTGCTATAACCAACATGACAACTTCATTCAAAAATGGAATGGCGTTCTGTGCACTTTTACACAAATTCCGACCGGATCTCATGTAAGAATGGTGTTGACAATGATATTGTTTACTAATTTACTGTTTGGTTTAGATATTCAACCTCCTTAATAGAAACGATAGAGCAATTTTGCTCAGTAATTTGTTTCCTGAAATTGAGAGTGCAGCTGTAATCTATTTAATTGTTAGCTTGTAGTATGCAATGGACAGTAAATGTGTTTTTCATTTCATTAGTTGACAATTAACATGCTGAATATATTATCAAATAGTATGGCTAATACTCCACGTTGAACAATGGTGGCGGGAATCCCCTACTCAGCATCCTTTATGGTGATGATGTCATGGCCACACAGTCTATGTATAAATAAAATAAGCAGAGTTAAATATCAAATAGGGAGTCAAAAAACATGATACTGAAGCAGTATTGTTATTTAATTAACCAGCTTTTAGTACTATTTTTTAAAACATAATTATGAATGTTGCCTTTATTTCTCAAAAACCCTTACATATGCATTTGTAGTCATGAGAACCTGTTTTCCTAATTCCAGAGACTATGATTCCCTCAGTAAGGATGATGTTTTCGAGAACAACAATTTGGTAAGTTGATGAGGCAGCATTTCTTTTACCAACCACAGAGAAGAGGAGGTTATATTACAAACTATTAAACAGGATCTTGTTGAACTCTATGGCCACATTACCAGGAAGCTAGTTGGTTTATGTCTGAACTGATTACATTGTTTATATGCCCACAGCCCTCTGCAGCTGAATATATTTGTTGGTAACTATGATGAACTGAAAATTGCTGTAGGGACCAGGGAGTTGGTTATTCTGCTGCTTAGAACAAATCTTGAGGGTTGCTGCGTGTATGACTGCAAACTGTCGCTGTATTATATACATTAGCCATTTTACTTTATAGCCATCTTTACATATAGCAATTGACCAACATGGTGATGAGGGCTTTGGTTTTCTGGTTTCTATTAACATTGCTGTGGATGTGGATGTACCAGAGCCATTTTTGAATGCATTAAAACACCCAAGGCAGAACAGAATGTGGTCTAAATTCAGATGACACAAGGTAACACTGGCTGTTTCTTGACAAAAACATGACAACCAACAGTTGCATGTCACAAAAGAGTTGCCTTGGTTAATGTTTAACATCTCTTTAACTCTTCTGTAATTGAAATATTCATGAGGAGCATGTTTACTAGACCGGCACAGTTGACCCTATTTTTACAGTTAGCCCCCATTTCCTTTAAGCAAGGATGCGTGCCATGAATGACAGAACCAGAATGACTCACACAGAGCATCTGGTCCATTATTTGGGGGTTATTTTTTCCCCGATTTCCACAGTTTGAGGATAAATCGACTCAGTGTGCTATAGATCTTCTTGATAGTTGTGCACGTCCCCCTCAGTGTCCCCTAAGAACCTGAGCTCAGGAGAGGCTCTCCAGAGTATTTATTATGAATGAGGTGTACTATCATCCCAGGCTACTTGATCCCAACAATAAAGGTTCATTTACAAACATCGGATAGTAAATTGACACTTCCAAGTACGATTGTGTTGGTATTTTCTAAGACAACATTTGGACCTTTGTTTAAAGTACAGATTAGATTGGCTTGACCAATTGGATGATCACATGGTAATGGAGGAAGACATGGTTATGTACAGCTCCTGTGTTGCCTCTGAGGTAATCTCACAAATGCCCAACACCTCCTTTATATTTTATGAACTTGTGTCCCCCCCAGTTCGTTGTGTGTCATGTTTCTCAGAGACTGTTTATCATCAGAGAGCCTTGTGTTGCTTTTTTATTCTCCTTGACGTCGCTGGTCTCTTCCTTTTAGTTTAGACAGAGGAACAACAGGCCTATCTCACCAATGCATATTTGTTTTGACCTCCTTTTCCTTTGCTCCTTTCTGCCAAGCTGTCCTGTAGATTTTAATGAGCACATCCAGGTTGATCCTAAACAATGCCCCGTTATCCTCCTGCCTCCGTCCTCTCTTCCAGGCCCGAGTGTGCACAGGATGTGTGCTATTTATTATTCAGCCCCTGCTCAGACTTTCCCAGCGTTGGGCCACAGAACGCTGCTTGCTGGACATTCTCTATTTATAGTAGCTACTTTTGTTCTAGGTTGTTCACTGTGAAATAGGGTAGCTGTTTTGCATATACAAAACCCAGATACATATTTGTATTCACAACTATCAAGAAAAGTGATGAGCCAAATATCTTTAGTTCGAAAGTAAAGGCCTAGTCAGAAATATTGTTCTGTGTTACTCGCATTCCCCCCCTCTTAATTATTGTTAGATCTATATGGGTTCAGAATTGCTCAAAATCGGTTCTGTTTAAATCTATATTTCCTCACCAGGCCTTCCAGATTGCAGAAGATCAGTTGGGGATTCCTGCGCTGCTGGATGCAGAGGACATGGTGGCCCTGAGGATCCCAGACAGGCTGAGTATCCTCACATACGTGTCCCAGTACCACAACTACTTCCGCGGACGATCCCCCAGTGAGACATAACATTTACGTCATATTCATTTGGCTGGTTCTTTTTATCCGTATGGACGGATTCCTTTGGGCTGGTTCAATTCAACAACAAACTTAACCAAGCAGAGTTATTCTTTAATTCTCTTAACCGTGTCTGGTTTCCCAGCTGGGGGTGTAGGTGGGGTGAAGAGGCCAGCAGAGGGCTCAAAGGAGGAGCCGTCTGAAAAGAAGAATATCCCAGTGGTCGCCAAATCCTTTGTGTCTAAAACGGCCATAGAGAACCGTCCACCTCCCAGTCTCAAGGCGGAAACCTCGCCAGAGTTACCCAGGGCAGCTGATAAGGTTGGTTATTATTGTTTGTTTTTAATCTCGAGGATGTCTAAGACATACTCACAGTATATGCAGGTTTGTTCATCTATTTGGTTCAATTGGTTTGTTTTTGCATGTATATGTAACTGAATACATACTCCTCTTTCTCATCCCTTCACAGAAGACAGTTCTGGTTGAGAACTCTAATAAGACAGGCACTCTCAATAGCAAGTGTGTTGTGTGCAAGAGCCATGTCCACCTGGTCCAAAGGCATTTTGTTGAAGGGAAGCTGTATCACCGCAGCTGCTTCAAGTAAGAATCGGACCAAACCACCTTGATCAAATGGCAGTGCTAATGTCAATAAATCAAGTGTGTTAAAGCTGCATGTTAAATCTTCAAACCAGGTGCAGTGAATGCTCAAACATCCTTCTCACTGGGGCCTATAAAGTGGGGAAAGAGCCAGGCAGCTTCATGTGTAATGCCCACCAGAGCACCCAGATCGTCAGCGAGCCTCCTGTGGCTGGGATCAGAACCGGGCCTGCCGGCTCTGTAGAGCGGCCCTCAACGGACAGCAGCACAGCCCGCCCTGCCCCACGCCACTCCTCTGTGCTGTCCTCCACTGTGGCTTTTGTTCTGAAGCCGGTAGATACCACCCCAGCTCCCCAGCCCTGGACTGCTTCAGCCCAGAGGACCCAGGCAGCCCGACAGAAGTTCTTCCAGTCTGCTGCCCCGGAAGTCCCCCCTATCAGGACCAAGCTGCCATCCTCCAGAGACGTCCCTGCGGGGGAGAGGGTGTCCATGAGTCCTAAGGAGCAGAACAGCAGGACAACCTCGGTGGTTGGCAGGAAACTGGCAGAGGATAACTGCAACAATAATAATTCACGCCCGTTTGTCATCGGATCATCTCAAAGGAGGTGAGGAATACATTTCAGCAGAACTTTAATGACACTAGCTACCACTGCTGAGAATCTTAACAGTTCTGCTTGATCTATATCATTTGTCTGATGTAGATTGTGAAAACCTTAACAGTTGTTTCCCTAGGTTTGGAGAGGAGCCATACTCTGCTGACAGACTGGCTAAATGTAGCCAAGACACAGCAGGACAGCAAGCCACCCAGCCAGCTAATAACTACACCCACAACAAGGAATCACTTTGTCAAAAATCCATCAACAAAGCAAGCTCTGGACCAACAGCTCTATTTGTGAACACCAAAGGCAAGAGCTCTTAAATTCCAGTTTTTCCATCAAACTCACCTTTTTTGCAGTTATCGCAAGCAGCCCCAAAGATTTTCGAAATCTTGAAACTATTACTCCCATGACAATCGTGTATGAAAGTTTATTAAATGATTATCTGTCCGTACAGAGGCCCCTATTGACTGGCGGTCCAACCTCAGGTCTGTTAAGAATGGACCAGAAATGCAGTAAGTAATCACTGGCAGTTTTTCCATTAACCCAGTCACTTTAGACCACGCAAGGGGAAGCGGGGCTCAGTCACCTGGGTGTAAAGTGCCTGATATATTTGGTCCAAAGAGCTGACAGGTGGGCTTCTCATATTCACTCTGCAGCAGACCGATTCATCCCACGTCGCCCATCTCTGTAATTGTTGACTGGCTCAGAGTGCAGCCGCTAGCCCTCTCCCCCATCTACTCAAGCCCCAGGGAATACTACGCCTGACATTAGCCCTAGCGCCTTGTTAGATAGTTACCGAGTTCCCCTGATGAGCCCTCCAGTCATTCCCACTTCCATCATTTCAGTGTCATGAGAGGTGAGGCTTTGTGTTCTATTGATGTCTGTAACTCTTTTTTTCAATGTAAAATTATATTATTCCGAAGAGATCCATTTATTTTCTTTATACGGTTGAGGTTTATTCTTTATTAATTTAAAATTATTACCATCCAGGATCCCATGCTCTTCTGAAGGTCAGTCAATCAGCCTTAAGAAACCTAAGTCTGAAGTCCCCTCCACTACTGTTACCAGCAAGGCCGTAAAGCCTCCCTCTTGCCTGCCACCCACGGCCCCCACCAGCTCTCCTCCGGCTGTGTCTGCTGGTTACTCAGCTCCCTCTTCCCAGCTGCTTCAACAAGGCTCTGGAGGACCGGGTAAGTCCTTTGCAAAACCATAACAAGTTGAACGTAGTTAACATTAATTTTCGTCATCAAAATGTCATTGTTGTTCAAATCCTCGCTTTTCAGGTACTACAAATGGCCACTATCCAACTGCCAGCTCCTCTTTCTGTTCCCCCATGGGCTCTCCTCCCCTCGTCCCTGTCTGGCACAGACCTCCCTCCTCTCGGCAGCCACAGCACCGTGTAGGAGAATCGGGTAATGCCAAGACCTCCAACTGTATTTTTGTTATCTATTTCTGTGGGAAAGTCTGTATTTACCATATTTGGAGTTAATCATATTAATTGACATTGTCAGGTGAAGAGAATGGGAGCTTGTCACCTACTCAATCCCGCTCCTGTTTGCCAACTATGCAGTCCATCGGCTCTTCTCCAACCAATTACAGAAGACTCCTTGCCACCTCTGGTTAGACTGAGCTTTGAGTTTTATCACAAATCCCAGATGCCTTAATCATTATGTGGATGAATTTAAATTGTACTATTTTATGAGTAATGGATTAATTTAAAATAAAACATGGCAACAGTCTTATGAGACAATGACGCCTCAAAACAGCAATAGAAGGTCTTATTAATCCTGTTTTACCGACCTCTTAGGTTCTAAAAATGGAAAGCGTTTGTCACTCACAAACGCCTCCGGGTCTGAAATGAGGTCACCCTTAGTAAGTTTAATTTCTCATGCATAAACAGTCCCTCCTAAATGTTCATGTGTTTTCTTACGTTTTAGATGTACGTCAGGTATAGGATTCAAACTTTTGTCACTCATTCCTGTGTTTTTCTTCAGAACCGAAATCATCACATTCCCATGAATGACATTGTGAAGGAGCTGAAGGGGATTGAGGTCAGTTTGAGTGATCTGGAGAGGGAGGGAGTGAAGATGGAGAAGAACCTCCGCACCCGTGAGGAAGGTACTTGTTAGGAAATTCTTCTTCACCAACCCTTCCTTACCTACAGTAATGCACACAAATACACCCACTGTAAGATTGTTTTGTGTATGGGATTTCCCAGAATCCAGTTTAACACCTTTTTGAGGATGGACCTGACTATCAAGGACTCGTGTCAAATGCATCTGCACACTTATGGCCCCAAACGTCTATACGTGCACCTACTACTGAATCATTTAATACTCGTTCTATAGAAGTCCATTTCCAAATGAACTTATAAATTGAACATCGAGATGAAGTCATACTTATCGGCCCTCCAATTTCAGCAGTCATGTTCCTCCTCTACCCCAGTGAGTGTGTCTTGGTGCACAGTTGTTCACGATGAGGCTGCTGTCCCACTGGGCCTGCATGGGACACACACACACAACCCCTGCCTTGAGGGGAGAGGTGGGCCAGCCCACAGCTTCCATCTCCAATAGCTATAAGCAAAAGAAGCATCCTGTACCCACAGGGAAGCCTCCTGCCTCATACTCCTCCTCTCTTGAATTGGAGAGGCGGGGGGGGAGGGGTACAAAAGGAGTGGTGTGGTGCCCACGTCCCCTGAGACAGGCTACAGAGTAGGAGTAAGGAGGCCTGATTGCTCTGCTCAAGGTCACCGTGGTTGGGGCACAGTAATATCCTGCAGTCCACTGCTGCCCTTCCCTGTCCAAACCTCACACCTGTCTTGCTGATAGTAGGCAGTGCAAGTTAATGGGACCCTCTCGCGCCTCAGTCCCTGGCCAGACTAGTCTGCACCGTAATCTAATGAATATGTGGTGGTTGTTCGTGAACAGGCCTTAGGCAGAAATAAATGATCGTGTTGAACTGGGACATTGTAATGCATTGTGTTCCAACTCAACACAGTGATGCTATTTTGGAAATGTGGTAGTTGGCATAGGATACAAGTGGTTTTCATGCATGTTTGGGGCTCAATCAGCATCTCTTTTCAGAGGGTGACGGGGACATCTTGATGGATCCTTTGATGGTTGACTGGTTCAACTTAATCCGAAAGAAGCAGATGTATATTCGGAGGGAGTCAGAGCTTGTGTACATGTAAGTACGTCTCCTGTTTACTGTAAAGTATACTCCAAATGTCGATTCATCACACAACTTACCCGTAACTTAGGGGGATGGTGACAGCTAAGTGGAAGAGCGTTTGGATTAAAGCGTTGCTAAATGATTTGATTCAAACGCGTTGTTTTGCAGAGTAAAGACCCAGGATCTGGAGGAGCAGCAGCCAGGGGTGGAGGGGGAGCTCCGGAGGCTGTTAGAGAAACCAGGTTAGAGGCTCCAGGTTTCATCCGAGGGGAAGGGCCCTTCTATACAATGATAATAATAAGTGTTTTATATTGTAAGTGTATATTGCTCCTTTTTTAAATAAGAAATGTACGTGAGAGGGCTTCACAATAGAGAAATTAAATTCCCAGTGCTTTTCAAAATGATGAAGTTATAAAATGCCATAAAATTGAAATGAAGTTAAGAAACTTAATGTAAAATGCAAAGCACATAAAAATGAACATTTACAAATCCTCTACTCACTTGCTCGCTTGTACCACTGAGATCAGCAGTCGGCAGTTGGGTGCAGTGGCTCCCCTGTCTGACAGATATCTGGGTGTTCCTGGCAGATCATTTGAAGTCCAGAGAGGAGTGCTGGCAGGAGCAGAGGCTGATGGAGAGACTGGTGGACATCGTGAATGGAAGAAATGCCATCGTGGAGGGGCTAGACAAGGACAGGCGGAGGTAGGGTGCATTTATATCTGATGACTTAAGCCCTGTTCCATTTGGCGGGAAATGACGTGAGCTGTAGATTTGGTAGTCTGGATGGTCATAATGGAAGGAAGTATTGACGTAATCATTCGTATCGGGTGCTACGTTCTGGTATCTTGTCTTATCTAAAAAAAGAATATAACATTTTAGGGAAGAAGAGGAGGATCAGCAATTGAATGAAATGATGCAGAGTCTCGGTGAGTGTATATACTTGCCACAAACGGATGTTTCATGTAGCAGATTTAGTACCTACATTAATATGTCCACATTTGTTTGTGGTTGACAGGAGTTATGAAATCGAAAAACAAGAGGAAGTCTTCAGTTTCTAAGTTGTTCAGACGAAGAAGTAAAAAGACAGGCACGGAGTGATCATTAGGGGAAAGGGGAATTTTTTTGTTTGTAACGTTTTAAACACCTCTTAGTGAATGTGCGCTGGCTGTAGTGAAACTTGTACTGTATCACGTGACAATGGTCGGAAAACATATTGGTAAAGCATAAGATGCCGAGTTTTTAATATTGTCTGATTAACATCTAAACACATTTGTCCACAAATGAGTTCAATGATGTATATCACTTTGGTGTTTTGTGTTCAATGTTCGATTACGTTTAAGCTTCAGAATCACTTTTGTTTGATGTTTCAGTTGAATTATTCATAGTTAAGTTGAGGCACTGGAATTGACTGATGGGTTCTTCCACATTTTATCATCAGCTTTTGTTCCTTTTTCACAGTCACATTTCATCAGATGTTAAATTGTATTATACACACTTTTTTGTGGTTCTTTACCATTTCTCACAAATGTTACTTAGTTTTAGTCACTTTTCAAAAGTTGGTTTTGTCCAAGAAAAGGTGTCTTTGCTTTGATTTATGAATATCTATTTAATTATTTAACATTTAAATTCTGATATTTGTGAATCCTTTGTTCTTACCTGCTATTTAAGTTTATGATTGTATGACTCCTTCTAAATGGATGTTTGACCCCCCAAAAAAACAGTTGTTCCTCTGTGAAATGGTTTCATCTGCATATTTAATTTCCCATCTAAAACAGAATATAGTAAGCAGCATACACCAGCATTAACTGCGATGTTAAACCAGACTGTAACTTCACGCTCATGCTGTAGGTGGCAGCGTGGGCTTAGTGTCCAAAAACCTGACAATCCAATTTGCCAGAGTACAGACAGTTAATTTATTTGCTAATTTTATAAATGCAGCAAAATGTTCAAGTCTGCTGATGTTATATGAAAGCGGATTATGTTGAGCAATAGCTTATGGCCATGCAAGGCTTATAAACTATAGGTTGTATTGAGCTATTTATCTAAACTTTTTTATCTTAACACCTGGTTTAATTAAACATGGGTATAACAATGAATCTACTATAGGACTACTATAGGTTTTTTAACCTGTTTCTTTATTGCTCTTTTAAAATGTATGACAGTCACACATGAACAAATGTCTCAGTGTTGAGGCAAATCAGGCATTTCAGGCAAATCAAGTGGTATTTAAAGTACATGGAATGTTGAACGAATGTCTGGACAGTGTGTATTTATTGTGTTTTTAAATGAAATTACTTTTTGAAGTTTAATAAATTATTTTAACAAGGTTTTGGATGTTCCATATACAGTATTCTTGTTCAGTTTCTGTTGAACACGATCTGCTTGCACGTTAGAATGTTCCAGCTTATGTAGTACACAGCAAAACATATATATTTTAACTACGCATGACCTGTATCTCATGCTCACTTTCTCCCCGTTCAGAAAGTACACTGGACCTGCGGTGTTGGACTTCCTTCTCACACTCTCAAAACCCAGCAATGATAATACACAGAGCTAAGCCCATTTTTGTGGGTTTTAGGAAAAGCATCAAGATCATTTGCTCACGTCAATATATTGCAGCTACTTAAAACTGCATATCACCAATTTAAGATGCATGAAATTGTGATCATGAACTGGGAACACCATCTTTCTAGCTGAGTAGAGCTGAGGATGATACTGCTGTAAAATGCCATGCGTGATGTGGGTGACAGTCAAGACTGAATACGTGTGATATTAGAGTTAATTAAAGCTTTGCGCCCCATCTACTGCGAATGCTTGCGCTTCTGCAATTAAGAATCACAGGCGAGAGCTTAGTGTCAGGGGGGTGTCTAATACATGGTTTTAACAGGAATGGGACCTGATTTGCCAAGCTCCTAGCGACAAGCATTAACAACAGCCTGAAATTAGAGGGACATTAATATTCATAAGTAAAACAATTCATCCTGTGAATGTGTGATGAAATGAAGTCCTCGGAGGTGAGCTCTCATGTCCACACTCCCATCGTCCATCAAAATATGCCATTACCCACTTCATTTTTATAGAAGGGATGCAGGATTGTACAGCCTTTCCCAGCATTTAGCCATTTAAATGTCCTTTTCCTAAGATTAGTCGGAACATTCTGAAATCGTTCACACAGTAGATCTTGTAAAATAAATATAATAATAAATGAATAAAATGCCTTTCTTGAATATGTCTTGTCATTAAGTACATAACTGCATGAGTAAGTCCATTTTATATCATTCTCCAAATATTAACTTTTGGTTTAAACTTTCCACTGTGGTGTGTGTGTGTGCGTGTGTGTGTCATCTCATTTACAGTGCCAGTCTCTGCCACTAGCCTGTAATTATGATCCTCGAGGTAATTTTATCAGGCTCATTAGCTCTGATGAGTAAACGAGAAGCGTGCCACTAATTTATTGCCCATCCAGGCTGGAGACTTAATTCTCATCAGAGAGATCATAATATTTGTACAGAGACAGACATACACTCAGAGTTATTAGGCAATAATACTGACGCTGAAAGAGGAGACTTTTGTTAAATCACACAATTATTACACTCTAAACAGTGGACTAACTTCTAATAATTGAGTGTGCTAAAATTATCAGTTTGAACACAGTAATCTGTGATAAAATGCGACCACCATCACATCACATTCATTTGATATGGGATTTAGGCATTATTTTTCCGGTATGAGAAGGCCATTATCTATTGGGCCACTGTTTAAAACTAGATTCTAATTGAACAACTCTGAAAATAGAAAGGCATTGTTTTGCTCTGTCCTTAATTTTTTTTTCTTTTCACTTTTCTGTATCAGAGAATGTTTTGAGAGAGCGGCATAAATATGCTCACAATTTCAGAGTGTAGAAATTTGCATTGAGGGGAAATTATTCATGCTGGCTACTGGAAATGAAATGTATAAAGTGCATGACTGGTAGACTTGACAAGTGCAGCTTTCATCCATCTCAAATGAATAATTTTCACTTCCCTTAAACATCCCTAATCCAACCATGTTATCAGCGGGCATGCAGGATTCCGCCTGACTTTCTACTCAACGGCACAGCAACTTTTAACTTAGCTAAGGTTCTGCAGTGCAGTTGCTTACCACATGGTCTTAGAGACTCAAACTCTTATCCTTTCCTGCTGGTTTTGTAGATCGGGTAAAATTCTTTCACAACACAATATATACATAAAATAAGTCTTAAAAGATGGCAGAATATCTCACTCTACCCTCCCTCTGCACTGGCTCTGTGGATAACTTACAGCATTGTATTTCACCTCCTATTCACATGGGCAAACAACCCAGAGGATGGTACAGTATCCACAGAAACCTATTCTGCCATGTGCTTGCTGGCCTACATGTCGACAAAAACGTTGGCATTCTGAGCCTCAGATTTGCTGAAAAGAAAGGCAGAATGTGATATTGATGTTCAACTCCACTATATGCTTCTTCAGACCAAGCCATTTATTTGTTGTGATATGTGGGTTACTGGTTAAAATCCTACATTACTGTTAGTTTTTTATCATAGGGAAAAAGCAAACCACACATGTAAAGTACAATTATAGCCTACAATAAGGATGTCTCCCATCGTATTATGTACCGAAAATTATGCATTTGTGTATTAATACAGTATGTGTTTAGTATGATGATAAACAATTAAGTGGGTAATTGTTGTTTACACTGTATAAGCCCTGAGATACCCTCTAATAGGAAGGGTTACTTTGCTGTCTACATTTGCAGTATCCAGTTTCACACAGCTCCCAGTTTGAGATAAGAATATTAACCTCATCAATTTCAGGTAACTTTCAACGCTTTAACATCTTGTCTTAAAGACCTACGTGTTAGCAGGAGTCTCAGCCCTGGCATTTAGTGACATTTTAAGCCTTTTAACAGAATCCAGACAGGGATTTGCATGTTCCTTAAAAGGAAAATAATTTATATCCTCCTTTTTTGGAAAAATGTGGATAGAAGGATTAAATGCAACAGATATTTCTATGTAGTGGAAGTAAAACAATGTTCGCCATACTGCTAATAATTTACTTCCCTATGTAGCAGATAAAGGTACGTCTTATTTATATGTTTTTTTCTTCTCACTTTTTAACGTCTCTAAGTTCAGAGGTCGTCTTACTGGCACTGGGCTTCTGTGTGTTCACCTCTAAACCCTATGATATGATATCACCTGTTACCTTCCGCACACTTCCAGGCTCAACCTACAAGATCAACTGACCCCTTTTGAAATCCTGCAAGTGTCCCCAGCTGAAGTCTTTCTTCCCTCCAAAAATGGTACGCCACATTTTTCTGTCGTAAGGGTTTGCTACATTGTAACTCAGCTTTTGAATGACAGTTAAGAACACAAAAGCTCCTCTTGACTGTGGCATGGCTTGTGGAGTGTGTCTGTGTTTGCCTATGTGTGTGATGGCTGCTGTGTAGTGGAGACTGGCTCTGTTCTCTCTGTGGGCAGACTGCTTTGATGCTCTGCCTCTCTTATCTCATGCCTGGCAAGGTTAATGAAGTGGTGGCGCTTTTGGAAGAAGTAGAAATGGGATGAGTAGCAAAGACCAGAAGAAGCTTGGAGATGAAACGTCCGACTCTGAGCGGCTGTAAGTGGCAATTTTGGTGAATTACATAGACAATAAGAGGGAGGTTGTCATCCTCTTAAACACAACAGTAGTGCATATCAGGAATGGTTGATTGCATCTCTTAAAGCCTAGTTCATCTGAAATTACATTAGCATTTAGGCCTCGGATGTAATATGATCTGTCACACATCTCCCTTTAAACATGTTTATGTTGCCTTCCATCGTTTAGCAAAAGGGTTTGGCATTCTTACTTATGTCAGTGTTGTTGATCACAGTTTTGTGTTGCTCTGAGTAACTGAGTTGTTTTCAGTTTCAGACTGCCCCTATCTCTTGGCCTACTTGTCTACAGACGCATTTGACCAGTTTCAATAGGACATCCTCAAGAGCAATTGGAGGCCTATTATCTTTGCCAGTTGCAGCAGGTCTCACTTAAGTGAAAGAGATGGCTCATTTCATTTGTGAAAAAGTCTCTTGGAGCTTGGCTATTGGGCAAAGCTTAAACAAAGGGCAGGAATGGCACTCTAATATGAATATAATAACAGGTGATGTACTGCTAATGCTTCTTGGCCCTAAGCTTTTTGGTTTTTTAATATTTCAATTCCCTTTGCATCTAAAACAGCTAATGGGTAAACAGGAATGAATCAGAGAAATGAAACAGGTCTACATGCCAATGAATTAGCATATAGATGAGTTCATCTTATACAAATAGTGCTCTTTTGCCCAGAACTCTTTGCACTGAAGAAAATATCACATATGTAAAGTGTTGGGAGAAAATGTAAATTAATCCATTTCAATCATCATTCAATCTAATATGAACTTTTCCTAATTCATCCATCATTGCTCCAGTGTCCGAAATGATTGAGAACACAGTCAAATTATTATCTGACCTAGTTTAATTGTTTTTAGTGTATATAGTAACACAGTTTATATGTAGACACAGAGGGCAAGAAGTTGTCTTGGATAACAAATAATGTATTGGATCCTGAACATTGTACGTAATAAACATGGATGCAGTGTAGTGAAGTGTTCAATGTCTTCCTTTCGATATCTTCATATGTAATAAAATTACAAACTGCACAAGGAGGTAAGGTGTAACCTGTTGGGCCTGCAACCAGACCTAAACCCTAACACAAACCTGCTCTAACTACACAAGTGGAAAGCATTAAACACCAACACTATTGGAAAACCAAGAGTTCTGACTCTATGATTTGTAATTTCAGAACATTTCTCTGTAAATGTAACTTCAGGTTTTCCCAGTACTAATTGTGAATTGCTTGCTCGGGAAGGCATTTATACATTGAAGTTAACTGTTGTTTTATACAGGTGAAAGCCATATTTCAAAGACCCTTAAAAGTAGTATAAGGCATTTTGAATAATGTCAAATAATCAATAAAGTGCCTATTTTTACATAAAATAAACGTCTGAATGGAGCCTCGTTGACCATGTGTTTTGTGTTTGACACCCTTTTAATTGTAATTCCATAAATAAACACAGTCTCCATGAATTAGAGCAAGAGTATTTGTTTCATAGCTCTTGTTAATATGCTAAAAGAAGCTTATCGAATTGGGTCAGCTAATTAAGCAATTAGCTTACTTCAGCTCTGTAGTGAGGCTGTGCTAATCTACGGCATTGTGGGCTCAGATATGCCAAAACTGAGTGGCACGGCTCTCTCTGTAGGGCTGTGCTCCTCTTCCCTCTCTTCTCCTCTCACTCGTAGGATCAGGTTTGAAGTCATCCTTCTCCTCAAAGTAGCTGCCGAGAAGGAGACCCCTCTGTGTTCGCTAATGCTCACATTTCCCATGCAAATCCCTGGAATTGAATAGGTTGTTTATTGTCTGGTTAATATACTAGACATTTCTGTAGTGTTGTTGAAGTGTTTGCTCTCTGCATCTGTAGTTGTGTTAACACACATGAAATCCCAGGCAAATTAGAGTTTGATAGCCTTAAAGCCAAGATGAATGTCTATGGCTTTCGTGAAGGCGTCCGCATTGCTTCCTACCAGACATCTGACGATGGCACACTTAGGCTAACTTTGGAGCTCTGAGATGAACCACGTTGCCAGTCATTGTAAAATTAGATTTGTTCTACATGGGTGCAGTGCATTATCTTTGACAATTCCGATAGGGACCATGTTTTTTTCAACAACGCATTGTTACACCATAAATGTACCTGTACTCCAGTTGAGGTGAGTGTACATTATGTGTACAGTCATGTTGGCTCATGGTGGCTAAATCTAAACTTTTGGCTTGATATCACACCGAATCATCCATAGTCGTAGTGAAACAGTAATATGATACGCTGTATATCTTGTAATGTATTGTTAGGGAGTTTGAGCATCGTCTACCAAATCACGGAGACACTTATGGTGCAGAAATCCACTTCCATTTATGCCTTGTTGGAGCTCTGCAGTTTGAATTCAGCCACTCGTGCAGTCTCCTACCCTCGGACACGTTGTTCATTAAGCTCATGCATATCATCAGACATTCCTGTGCTCATTCCATCAGGCAGATATGGAGGGGAGAAAACGATGGGAATGATGGATATTCAAACAACCATTCTCATCTGCAAAGGTCATTAAAACCTGGCATACATTAGAAAATCTGCTAATTATGAAATGGCTTAACTCTATATTCAGTGGGATTATGCCTACTCAGTCGGAGTATGTTGATCCCCTTCCTTAGCCATCGCACGACAGTTGATGCATGGGACTTGTGGCTCTGAACTAATGCTCTCAATGCTTGTCGGTCATCTCCTCTGACTACAGAGAGAAACAAGGTCTAGAGATGAATTTGTGCATCGCAAGCCTGCCGTCCGAATTTTGCGGAGGAGATAAACAAGTAACGCCTCACAGGAGCATTTCCTGAAAATGTGTGTTCTGTTGTCCATTGCTTTCATGTATCGCTTTCTTTACACTGAAATGCTTACTTCAAGCTCAATTGTCCAGTTGCTGGGAAGCCTTGACTGGGCTGTGGGCTACGGTTTCACACATCGAGTGTGTGGCCAGTTGTTTGAGAAAAGGTTAGACATGGAGTCACCAGCTCCTGAAGAAGCCTTATACATAATGTAGGTCATTGCTCTTAGGTGACATTTATCACATGCTGTGCCATAATCTCCTATTTGAATATGAGAAAGCCTTTACCACACAAGCATGGTAATGCCTAAAATATGATCCACTTACTAGTAAATGCAGAACCGAATAATATATGACTGAGTCCTCCACGACTCGAAAGCATTGATTTGACATGGCAAAGCACCCCAGGCTCTGGTGGATAGAGCACTCTTAAACACTTGACTTAAAAAGTCTTGTGGCTATGAAGAGCATTAAGGTATTTGACACTCTCAGACTGTCTGCATCCGAAGCATGGTTGTTATAAGCATGATATCAGGCCTGGGGCTTTGTGAGTTTTCATTGTACTGTATGCTTTCTCTGACATTTTATTGAGGAACGTAACATCATCTTAAAGATATGGAAGGACTTTTTCTTATTGATAAAGTGGACTGACGTCTTCCTAAAAGTTTGCAAAAGCATTTCCTTACAGGGAACCATTGATATTTGTGAACCAATGTCCTAGTCAGGCCTACAAATATAACCACAGGGACAGAAAAAGCCAGCAACTTCAGATCATGTAGCTACTATATAAAATAAACAGATGGTCACACAACTTCCTAAAATAGCCTCTGTGCCATAGATTTTTTTAGATGTAAAATCATTCTGAAGTTGGTCTATTTAATAATCCATTTGCCAATTAAGACAGGCAGACGAGCTCAGGTCTATAAAAGGTTAATAAGCCTCAGCTGCAGTGTGGTTATCTTGGGTAAATGTCACTTAGATGTGGGCCACTGTGGGTCAAGATCTCCCCCCCAGATCTAAATTTAATCACATAGCCGTTGTCTGGCCCTGTCCTCACCCTCATTAGTCCTTGGCTTGTGCAAGAGTGTGATCTGCCCTGCTCCAGCCCTGGCACACCCCCCTCTGGCCCCTGCTCTGGGCACGTGACCATCCGCCAACCAAACAACTGAAGAGAAGACGAGCTCAAAGCCACCCACAGCATCATGTAGAACTGTTGTAACAGTTCTAGAATGATAGATGTGGTTCTGATGATTACAACATTACTAAAGGGATGGAGCGTTTATATCGCATTTCCAATCGCTGGGTTAGTTCAAACAATTTAGTGTGATGCCCTATGTGATTGTGTGTGTGTGTGTGTGTGTGCGTTAAGGTGAGGGAAGAACCAGGGGAACCACTGTGACTAAATGCATGCACCATCACGTGGGTGAGCTGTCACCTTGTGGCTCTCAGCGCCACCTGCCAGGCCCACCCCACAGAATGGCAGAGTGGCCAGTGATCCAAGCAGTCATCGTGTCTTAATTATCTCCTCTGAGTTTAATTAACTGCCTCATCCATCGGCCAAAATGCTGCCTTGAAATGTCCCAAACACTTTGCAACTGAGGCAGAATGGATCATTGTCAGATCACTTTATTGGTTGGTTTCTCTGACATTTAGAGGAAAAGAATGGGCATGCCGTTACAATAATGGTTTGGTAAACAGCTATTGAAAAGTACAAACTACACCATAATGACCTAAGGCAGTGCAGTTGCATATGATTAGAGTTTATGTCTTGCCGTATTGTTTGTGAGAAGACTTGGGGGAGAATGCTTGACAGATGCACTACGTGTGTTTCTGTTTCCCTTCTTTTACTCAGTTGAAAATATATTCTGGTGCAAACTGTCCATATGGACTGGAATAAGGAATTATTACATTTTGAATATTAATATGAATTATACACAAAGTGGGTAATCATTCTCATGCCCTACAGAAATAATTACCATAATTCTGATAAATAAGCAGATGGCAGAATGTGTGAATTGAGGTAGATTTATCTTAATTAATATCTTGAACCTACTTGGAGAAAGGTAAATGGCTCCACCGGGGCCAGAGATGTGCCACTGTCTCTGTGTTTATGTGTGCAGATCTTTCTCATGGCCTGCCATGTAGTGGTAGCCTGAGGATATTAAGCTGCTCTCCAGGTATACATCAAACTTAGGCAGGCTGCTGATAACATACACACACACACACACACAGGCACGCACACACACACACACACACATACATACACACACACAAACACCTCCCATGTCCAATCCATCATAGAGGTTCCACTCTCTGCAGCAGAAACCCATAATACTACACAGTCCTGTTATTTTAATTTTCACAAATAAGTTGTCGAGGTTTATTTCTATATATCATTTAAGACTGTAGAGGGGTGTGTGTGGGCATGCTGACATTCTCTGATGCATTTTTTATGAGCATCTTTGTAAGCTTCGATCTCTGTTTTTTTCCGTCTAAAATAAAGTGTGGATTTCTTTTACTCATCACAAATGAAGCCAATTAAAATGTTAATCATTACAAGTAGAAAAGGGACAAAGGAATCCAAATAAATTGATGTATTGACGTTTTTTAATTAATTCATTCGGGTTCCTACTGTGTTGCATAATTATGCTTAAGTGTTTAATTACATATTTTGATGGGATCCTCAATTACTCTGGCTTAATAAAATATCATTAGCCTGTCTCCCAGGTTCTAAGCTGTAGAGACATATATTAGTCTATCTATTTAAATAAAATATTAGATTACAGAATGGCTGTGATATTTGGCAGGTATCCAGCCCTCAATCTACAGTAAATCTCTGTTAACCTGGAAGCCGGTCCTCACATCAAAGTTTGACATAGCAGCTAACAAACAATGTAAAATTTACATATTAATTAGTAGCGGGCAATCAGCAGCAGTGATGAATTCAAATGAGTGGCCCTTCTCTGTAAGTTCCAGTCCCCGTCAGTCTGCACTCACAGTGCCGCCATGCGGGGAACTCACTCCACAGAACAAAAAGAAATTACCCGGACCCATAGGGCACCTAGAGCCTGGCATGATCGTTTAGGTTTTTTTACTCAGTGGGAGTGAATAGTTTGTATCCTTTTACCACCCGCAGTCCTACAAATCGTTTGGCAGTATGTCGTGACATCAACCAGAATTTGCAAACCGCAGATTGAAAAAAATAGCAAGTGAGCATCCAGAACTACCAACATTTACACAAATTAATTTAAACTTCAAATTGTAATGTATTTGGCAATGCAGGGCAAGAAATAGCCACCACAGAGCAGCTGTTACACAATTATTAGCTTGTGGAAACTCTCTAAAGGTTATTGTATAAGAGTGATTTGACATACTTACAGCTATGTTTCTCACAGCATGGGTGTGCACCCAGTGTTTCACCTTAGTTTCTTCAGGCCTTTAACGCCATGGCATGTTTTATTTTTTATAAAATGTTTTACATCTTCTACCACAAGAACAAGAATCCTTGGCAATGGCTCAGGGGCAAAACCCTATAATTAGAAGGCAGCTCAATTGGTTAGCAGGTAATTTACCTTAAGGGAAGAAGTCTAATTATTGTCTTTGAAAACCTAATTTAGCGTCTAACACTTCAGGTGTCTTTTCCCCTCTCTTTAGCAAAGGGAAAGGTATCCTGGAGCATTCTAGGGGCTGAGCCATCCCCCCGTGTCTCACATCTCTTGTGGCTTGTGTTTACATGAATGATTTCTAAAGAGGAACTATGAGCCATGTCACAGGAACAGGTGACAACAGAGCATGGCGTTGTCTCCTTTTGTTTCTCTCTGCAGGTGCGTGGGCGTTTCCGAAGAAGGCTGCGCTCTCATTCCCTGCGTTAAATGTTCCTAGCAGGTGAACCTGTACCTGACAGATGGTGTTTGTGAGTGACACTTGTTCCCAGCAGAGGTGGGCCCAGGGAAACGATCACAGAGAAGTCTCTGCTGAGTAGCCCAACCAACCTGATGGCACATGCTCTGTTGTGGTCTACACCTGCTGAAGGATGGCGTTTACACCACCGTCCCTGGGCTCCACCTCCAAGTGGGGTGTTAATCACAGCTCACTGCTCACTCACACACTTTTAAAACCAGTAAATAACTGGAAACACAACAGCAGGGGATCCGTCATTTGGACTTATTGCCATGGGATCATCTTTTGCTTAAAGGTGTATGCTACCACTCACACTACTGTTTGTTCTCGAATATGAAACTGTAAAACACTGAAACCGACCTTGCTAAAGAAAATGTTAATAATGATAATCGCCAATGCTGTGCTGCGCAAGATTTCACAACCTCTTAATGGTCTGATGTTACAGAAATAGATGTGTGGTGTATCTTGATAGCATACGTTGGCTGTTGTGTTTTCTGTCCAGCTATACTGTAGAGCTGTGGACATACTGTGATGTATGCAGCTCTCTCTGGCCCCGCCACACCATTGATAATGAGTGTCGACCACTGCTAAAAGGGTAGGCTAGAGGTCAGTCACAGTTCCACTGCTAAAATATGTAGAGAGAGTCAATAGTCTGGAATTGGCCCGTCCAGCTGGAATATAGCGATCTGCTAACACTGAGATGGTCACCCAAGTCACTCAAGTCATTGCCAATTCAGATGGCTGAGACCGAGAGTAAGGCAGTCTGATCTGGCGAGCTGTCTGTGATTCACAGGGCTTCCAGCTGGAGCAGAGATCCCCAGTAAAGCACAAGATGGAACCCTCTCCATCTTGGCACCTCTTGGCTGGCTCAATCCCCTGCAGGCCATTAGGGACAAAATATGTTTTGTTTTTCCATTTTTTTTTCTGGAAGAAAAATACAGTCTGTCTTCATGCTATAACAGCCATTACTTAATTGTGGCGGATTTTCCGAGCAGAGTGTTGCTTTAATTAAGCAGCTAATTGCAATGTAGCTCTTGATTAGCTTTGGGGGATGGGAATGTTCAGACAGGCTGATATGTTGTGCACACTTCAGAATCATTTACAGAAATTGAAGCTAATTTCGCTCTCTGTGTCTATTGCTGCATTAATTTAATTTGGGTTGCTTTTAGCTCATTAACACTTCTAATTAATACGTTGACATCACTATTAAGATGTCTTTGAAATTGGCGTCTCCTGATAATCAGGATGGAAGAGGCTGACGGATGGAGAGAGGAGCTGGCTAGGGAACGGAGGAAACTCCTTCAGACTGAAGGAGGGGAAGATACTGTCCCTCGTTTATGCACCACCCGTAGTGTATCACGGAGGACACTAATAGGGCTTTGTGGCAGTCTGGTAAATTGGAAATGAAAGGAATGCTGATTGTTTTAAATGGATATAGGCTGTGTGTGTGTGTGTGTTAGTGCTGTGTGTGTGCGTGTGTCTGTCGCTCACGAAGGGGGTAGAGGGGCATCAGGGCCAGATGCCGTACACAGCTGAAGATCACGCCTGACTAACTATGTATTTGGGTTTGTCACTTTAATGAGCAGAATTTAGTGGCTATGGCCTAGTAATCCCCAGTGTGAAGCCCCATCACACTGCCATCATTTTCACCAACTTTCAGCACATAAAAAATCTACATGAGCTGTTACTCATCTGTTAATTTCTAAGTTCACTGGATGTTATTCGCCCATTTTTCCTTTAATTAATGACAGGCGAGTGGGACCGGAATGGAATTATACCATTAATATGTTTAATATGCAATTTTACAACAGGATTCCATTTCATCAAAGCGGAATAAACCAAAAGGATGAAAATAGTCTGTTGAATGTCGTAATAATGGGATTGAGCAGTCAAAACCCTGGATCCTACCCTTCTGTCACCTCTTGACCACAGTGTCTCAAAATAATAGGCAAGGCAATAGCATCATCATTGACTCTCTCTCACATCAGCATTGATGGAAAAAGGATTCCATTTCATGGCATTCTAATCAATAGTAAACCTTGTTTTCTCGTGAAGTGCTTTGTTTCCTGGTGTGTTCTTCAGGATGGGAGTCACTGTGGGAAAGCCTTCTGTTTAGCACTTCATTAAAAACTCCCTCTAATAGGAGCCACTGGGGAGATGATCCTTGCGTCATGTGTAAAAGCTATCAACATCTGCATCAATTAACCCCCTCCTCCTTAGGGGCCCATTAGAAAGAGGAACACCCTTTAAAACTGCATATGGTTCAGATTAAGCTTGCGATGGAAGAAGGCCGATAGATTACCTTGTTTGCTTCACTTATAGATTTTATTAAGGTTTTAATTTGCGAATGTGTATAGTCAGAAAATGCCCAGAAGCCATGTGTGATACAAGAACACACACACACTAAACTGATATTACACAATAAATTCAACAAAAATACAAACAACTGATACATGATAAAGCAATACATGCATACATGTGAACATAATATATCTCAGAATGGTCCTCTCCAGAGTCTGTTTCAGATCCCTCGTTACTCTGCTCACTAAGGAGATCCAAGACAGGTCCAATTAAAGAATCTTTACAAGAAACTGCTGGCTAGAGCCCTGTTATCACAACTGGCAAGAGAAGCACTTACACTTAGGAGCTCTTACAAATCAAACCGTGTGACCAAACACCGTGATGTCATTGGTATTGTAAAAACTGTACTATAGGGCCATGTTACCTAAAGCTCCATAAGAAGCTTCCTTAAGAATTCCTAATATTGTTTATTTATACACAACCCTCCTATTACGACTGTACATTCTTTAAGTAACAATTTATGTGAATCTTCCAGCAGTACAGTTCTGTTTTTACTTTGCCATCAATAATATGGGCTTCCCATAAGCATTTCATAATGTATCACAAAATGCAGAATTAGTTTCTAAGAGTTTATAAGTATTTAAGATTATTCATGGGACAAAATAATTGTTACATAGACAGTTATATTTTATAATCATCATCAACAACAAATATACAAATAATGAAGCATTACATTAATAATTTGTGGCCTGGTACAGTGGTTTACAATTTGAATTATATCTTTTATAATCTGACATCTCTCATAGAACAATCCGATAATGTTTAGAACATTTAGATTTTAGATGTATTCTTCCTACAATATATACTGCATGTGACTCATATTAATACCAAAGATATACATATAAAAATGTCCACCATAAGACACTTTAATACATTTTCAAATCAATCTGAAAATGTGATGTTGGTGTGATGTTTATGCTTGGTTTTTGGATGCAACTTTAAAAGTAAAAACAAGCTAATAAGCTTCAGAGCCACATGCCTCATCTCATCTGAGGCATCAGCCAGTGGGGTTCATCCTTCAGTAAGCAATGACAACTGAACTAGGATGCATTTAACAAACCCCAAACCAAATCAAGAGTCATAAAATCACTCATTTTGGTTAATGAGCATATTAACAGCAGCAGTAGTGTTTAAGCAAAAACAAGAACAACAACATTAATAATTGCAACTCTCTAGTGCTTGGCTGGTGTAAGCTTTTAATAATTAACAAGTCTTTGTCTTGTCCCCTAGAGGCAGGACTCCTATTATCCAACTAAGTTACAAACGGGTAATTACGTTGCCACCAAATGGTCAAAACAGTGGCCTCCGAGCATCTTTTGGTCCAAACCTGAAACCTCATTTCAATCAGTCAAGCTTACACACCACACACGCCTCAGTTACAGCGAAGACATGGCATTTCTACTTATTTATTTCCAATTTTTTCTTCTCATTAGAGGATTACTCCTCTTACCTCCTGTGTTTACATATTAAAGCTAATCCAATTGAGTCAACAAGGGCACTTAGTACAGGCTGAGAACTGAGTCTGGGGGACTTAAAATGGAAGGGAGTGGTTATTAATTTACTTCTTCAGATTTTAGGTTTCCAGGGAAAATTGTTCCAACATCTGTTTTGACAAATCAAGCATTGAGAACATTTTGTCAGTGGAAGACTGAGCTCTGCTGCTGTGTGGGTAATCATGTTGACACAGCTCCACAACCTACCTGCAGAGGGAGCCCCTGTTTCTGGGTCTGTTCAGAAGAGACATCCACTTGTCTGGCTACCCATGTACAAGCTATAAAGATCCAGCACTTGGGGGTGAGAAATACAGCCCAAACTGTCACTCATTGCACACAATACTAGCTACAGGTTATGACAGTGTTTACAATAGAAAAATATTCACAAATTGTAGTGTGCATATTGATTTAAGAGCGGTGGATTCTATGTAATGAGGATGTTGATCCCCTGACTCCGCCCAACCCCGTCTCCTCACCACCACCCTTATGACATCAGTCATGATCTTTGACCTGAGGGGCACACCCTTTCAGATAAAACTAATTAGGGTTGATCGTTTGTGACTGTTAAATCACAAGACACCAATAATAGGTGGTTTAAATGTAAGATCAAGTTATAATTTGGCACAAGCCTGCTAGTAATGCGAGGAAAAAAATAAAATTAAAACGGCTTCACTGTGTTTTGGTATTCAGTTGTACTGTGTGTGAGGGTTAAGCCCCTCTCACACTGTTCTTGTTGACACTCTACACCCTCATTTTTTCAAACCACATTGAGCTTTAGATCAGTTCACTCCTTGTTCCTCTCACATTGTCTACTGTAACAGGTTCTGAGGTAGATGCTGCTCAAAACCTACTGTAGTGAATTAATTCATCTCCTACTTGATTAGCTCATTAGACAACCTGTATTTGATTAGCTGAACCGTTTATCTTCCCCTAATTAGTCATAGATCAATAAAGCAATTGATTTTGCAGCATGCCTAGAGCAGTAGGGTGGTCAGACCATAAAAAATACAATTCCACCATTAGATACAGAGAGGCATGACTCCTCGAATTTCCCCATAGACGTTGCTTGTCTGACAATACACACTGACATTGTATGCTCCGAATATTCTTGAGCATGTCTGTGGTGAGCGGTAGGGGTGTGATTTACGAGAGCAAACACACAGTATCACACAGTTCCATCTGTGTGTAATCAACAGAGCTTTATAAACAAAACTGCAGTTTAATCATAAATCTATGGTGGCTTAAAGGAGGAGGAAATACAGGAGTCCAAATCTTCAGTGCAAACAGGGTGACATGTTGTGTTTTGTCAGAGGTTTTTTCCAGGCAGATTTATCATTAATCATTAGTCACTCCTCCAGGGCTAGGCTGATGGCGGCTAATTAAGTAGTGGCTGGTGTCAGGGATGCTGGGAGACCATGTTATCATAGCCGGGGAGCCAGAACAGAAGATAGACACACACAGCAGTAGCTGATGCTCAGTCTTCATCCACATGCTTCTAAATACCACCCATTCACCTGGTACTGAACTGTATGTTTTTTTCAGAGTCGTTTTCCATTAACAGGGGCGAAGGGTAGAGCTGCTTGGATTGGGCGACTCCCCTCCTTCAGTACGTCTTTCGTCATGAAGTGCTGTATGGTATCAGAAAGGGGAACAAGCAGGAAGCATGTTGCAATGTTTTTGTACTGAAAGACTGTGCAACATTTAGGAGACAAAGAAATGGCTATGACTTGAGTATTTTAAAGGCAAAATTAATGTGAAATATTATCTTAGGAAGTTTAATAAAGGGAGGCTTTTGCATTTATGCATTGTTGGAGTAGCCATAAACATAATTGCCTATTGGTGCGGAGACAGGAGACTGATATTGGTGAATGAAAGCCTTTATGAGTGGTAGAACCAGCACAGTAAAGTAACACCCATTGAAACCTAATTTACACCTTTAGGCAGTTCATTAATGTTAGAATCACACCAATATAGTCTCTCTCCACCTCGGGGCACCGCCTCTATTCATCAGGATACACCCCAGAATTCCTCATTTTCACTAGCATTAGTTACCAATAGTGATGACCTGAACTGTGAGATTGAAAATAACCACAATAGTGGTTGTATTTTAAACAAATGACTGCTCTAAACAAACATGGGGAACAAATATGTCTGTCTTTTATGGTTTTTAGTAAAGGAGCCTAATAAAGTACCTGCTCTATAATCACAAGGCAGTGTCTCAACAACAAATATGTTGTTACAAATCCCATTTGCAATTCAAGATTTTGTGAACGGTTAAAAATGCGTAGAATGACACTAATTGACCTCAGTGACTTATCTTCCAACAACATGAAGAGACCTCAGGAGGATGGAGAAACAAAAGGAGACAAGGCCAGATTTCTTACAGCCTGTCGTAAATGCAGTTCTCCCCTTCCTCCAGCAGATGACCAATGTCTCTCATTCCCCTGTGGACCATTCTGTCTGGGGTCTCCCTGAATTTCCCTTTCTTTTCATCACTCTCTGATGTCCAGCTGCTCCTGTCAACACCTTCTTACAGCAGGCAATTCATCGCAACATACTGGCAGCTGAGACCCCTGTGATGAACTTCAATCTGCCGTTCGCAGAGGGGGCTGCACCCTGAGTTCGGCTAATCAAGGGAAACACCCCTTTAGAGAGAGGGGGGCACAAAGACAGATTGAGCCCAAGTTACCCCCTAATTATCCTCGCACTGCCCCTCCGCTGCAAGCTGGTGCATCTGAACCCGGTAAGCAAAGTAACAGACACTACCCGTGATTACTTTCCGATCTGTTTAACATTGAACAACAATAACAAGCCGTGTACGTCTAATACGCTCGTAAACTATTATGTTTTTCGGCCAAAGATTTGAGCAGGAGGCATTTGTTATGCTTCCTACGTACACAGAGCAAATGTCTCTTGCCGCGGGTTTCGATTATTTCCAAGTTGGTCGAAAACACTCCCTGGGGGTAAGTTCTCAGGGCTTTCTGAATTTTATTAAAGCCTCTCTACAGCTGATTACGTGGAGAGAGGTGCACAGGTTGACGCATTTTAGGAGTGGAGTGGAGGCCTGACAGGGTCATGTTTAACATGTCCACAGGCAATCAATTCACCTTAACCCCTCCTGGTACTTCAGCCCTCTCCACCTAAGCTGTCCTTAATAACCAGGCAATGGTGAATTACTGATAAGGCGTTGGGGTCTCTGACCTATATATCCTCCCCTCTATATATTGGGAAAATCCATCCCTGAAAGAAATGTACCTTTTAAATTGATAGAAATGGTGAAATTAAACAATCAGACACATAAAAGGCTGTGTGCCCTCATGTGTTTAATATATAAGTAAAAATAGAAAATGGGTGAAAAATTGTTTGGATTATGTTCAAGAAACCATATAGTCCATATAGAAATCAAAATATATATCATTTTGATTTCTGAAACATTAAATTACTGTTATGTACAGAGTACAGATAGGTACAGGTAAATAAGATAAAAGCTCTATGCATTATAAAAGTATTGGTCTAGAAAATGATGGTAAAAAGACCCCGATCTTCATCCCCTTCAGTTCATTTAGGGATCTGTTTTAGCTAAGGTATTTTGACCTGGAATGTTCTATACTATAGCTCGGTTGTAAGAACGCATTTTCCTTAAATGTCACTGACCCCTATGTAGGTTTTTACTTAACAAGCATGCAGAGGGTTCTACATTTGCCCCCTTTTGACAGTGACTAATTGCCCTAAGGATGCAAGCTGCTTGTTAGGCCAAAGGAAGATTCACTTGCTTTTCACCCTAGCCAGATTCATTATTTCTTTTTTTCAATTCACTGCACCTTATCTCAGGAAGGTCATGAAAATGAGTTTCAAAGACCATCAGAATCAGGCTCATTTTCAGTTTTAACTCCTAAATATGCACTGACTTATGTGTGATTTAGCCAAGCTAGTTGACAGTTATAGGCTTATATCTTGAGAGTATTTTACACGGTGGATAACAATGTAGATTGAACATCCCTTAAAAGGCACAATGAAATGAATGCTGAATAGTAGGAGTAACACATTAAAAGCCACATTTGACAATGCTCTAAATGACTTAGCATCATCTTTATATTCAGTAACGTGTTTATAGGTGCTACGTACGCTCTGCATCTTTGCATTACTCTGACCACATTGGGTCTACAGTAGCACTATGGAGTGGTATGCTGTACTGATTATATTTTGTATACTTGTCTTATTGTACTATGCTGTTTCAGCTGGCTGCCCCATTTTCCAAGCCCACTGCGTCTCTCCTGGCCTTCCTGAATGGAGCTCTTCACAGAGGTACCTGTGCAGCTGTCAGGGTCATGGCTGTTTAGACAATTAGGAGTGTGAGACAGGGGGGTTAGTGAATCATTGAGAACATCAATCTGCTCGGAAGTTAAGCTCTCACATTACCACACTGCTGTTTTGGTATTTATGCCCACTGTTTACCCAGAGCACACAGAGGGGTCCACCAGTCAATGCAGAGCGGAGCACATTATCTTCACTAATACTCACATAGGTGGTGGTGGCCTCTAAGTGAAGTCCCACTAAAAATAAAAGTTGTTGTTTGGTCAAAGACAGAGATTATTGGATTAAGCATGAATCTATTCTGTACCTACCCATGGTGAAGGACATTTACAGTTTTTCCACAGCAACCTACAGTAGATGTAAGACTGTATCGCTCCTCGGATATCAAAATCCCACTGTCCTTTCCCTCCACTTCCTGTATCTTGACTAAATTCCCAGGTCCTCATCTCCTCCTTGCTGTCTCTACCTTCCACAAGCCACACAGCCCTGTGCTTGTCCCTGGAAAGGTTTCAACGTTTACATTTGAAAATGATTTGTCCTGCCCTCTTAATAATAGATGAGAGAGCAGAGTCAGGGTCCCTTCAATAAACTCCCTCCTCGCTTTAATTAGTGGACAAAAACGCCCGGCCTGCTGAGGACTCTGGCTTTGGCTCTGTGTTGGTAATTAAAACTGAAACCACCAAAAGGAGAGGAGAGGAGAAGGCTCTATTTTTAACGGGCAGGCTGTTTGGTGCTGAGTGCCCGTATAAGGTTCTGCAATAAAGAGTGATAATGAAGGTGTGAGACCTCTGGGGGCCGGCTGGGCGCTCGCTACAATGGCTGCTCTCACACCAGACTGAAATACAGGGAGCAATTAGAGGAGGCAGTGCATAGACTGGCCACCAGAGATTAGTTAACACCTCAGGAGCACTGCTTCAGGACAGGCACATGCTTGTTTTCTCTCCCCCGCTTTTTGCTTTTGAAATATAACACACCAATTCCTTAATCATGAGATTTGTTTCATTTACTTGTCTTTTAAGATAAACTATGTTTAAGGTAGATTGGTCATAGGCAGTGCAGGTAGAAGATATTTAAAAAAAAACTCATTATTTGTTTTAAGATCTTTTCCTATTGGAAAGATTTTAAGCATACTCGAATCTCTCTTTGACTTGAAAGCTTTTCCTGCATATGTGGGTTTAAACTCCATGACTAGCTGTGGCTGAGCTGGAGGAACCTTAAACCCAAGAACCAATCAAGAGGACATTGTTAATGGAGGCCAAATATAAGCCGTTAAGCCAGTATATGCATAATGTTATTTAATTGGAGTCATAAAAAGCCAATTAACCCCGCCCCCATCTCCTTCTCTCTCTTTCTCTCTCTCACACTCTCCTTCTTAAACGTGCACAAACATGGTCACATACAGACAGTTCTGTGTAGCTTTTCTGAAAGGTGAGATATTGTGTGTTGTTGTGCAAATAATCTGCCAATTATCTTTCAAGAATTTCTATCTCATGTGATTTGGTTTTTGAGAAATACATAAGTTACCGGAATGCAGTTCTACACAGTTATATTTATATTTCTTTTATATATTTGTATTATATTTGTTTTGTGAGGAGGTAGATTGTGTAAAACAGTATATGGTACAGTAGGTGGCTTTAAAACACATATAGATCTTATGACTCATCTGTCCGTATTTAAAAACTAGCCAAGGGCAATACTCTTTGGCTACTAAACCAAAGCCTAAGCCTAATGTATCCAGTGACATGACCCTAACCTACCCCAAACGTAACCACAAGGAGTTGGATCTTAATAGCCTTTTTTTTTACTTCACACTATGTCTCAAATAGAAAAAGGACATTTTCCCCATTTGCTTTGTGTGTAATATGTATTGCTCTTCTATATGGAAAACTACAAATTAGAAATCCATTTAAATGAGAAATACACGTTTCAAGAGTCAAAAAGTTCAAAACGGAAGCGTTGCTGCAGGCAGTCAGATCAGAAAAACTATTGTGTTTAAAACCAAATTATTAAGACCTCTGACCATATCAATACCTCTGGTATAAATCTATAATTGGCATAGTCAAGAATATAGCATCCCATTTAGCTATTCACAGAGCAAAAAGGAATAAGGACCTCCATGTGATCGCTCTCTTCCTACCTCTTCATTCTCTGAATAAAAGGATTTTGACAATATATTTGCTCTCAGGAAAATAGCAACTGCGGGCCTCAATATTGGATCTGTCAGATTCAGGCCATTTAAATTTCAATGCCAGTAAAGTGGGGGAAGCAGACACTGTTAAATATGATGCTTGAATGGAAAATCTAAACCCTCCAATACCTCTAAGCAATGTACCTCAATGAGATGAATTAAGTGTAAATGGCTCATTCTCTGTGTGAGTGTCTTCCAATTTAAAATCTCATTATTCATATAAGATCCAGAACAAGGTGACTCTTAGGAAAGATCGAATAAGTGAAGATAATCTTACCGGACAGTTTTATGCGAATATGAAATGTATTGAATCAACTAAGAGGAGAATGGGGAATCAAATAAGCTAATAAAGTAGAGTTAGGCTGAAAAACACCATCAATAGTGTTTGCTCACTGTCTCAGCTCAATGCTGTTTGGCAGTGCTTGAGAAGTTACAAAGTCTATTAAGTCAAAGAGCGTTGTCATTCAGTGAGCATGCTCTTTGGTATCTTGTGCACAGTATTAACCATCTGAAAGTATTAACCATCTGGCAGTGCATGTCAACCAATAACTCATTTACACTGAACCATAGAATATATGTAGCGAGAAGTTTTATTATCAGTAAGTAAAAGTAAAATATCTAAATTCTTATTTTCAAATTACTGAACACTAATCACGCATTGAAGAGCATCGTAATCTATACTTTCATTGGTGATAATACCCTACATTGTGTATGGGTTAGTTAGATTATTCTAAAATGATTCAAATGATTGTCAAAGAGAGACTGAATGGTCACCAATGACTGTTTTGTTCCAGGTTCCAGACAGGGATTGATTACAGGGCTTCTCCTGTTCAGGCCTGTGCAGGTCTGTTCTAGTTCATCCATAATGCATGACATAAATAATGTAGCATTCATTACAGAGAAAATATGAACTTTTGCTATGGTTTGTGTTGCAGACAGACTGAATATAAAGCTACGACACCGAGTGCTGTAATTTCATCTTGACCCCAAGGGTAACCCCAAATGACAAATGCAATCACACAATTATGTAATAACCTTGGCAGACGAAGGAGCAGATAAAGGAACTCTGACAAGGCCATGCATGTTATTAAGAGGGCAATACATTGTATTTATTAACCTACAAGATTAACCTTGTCTAGTAACCATACGTCAGGTCTCTGATTTGTTTACTTATTTACATTATTACCAAATGCCAAGAGCCTGAAAGCATTGTTTTGTTTATTAGGTCAATAGTAGTTTAATCAACAAGATGATTGTCCTCAGTTCTCACATTTGGGTCTCATCATTTGTTTACCTTTTTATAATTTTCTCCCGACATGGAGAAAAGTTCTACAGCAATCGTACGTTTCACTTTTTAGAGCTGAAATAATTTACTGCTGAATAAAGTCTCAAGAGAGAATATTTTTTCTCTAGAATGGATTTACAAGATTTATAGCACAGACAGCTGTGTGTCAACTGCTCTGAGCTACTGTAGGCCCCTCATCACTCCACATTAGAACCCCTTTGAACATAAGTATACTTCACTCTGAGATGGTGACATGCCGTGTGAATCCCTGGATGGGAAATTATACACATTTGGGCACAACCGCTTGGAATTAGTGGTAGATGAAGGGGGTACGCTATAAAGAAGATCACTAAGAATCAAACTGTATTCATCACGTTTCATGGCTTGAACTAATTTCTCAGACCCCCAAAAAGAAAAGTGCACTTAGTTAGCATATACTCTGACTGCTAATGTCAATGTTTTACCTGATAAACTAGTGCTCTTCCCTTACTTATTGTCAGCACATATGATGAAATGTTCCTCTGCCACCAGACTCAATAATGCGGCCCGCCTTTCACCATTGCCCCGTTAATTCTTGTTATTGGAGAAGTTGGATCAAATAGTGAAAAGCCCTGTTAGAGAACATTGCATTTCTACCATTGGGATGGGAAGCAGAACAATTGATTATCCGGGGCTGTCAGAACATTGGCACAGATGGACCCAAATCCACAGTCAGCAGCAGATATTAGGCCGTGAAGAATCTCTCCTTCCTCTTTCTCCTCTCTCTTCCAGGTAGAGCAGATCAGAGTGGATCACAGGAGGAAATGGTGGATCAGTGGCACCGTGACCTTACACCGTGGATCTCTGGCCAGTCAGGTTGCAGATTTCTTTACAAACGTAAACTAGTAGGGTTAGTAGGAGTAGTAGACATTCGCTTTGACTCTCCTCTTTACTGAATCAAGAAGTCTTAAACCAGACGGAAAGTGGAATTATCAGCTAAATATTTGTGGTCATACATTTGAGATTGCTGTTCACATAGCTTTTTAAAGTCAGCAATCCATGTCATGGTTTTATAGTGGTTTTAGCTTTTGAGCCCAAGCTCTTCTGACCATCCTGTTTGATTTGGCGCTATATTAATCATTTCTGTCAATAAGAAGCGTGGTGAATGCAAATATCCAGGGTCGCCATCAATAAGTGACCATGAAACCAGTGCAAATTAACCTCTAAATGTCATGGGATCACCCAATACCATATCCATTATCCACTTAAAGGTAGAAAATGATCATATTACTTTGTTGCTTCACAGACAAGATCAACCAAAAGCCTGTCAAACAAAGTATGCTAAAAATCCAATGCAGTTTTGTTTGAAAAGCTGACGTAGTCCTGAAAATACCCATTTTATAATACTTAAACACCATACAGAAGGTGAGAAAAAAAAACTTCAAATGCCACCCAAAACACTGTTTTACTGTTTTTACCTTCAGCAATGTATGCTACTAGGGAAAATTAATTCACAGTCTATGACCTTCTGCTCTAATTATTACCTTGTATTCATGAAAATACCTGCCTGCCTCTACACAGAAGTGTGTACCTTCAGAGCATGCCCAGGAAATCCATTAGAGTAAAAGGGATTGAGGTGCAAGCTAATCTTTCTCTGCAAATGTTTAATGCAACAAAGCATTTTACTATTAACCTCCAGTGTAATTTAATGGTAAACAATGGCAGTGCTATTCTAATAGGGTGCCCTAATAATGGGCTCTAAAAGAACACAACTCACTTTTACAATGTCAATGGTGTGACCACAATACAGACATACTGACACAGTGACCCTGTGTCCATTAGATGTAAAACATATTCGAATGGTTGTTTTGCAGCAGTGCTTTAAAACCGCGAGTGCGTTTGTTATGTTTCAGCTGTTCCCTCAGTGGTGTCTGACCACAAACGATGAAGACAACAGAGAAGAGACAGCTCTGAGTCTTGATCTGTGTGTCAGCCATGACAGGTCAGTCCTCCAACCCATTGAAATGTTTATAATAAATCCTATAAACCAAGCTAACACAGAGTCCATGTCATCGCTATCATTTCCGATGCCAATATCAACAGAAATGTCAACAGTGAAGGGCTGCTAGCACCCTGTGTCAGATAATCACAGTAGTATGTGTGAGGATTTTATGATTGAATTTGTATAGCTCACCTGAATCCCTCACAGGGTATCAAACATGTCCATGATAGGTTGCTACAGTATGCTGTTTTCACATAATAAGATTATCATTTTCAACTTGTTCCAAAACAAATCTGACTTCAAGTATGATCAAAGGCTCACACACTGTAGCTCAAGCTGATGCTTTAAGACACATATTTCTTGGAACACATCTAATAAAAATCTTTATTCCTATGTTTATTACTGTATGACATTTAAAAACAACCCGCTATATATCCACTCTGAATATTAATGCATGACTTCAGAATACACATCACCTCACAATGTGAATGTATGATATGCACTTTGGAATTATTTTTGAGTAACAAATTATGAGACATTTGGCATTTGTTTGCAGAGAGGATGAGAGCTGTGGCATTATTACATTTCTTTGAATAAATTAACCTGGGAACCTTTTCAATTGATCCAAAGATCTTCAATAGAGCACAAACTGAGTTCCAGGTATACTGTGTTTCACAGATTTAGTAAGGATTTTCTTGGGTTTGTGCTTGTTTGTGTATTATCAACATCTCCACAATATCTATATCAATATCTAATTTTACAGGAAGTTTGGCTGTATGAAGTTCTTGTACTTGTTGCTCTCAGAACCATACTGTTTCATCTGTTATTTGGTCATATCTAGTCATTCTAATGAGAATATAGACATCCTTTTACAATAACTATTTTGTCTCTTTCAAAGTAGTTGGATTATTCTTCAAACAGTTGACATTGAGTTGATGAGTCTATGATGATTCTGCAGTATGTAAAATATGTGGACATGTACATTGCATCTTGCCAAGCAGTAGTGTGGTTCTGTCTACATTTGTATTGTGTTTTAGACTCTACATCTTTCGTGGTGTATTTTCATATTAGAAAATTAGGAGAATTAAAAATTTGAAACCCTGTATGTCTACACGAGTTCTCAATTTAATGAATGAAAATATTGTTAGTTTTAGTTTTACGATTGTTGCTGTTCTACAGTATTATTGTATTATTATTTACATTGTCCGTGGTTTTATTTCAGCTATTTGGGTGTTTTTGCAATCTTACCCATACACCTTCTTTACACTTAAACCTTCACTATTTTGTGCAAAAACTAACTATCTAAACTAAACTAGCTGAAATTCATAACATTTCCATGGTCCATCCTTAAAGAGTTACTTTACCCTGGTTATTGTATGCCAAATGGAGCTTGGAGAACACTCAACATGCAGACCTAATGACAAACTGATACTGCACAAATCGGCCTCCTAAAACACCCTTGTTAACATTTTAAACCTACAGAGTCATAAAAGGATATGCCTGGGAATGTTGCACTCACATTCCCCTAAATCATACACTCTTGATTTGCAATTCCAAATCTAGAACATAAATAGGGCTTCATGGATACAGCATGAAACCAACTAAAAAACCTTGAATAGATTTTGAATTTTAAAAGCAAGATCAAATGAAAATCACACAAAGGCACTAGCAAGTGGAATTGAAAGTGTGATACAGAAGAGGGGGGTGAGGATGAAAACAGGATTAGACTCCACAGGCCTGGTTCCCACAGATTGCTTGAAATGGGGAACAGATTTAAAGCAGGTACTGCATGTTGACAGGTTCAGTTTTGCACAGGCATTTCCCTTGCCTTTTTCCGCATGTCTTACACATTTAACTACACCCATGTCAAAACCAGTTTACGTGTAATCAAAAGAAGCAGAACATGTTCAAATCGGGTAAGCCATTGAAAAGGAAACTTGGATGTTTTGACAGTGCAAGTCTTTGTCTTTTTTTGACATTGAACTGTGAGTTGGTGACAGCTAAACAGAATATGTACTGTAGATAACTGTATATCATTATCTGAGGACAATGCTATTCCATGGTATGATGGTCATGAAGATTGTAGTGACATTGTTACTGATGGTTACTGATAGAGATGCATGTTCTGTTGTCATTCTAAGCAGACATACAGTAGCTACTCAACACTAACTGCGCTTAAATGATGGTATTACCTTGAAGTTTATATATCAATCACATGTCTGAGCATTTTCCAGTATGTCAGCATGTTTTGCAGATTAAAGAGTTTCATATTTAATGGGATAAGGAGGGACATGAGCTTCTATCCAATCTTGGGCCAATTGAGTGTTTTTAATGCAATTTGTCGACTCCCTCTGCTACTGGGATTTGTTCCATACTGTTAGATGGAGAGTCAATTACACAGTAGGTCTGAGGTGTATTTTGGTTGAGGAATTGCTCATCTGGCAATATAGCTACTTAGTAAGTATTTAATATATGTTAGCTTGGACTGATGAAAATAAACTGACTAAGAGGTTTCCAGTTCCTCCAGTAAACTCAGTAATGAAAAATAAAATCAGATTTAAAGACGTAAACTATACCTTGATTTCAAAATGTGTGATTCCTTTCTTGTTATACCAGTGCCATATTAAAAATAAAGCAGAGATACTAAGCATCACAGACCAAACATCTCCAGAATGATGGCTATATCCAATGTACTCACCCATTTCTATCTTAATATTGGCAACCCTCTGTGTAGAACTGATTGACTTCAACTGCCTTCACTCTGCAATACAATTATGATTAAAAAAATGTCCCTTATGATTAATTATGGACCTGAAGCATTGCAAATGACTTACCAGATAATGTTCACAAATATCCTCCCTCAAGGGCTACTACTACTGTTACTAATTTCATATTCTTTCCAAATATTATTCAATCCACCTGCTGGGTAAGATCCATTTTTTCGTTTTGTGATCATACATAATTTAGTCCTTGGCCACATCTAATAAATGATGTTGACATATGCTCTAGGAGGAAGCATAGCCTGGAAGTGTTAGCTGATACGGTTCTTTGCATTCTTACTGGCTCCAATTTTGTCCTATCAGTACGATAGTGTGGCTCTGCTCACAAAGTCCTCTAGACCTTAAGATGTTCTGGGGCTTGTGCTTAGTGAAAGTACAGCAATAACAATTTTTTGCCTATAGTTTGTCTTTCAAGGTGCTTTAGATGGTACCAGGTGACATTTATATTCAATCACACACTATTGATTCCAACTCTATTCCACTGATACAATAACAATGAACACGTTTCCACTTAGTCCCCCGTATCGCTTAAATACTCAAATCTTGGTTTCCATTTTTTTATTCTTATCCTTACAAAGGCGGTGCAATTACTTTACATTAACTGTTATTTAGTGACCCACCACATGATAAGTAACACAGAGAAAAAAGCATTTTCTCATCTCTGCAATGGCTCTCTAGACGCTCAGGGCTGGCTATTTGAATAGCCTCTAACGTTGCAAGGGAGACGATCAATTCAATCAATTCTCTTCTACCAATTGTTTGTTATTTTTTCTGCTGACCACACCTCCAGGATTAATATTTGATTAGCCTTTAGGAGAAGTGGAAAGTACTTATTAACCTTATTTGTCAATCTGTCACTGCCTCTGTGTCGACTGGGTCTAGCTGCAGGGAATATGGGGGCCAAAGGAGCCAGAGGGGACTACAGGAAGGGGGGGGCTATAGAGAAGGGGGGCTATAGAGAAGGGGGATATAGGGAGTGGGGCTACAGGGAGGGAGAGAGCTAGAGGGAGGGGGACTGGAGGTAGGAAGGTCTGGAGGGAGGGGGCTATAGGCAATCACACATCCTCTGATGTCTGCTCTGCTCTGGACACTTCATCATAATTAGCCCTTTGGCCACTGTATTCTGTGACACTGATTATTGCACTTTGAGTAAACCTGTTTATTAAGGTGATGTTATCCTACAATGATTGTAAGAACTCATGCCATCGCTTCATGTAACCGTATGGACAAATGTTTTCAACAAATGCTCCGCTACCCAATGCTGTATCATATGCCTGGGTTTGGTTGTGGTAAATAACCGTGCTCCTTCTTCTTTGTTTATAAATGAAATGGTCTTTATTGCAATTCAGGTCACTTTCATTAACTTGCTTAACGAATATGTTTCCTAGCAGTTTGATAAGTAAACTTCTACACTGTAAGCAGACCATTTTTCATTAGGCATTTTAATTAAGTCGTCTACACAGGATTGAAATTGACTGTTTGTATAATTGTTCATTATACATCTTGTTTTCTACAATAGGGAAATTAAAAATGTCCTAAATGGATGAATTTGAGGCATGATTAGTCTTTTTCATCCCAAATGTATAATTGCCAACTACTGGGGTTGACTGTTGGAGCAAACGGAAATTGACACTGACTATATCAACATGTTTACACCACAAAATTATTAATTAGTTAGAAAACAATGAATTGCTCATTTTACTGTCATAATCAAATGTGGAGATTCGTTTGGAAAGATTGAGAGTAAATTGTCCATAATGTGTACAAAGGTTTTTAAATTATTGTACACATTTTTAACCATAAAAGCTGGTCATGCCAAACAGTGTTAAAGATTGTTTGGACTTTATTCAGAACTGTGTACGTGTGTAAGTGGCAAGTGGTAAGTGCGTTTGCAAGTCTGTTTGTCTTCTAAAAGCAATAGTTGCATCATGGCTAACATATTAAACTCTGTGTGAGTTTAGCATGACTATGCTGTGGTTTAAGCCTGCAGTGGGCTTGTTGTGTCTATGGTGATAACCCCCCTGGATGCTCACCAGAGGCCTCCCAGATCCATCTCCTCATCCTTGTGTTATCTGTGATCATACACCCCTGTGCTATCAAGCTCAGTCAAAGACCATCCCACGGTTAGAAGTGTTAATTACAGATCCTTTGATGTGATAGAACATAGCCCTGTAGAGATTGATTACTCTTTGAGCTAAGTTGTCTACCAATTACTTAGACAATTAGCCAACTAATTAAAATACTTACCCGGTGCATTGGAAAGGGAAGAGGAGCGCTGCTGTGCGAAGCTCCCTTGATATATGAGCTGCCAGGGATTCTAAGAGAGCCACAGCCCAGGAGGTGTAGACTTACATCGTTGTACTTGAAAAAGATACATTATGACCTAGCAAAGTGGGATAATGATAATCTTGGCTCAACTCCGTAAGGTGGGTAGGTGGCAGGCCATATTGTGTTATTTTCCTGAGCTGGGGCTGAAGAACCTACTCAGTAGACTAGGTATTGACAATGTCTGAGGACAGTGGCAGGTGCATCTGAAAAGCATCAAAATGTAAAAACAAAATATATATATCTGCTTCTGGTATCCTAAACCATGTTATAATTCACTGTGTCTGTTATAGATGACTCTACACACTCACATTTGAAAAGGATGAGAAGTTTTAATGCGCCCAACAACTGACTGCGGCTTGTCACACTTATTATTGTGTCCCTTTTTCACCAGCTGGGCGGCTCCATTATTCTCTCTCCTTTGTGATGTTAATGGTGTGTTATCTTTGCAAGGGACGAATAAGCAAGGGACAATGGGGGTGTAGACATGCAGTCAAATTTATGCAGCCATGATTGTTTTTGATGATGTAGATAATAATGTAACCCCAGAGAGTTCGGAGTTGGGGAAAAATTACAAAAGACCATTGAAACCTCTGATCTTGAACTAGTATCTCTCAAAATAATATAACCAATGCCAAAATGTTTGTTGACTGATGGCTTCAAGGAAAAATAATTGTAACAATAATATACACACATTAACAAATAAATAGGGGACCATACCTTCAGTGCACTGCTCTTTTCACAACTGATTCAGGCTATAAACAATTCAAGTATTTTCTGTTACATGGAAAACAGTGAAATTGTCATAAAAGGTAAAATGTTTTTCCCCTATGTAAATAAAAGACATGAACATCATCCTGTCCATGTATAAACTTATCATCTTTGTTTGTGTGACAAAGTATATTTTTTCACGTATTATATCAGTATTTCATATTCCTTACTGAGTTGACGGTGTCAAACCAGCAATATCTGATTGAAGTTGCCAGGGCATGTTGAATCGAAAGGCCCCCTGTGATTAGGGGGGTGGGTTGTGAAATCTAAACGATCAAACTCTCAAGCTTCAGCCTCTAATCACAGATGATATAAAACAATCTAAGCACCACTTAACCTGTGCAGGCTTACTGTTTTGGCTTGGCAAGCCCTGTCTCCATTAATCAATCAGATTCAGACCTTCTCAAGAACTGCGATGCAAATGCATGCTAATGCTAAATGTACCATTTCCCTGTTTATTTCTGCTCTCCTGTGTGTCTTTCCTGTGATAGACAGTACTTGTAGAGATGAAGGTCTGATCACATCAGAGGCAACGTGTGCTAAATTGACTTGAACACTTGATTGTTAAGGACCCCATATTGTGACAATAGATTTGTTTCTAAATGCATTTCATCCTACATATTATAATATTGTATATATACATGCATTCCACAACTGTATCTCTAAACATCCTCAGTCTTCATGGCATGTATCGCCACGTTACATTTTATCACAAAGAATTGGTTTATGATTACTTAAATCGTTGTATAGGGTTCATTGCATTTTGCTTTGTTTTCATAACTATATAAAATCTTAAATGGGTCCTGTATCTAATGACCCCCTACAGAAGCAGGTAGATGTTTCTGCTGCCACGCATACCTGAGTCTACAGAGCTGTTCCCGGTGAAGCTGACCATGTAATGTCCATCCCTGCTGCCGTGGCTATTCGGCATGGGAGCAGGACCAAATGACTGTTCCCACCCCGAGGGCCTGGCTGCTCTGCTTCTGAGAGGAACATAAACTACTGCGAAATATCTCATTGTCTATGGTTCCTTAGTTCCCCGGTTCTACCTCTTGTTGTCAGAGGTTATTTTGTCCTTATGAGGGGCAGAAGGTTTTCAGTGTCAGTAATGGGTGATTAATGACTCGGTGCGGCTCCCTCCTGCTGCAAAGTACACACTCAGTCTAGACTAAGATCACCCCCAAACCTCCTCCCATGCTATGGAAGCATCCATGTCTAAACAACTTTCTAAAAATGAGCCTCCTTTGACCTTTGTCCTCTTGAACTCGGAAGACATTTGTTCTTTGAACTGAAAAGTAATTGAATTTCAGTGGAGTCAATGAAGTCGGTTCAAACATCGATGAACCATATCCAAACCTTTCAATTAACGTGCATCTACCCCATCGTAGTCTTGTATATTTTACATTCCATTGATGAGCCTTTTGTCAGAAACTCTTCTTTAGGGGGACAAGAATGTTGTTGTGTTAGAAGTCCCTCTTTATTGCAGCTGAAGGTCATGAATAGACATGTCATTTCCGATTTCTCTCCTAATCTGTGTTCATTTGCAGTGGTTGTAGAACGGTGGGCTTATTATCAGAGAAGGGCTGTGCTTGTGTCAGAGTAACACCAGCTCAGTGATTTATAGTGTGGAGAAAAGCAGACACATCTGATTCATGGTTGACAGTGACGCTTCAAACGGTCCCTTAAATCTGCTTTTATTTTGAGCAAAGTCCAGAGGAGAGGGTCTTGAATAATGGAAGCAGGGCTTCTTTCATATGAAGCACATTACAAAACAGCAACACAATAATGAATACATTGGGTGCTAGGATGCATCTCAGGGACTCCTATTTCCTTTCGGGAAGAAAACCTCTGTCTTCCCTGACCTTTACTATCAGAGACTATTCTTATTTCCCAATTCCCACCGAGTGGCAGAAGCTACCAGGCTCTGCTGGGGACTATGTGACTCAAATTATATCATTTGTCCAATTTGCTATTGTTTCATTCATGTCAGGATAATTTGCTTTGGGTTTCTCTGTAATGTCTTGGGTTTTGACAATGCCTCCTGAGAGACTAGCTATACAGTGTGTGCCCCAGATAGCCTGTTTATCAAGTGCCTTGCGTTCTGTCAAGTTGACTTTCCAACCATGATGCACAGATGAAACGTACAGCTTCATTTCACCAGCGGTCTCTGGAGGAATAAGATGGTGACCACGGCAGCAGCCTGTTTACCTGGGGTTCTAATTGGGTCAGAGTTGTTTCAGCAGGAAGAGAGTCTCACAGACGAGAAAGACAGAGCTCTAGTCATTACTCAACAGCTATAATGACAGGTTCAGCTCTCCCTTAGCAGTCATCTCTCTCCTGATTAATCTCATTATCCCTCCTAACAGTTGGACAGATTAAACATATGTTATCTCTAGCTACAGCTCACTGTACTGAAGGCACACTTGAACCTCTGTACACCGAAAGTACTTTCACAACATTTTCATAATCATTGATATTTATCTTGGTATAGGACTGCATATCGAGATTAAAGTCAGCGATTTTCACTGTTTGCTGTCCAGATGGATTCCATATGTGAAATAAAGATGTTAATACCTAGTCTAAGACCCTCTGATCTTTAAGTACTCATAGACCCTATAATATCATATAACCTATTGGTAGTTTTGTCCAATTATTTGATTGAATTGAATTTGTCTGCACTACTACTGAATTAAAATAGTCACGATTGTGACATTTGACAGACTATTTTGAGCCTGCTGTGTGCCTCCATAAACATCCACAAGGCTCAGTGTATTTTACCACCAATGTGGTATAAATATATATATATATATATATGACTATGTACAGTTTATGTTCAGAGACTGGACAATATCAATCATGATTAAATTGCTTTGGGTAAATTGATTTCCTATAAGTGTATATTATCTGGCTTGTCCTGTGAGAAGTTCGAAGCTTAACAATCGGCGTCAGATTTTGACAACTGGTGGCAGTGCGCTCATTAATCACCTTGTGAACTCAGTCATTTTCTGCCTCCTGGGTTCACTAGGCACATGAGTAATAGACAGCAGCCACAAAACGCCGATGACTCCTTGACAGCTCCGTCTGGCTCCTCAAAACCATACGGCATCTTTTCCTGTGATGGCTGTGGCCAACGCAGAGCCGAGGAGATCTCCGTTCTCTCCTGCTCTGTCATTAATAATGATGAAGTGTTGAAACATCATCTCCTCCTTCATCTTTAGCAGCCAGGGTGTCATGCTTCTCCAATTAATTGCTTGTGTTCCAAATGTATCTCTGCACATTATCTTGTTCTATCTTTTGATTGCGTGTGCTTAATCCTTATCGTAATTGGCTGTGTTGCATGCTGCCACTGGGCCAGTCGTGTCTCATACCAAATTAAGCTTAAAATTGTTTTGCTGTGCTTTTTGCTTTTGATGCAGCTCATTTTAGCCAGGAATGTGATATAATAGAAAACCAATTATATGGTCCCATACTGAATAATCCAAATGTTAAAAAATAAATGTCTCAAATGTTTTGGGCGCCGTGATCTTCTGTTCTTATCTCATTTGCTGATGAAAGTCTAGATGATCAGATGTTGATATGGTGTCCACACAGTTTATGGTGCCATAAGACTTTACCCTGACACCGTACACAAAGGAGAAAGAGGAGTAATGGTTCTTATCATAGCCATGCATGGCCTGCATGGGTAATGGAGCACCAGTTCTATTACTGCTTGGCTTGTCACTGCATTGTTCTCATCACAATGGGAGGAAAAGCTGTTTGTGTATAAAAGGCATTCACAAGGCAATGTGACACCTCTAACCATGTTAATAAACAGCACAGAGGATCCATCATGTCTATCATTTCAGTCAATAGTCTTGGCCCCATTCTTGATGCCTAAATCTCCTCGGTATGAAAAATATGTATTCCGATTGGCAATAAACCTGTTATTTTAAGCCAGAGACGCTTGAGATGCTTGGCCCTCTGAATTATTTTGTCCATACGGTATATGCATTTTAGATTGCCCATTGAATGGATTGTCCAAAAATTGGCAGGTCCTGTGTACATTTCCAGTGTCCAAAACATTTTAAAGCCATGTTTTTGCCTGGTACACCACTGTCTTTACGTAGGTGGGGGTTCAGGGGTTGACACTAAATGGTTAAATAACACCCTCAATGTCCTAGCCTCTCCCATGCTGCTTGGGAAACAGAAACATACTGGTAGCTCAGCTAGCATCTGTTTTACTAACTCCACACATCTTGTTTTCATGAGCGAGGTCTTAGGTATGCCGTTAAGAGTGCAATTTTTATGGTGTGTATGTGTTCTCATTGATCTTGAGTGAATTATCTCTTTAAAGCCAAAGAGTTCTGTGACTTAACACCAACAGAGTGATTTTCAAGATCTGGCTGTCAAGCTCTGCTGAGACCATTTTAGGCCTTATTGAAAGGTAGCAGCTACCTCCTGGAGTCTCTGCTGAGGCATAATGGCAGACATTGTTTGCCTTGTTAATTAAATTTCGTCTCCACAGCAAATGAGGTCATATGCTGCCATGGGTGTAATGTCTCTCTCATGTACAACAAAGGGAACACTGCAAGCTCAGGAATCCTCCAGCTGAAACAATCAACCATAGATATCTTTGTTTGTCAGTAGATCTATATTTTTTCTGAACCATCACCACAGAGAAATTGGTACTGCTTGTGCTTTTATTGCTTCATTTTTACAGACAGTTGGGATTAATGTCGGTCTGTACAGCTTGTAGGGAGAAACTCGCAATAACATAAGGGGTCCATTATTCTGCAGCTATACAGGATGAAGATATTTGCTCTTAACTCACCTCACCACGATGGTGGTAAAATTGTAACTGTGCACCATTTAAACTGTCCTCCATCATGATTCATGTCATATTGACTTACTTACAGAGTATCTTTGGTGACTGTGCCTCATATTGGCAGAATCACTTCTGAGCTATAAATAAGAACAGACATTTGATATGGTATAACCTTTTTTAATTGAGTGTGATCTCGAATGACATTTGTTTGTTGTAAAACAAGTAAATTGATATGTTGGTATAGGTCAGCTAGCCAACAGACTAGAATGGTCACATGCAGGGTTTGGAGAGGACAGTGCTTATTGTCAGACTTGTTTCCACTGTTGCAGCCCATCTTACCTAAATGCCATAAATCATAGCCTTTTGAACTGAAAAAGAAGCAGTCTGTATTTTTCCTATAAGCTGAACAGCTCACTTAACTTATCTGTAGCCTGCCTCTCTATTCAAGTGAAGTAAAAGCACCAGCCCAATTAAATAGACAGGGGAAATTTCCATTACGATATCCATTTTCCTATTTCTTTAGTCACCTCTTTGCTTTTGTAAAGAAACATTCATGCTGAAATGAAATCAAAGGTTTGCATAGAACTGCTGTCAACCTTTCATATAAATTCAGTTTCCTGTCTTATGTAGATATGACGGTAAAACTTTCTGAGTTGTTCTGTGTGCCCCTGCTAAAATGTTTAATTGCTTTGGAATTTAGCATGACAAATAATACGGAACCAAAAGCTAACTGTAGTAAATAATATAAAACTGTGTGCTCAAAATTTAAAAACAAAACAATTTCTTCAAAGAGTTCATCGGCACACTTGAAGAGAATAAGATATGAACCTTTACTGTGACATTCCACTTCGGTGTATGAAAACAATACCGTCAATATCCAAAGTAATTATTATTAGTAAGTGTTATATATTTAAATTAGTTATTGGTACATTTTCATATGTTCCTATTGATATTGGAAATTCTAATATGGTGCGCAAGCCTTATTATAAAACTCAATTCAATACTACCTCAGTCTATTGTGAATTTCAGGTCAGTCCAAGAGTCGAAAACGAATAAAGTTGTATATATGAGCATATGTAAATGCATAACAAACATCATAGATTGCATAGAACATCAGAAGTTGTTTCTGTGTAGCCTATGTGTAACATTTTGGTCACAATTTTCAATATCTTTATCCATGCATATGAACAACAGCACACATGCATAAGCCAGTCTAGTGAAGCACACCAGCTCAATGTGTTCTCTCCAGGTGATTGGTATGAGTTCCTCACTATGGTTAAGGCTTCAGTCAGCCTGACACTAAGGACCGGGAGGATGAAAGTGGCTGATAGGAAATCTCTATTAAATTTGCATTAACACATTGTGTAAATCTGCTGATGATTGCCTCACAGAGACCCCATGGTTCAGCATGCCATCTCCGGCTCCTGTACACTGGCCAGATGGCCACTTCAGAATGAGATTGACACAGCGTTTCAAACTGATTTCATGCTAACTCTCAGGAGAGGGAGACAGATCGTCTGCCCTGTTGGGAATCGGGATTACAAAATAGCCAATTAAAAAGGAAAGTGGTGAAATCTTGGCCTGATAAGGTGAAGATTAAATCGGTTATAGTTTATTAGGCAAAATTAGTTATTAGAGTCCATCCCTCTCCAAACAGATTTCCATTACCAGCCCGACTCTTTTTATCTCCACTCTTTGTATCTGATAGTGGGCCACTGTAATTATGAATCCTCCAAACAGCAATCATGACACCAATTGGACTGCATTTCTTCATACGTTTCATTTATTCGTCTTGATGGCTTTCAAAGACTAGACTTCTTGAAATATTCCCTTAAAGGCAAAATTATGAGAATACTGAACAGATTGTTTTAAAAATGGCAATGACCTCCCACAAAATACATTTTAAATCAAGATGAAAACAGATCAGGGTATGCTAAATTAGTCATTTCTCCTAACATATCACACAACATTTCAGAGATTGCAATTATTCGTGTTAAACCAAAACAATCATGTTGTTGTCTGTTCTTGTTTTGTTGCATTCTCCACCAGCCTGCGCTCTGCCATGTGGTAATCACTCCTAGTCAGGCAACAGCAGATGTGAGGACTAAGGCTTGGACAGGACCAGGCAGTCTCTGGTGTGCAGCCCCAGCCTCACTGTCCAACCTCCTATATGTCCCTGGGTGACTGGTGCCACTCTGCTATGGAGGCATCTGTGCAGCACCTGTGGACAGATCCAGCACTCCTCCTGCTCCCAGACATCATCTGTCTACCCAGCAGCAGAGCCTGGGCCCTGGGTGTCCCCCCACTGCCTCTCCCCCAGGTCAGCCAGGTTCATGAGAAAGACCCCACTCTGCTCTTCTCACCTTGTTTCACCAGCCCACCTTCCTAACATTAAAGAGCTCCTCAGCTGGTGTGAGGATGATCCGCTGCCTGGGACATCCTGTGACCCTGATGCTGCCCTGCCCACCCTACCAAAACATCGTCAATCTCGCACCAAACCCCCAGCCCCACAGCTCTGGGACAGTAAAACACAACAGGCAGTTTACTACCCCACCCCCCTTTTTCCCACCAAACCCAAAGCCTGTACCTGTAGGTTTTCTTAGATCCTTTTCATTTTAATGATCTTGAAAGGAATACAGAATCAGATTGAATATATCTTGCCATTCGTAGGACTGCCATTTGTATTCATGAAATCAAAACATTTACCTCTGAGGTGAGCATCTACTATGTATCATGCCTATAGTGAAAGCTCAAGTGTTGATAACATGAAGTAATAATCATGGATTCCATTTCCATATCACCTTTCATCAGAGAATCCCAAAGCCCTTCACTTTGTCTGGAGATAACCAATCCCTCACCAATAGACAGCGAATACACAGCAGTAATATAGAGATGGGGAATTATTAATATGGAAGGATTGCAATGGAAATGGATTTAGTACCTACATGTAAATGCTACCACAGCTCCTTTAATTGTAATCCTAAACTCAAGATGCCTTGCATTTTAGATGTCATACAAATGACGAGATTAGATTTAAAAGCTTTGGAGCGCTGTGCAAAATCTAAATGCAAACATATTAGCAGCACATCAATTAAAAACACACAACTCACAGCAGGATGTTGTTTGAGCCATTCCCAGACCATTGGCTGTATATTCTTTCACCAGTGTGTATCTATTTTTGGCATATATTGCTAAATATTTCTATGTCATTTCAACAAATCAACAAAACGGGCCAAATTAGATCTGGCATTGTGTCATTGGATCATTTACGATTTCATGGCATATGTGATACTGCGACCCAAGGTCTTCTTTATATGCGGGCTCACGTGTCATACATAGCAAATAAGGGGGGAGGATTTCAGCTGTTTGGAGCAGAAGCCCATTCATGGTGATCAGACTTCGTAGCAAAGAGGAAGGGATATTGGGGGGGCCCCTTTTTGATTTGATTAGAAAACAGAATTAGATGAAAGTCTTGATCTCAGAGGACACTTAGCAACGCTTCTGGCAAATTGACAGGCATAATGCTGTTTGATTTGCAACCGAAACTGCAGCTGACCAATGTTGAATATATTTCCAAAGCAGATTGTTTCAAGTTATTAGGGAGCAGATGATACCTCACCAGCTGATAAGAAAAAAACGACGAAATGAGAAAAAGCTGGTTGTATCTGCATGGCACACTGACTGCTGATTGGTCTGTGGGCAGGCATGGTCTACTGGTACATTAACATACACTATTAAAATAGTAATTGGCTGTTGCTTTCTAAAGTTTACATATGAAGCATACTACAGTTAGTGAAAAGAATCGTCATGACTCGGGGTTCCGTGGATGTACGTTTTGAGCTATTAACAAGACAAGATCGATGTAACAAATGTCTGTTTTTATTGTGGGTAATTTTATTTAATGTAAAAATGGAATGTCTATAATCAGTTTGATGCTTATCATACATGCATTAATGTACAGGTTGTTGGTAATAACAAAATGTTTTGTGTAGTGAGTATAGTGACCAGTAGATTACCAGATGAACACAACATTGACATGAACAATAAAGATTCAATAAACATCTTATCTATTTAGCCCATACATTTAAAATATTTTTTAAGGATTTTCATGAACACCATATCAGCTAGATGTGAAGAGTCTAGAGTTAATAGCCCATGCTGTGCACATTGGCCTTTTGATGAAGAACTACAGTTCCCCACACAATTACAGGTCACGTTTACCATCCTGTGCCCTGCACACAAATTTGTTTTCACATGGTGTGTTCTGCTCTGAGTAGCTGTCAGGGTCTTCTGTATTCATCCGTGGCTGACAATCATACTTTATTGAGAATGGAAAAGTGACGGCTAATTGATTTTACAGTGATACCGATGGAGAGACAATGAATGTGCCATCAATTCAATCCGCTATTTAATGGTTCCAATTTAGCCTCTGTAAACGCTCACTAAACTAATTTCTCTGGGTGCACCAATCTGAAAAGCTATCACATATCTAATCTCCTCCTATATATTCATCAGGAAAAGGGAATTTAGCCAATTCCAAGGTGTGGAGATGATCTGTTAGTGCAGTGTAAATGTTTAGAACGCTGCAATCGAGTTCATTTATAAGGATATGAAAAGTTTTATTGGCAGGGTCAGTGGAGTGGAACTGTTGGATAATAGGCAGTTACCCAGAAGTGTTTGAAAGCTATGAAGCATAGAGATGTAGGGAATAAAATGGCGGGACATACCCTAATCGGAAGCTAAACTGAAATTCTGAAACAGCACGGCTGTTAGATTCCCACTGATAAAAGGTTCAGTGGCACAGGCCATTGCTATTCAACCATCTATTTATTTTCCTCTGTGTAAGCTCTTCAATTTTGGCCAAAACTGGGGAGCGGTGAGCCGCATATGCCAATGCGGTGTGAGATGGTGATGGGGATGCAATGGGCTCTACTTTTCCATCAGAACGTCTTCCAAACCCAATCATCATCGGATATGACTTGGACTTCACAAAGAGAATAGGATGATAATATGGCTATTCTCTCAATAAAGGAAAAAATCCACTGTAGCCTTTTAGAGATGAGATCATTTCATTCACAACACAATTTGGTGCCTATCAGTATGACCCCAATACTTATTTCCCCCTCACTTTGTCATTCCCTCTATCTCTTTTTCTCTGTGGTCCACACAGCCCTGCACACACGTAACATCCTCTAAGGCCTTGTCCTGTTTTCAAAAATGCTACTTTTGGTCCTCATAACAGGTACTGGATATCAGGTCAAATGGTCAAACTCTTAGTTATGGAAGGAGCTTTACAGTCCTTTTCTTACAGAAAAACCTGCTGCCTCCACAGTTCAGATTTTCCGTCTTGCATGCTGTGAAATATTGTAACCTGGACATATTTCAGCGGGGACTACCCAGATCCTATCCTGTCACTATGGAGAGGTCCCTGCCTCAACCCCCTGGAGTGTGGTGCTGTGAGGTTTAGCTGAAGTCATTCCCTCCCGCTGTTGTTTGTTTGCTGCTGGTTGGACTCACTAGGCTGGTGTTTACCCACTCATTTAGCCTATTTGAGACGTAATGTGCATCAGTGTACATACATACAGTAGATGGATACAGGTAGGCTGAATTGGTGTTCTCGTTTATCCAAATGAAGCCCTGGGATTGTTTACTCTGACAGATGAGACTAACAGATGAAATTGTGGTAAAAGAAAATACAAAAATACAAAACGAAACAAAACCGTGATAACGTTTCTCTTCATCATAAACGTTAATAGAGTGAGAAAGACACTTTGAGTCATGTCTCAGTGGATGCACATTGGGCTGTTAATGTTGGCAATTAGCCTGGTAGAGAGTATTCCAGAGTGTCAGAAAGACAGGGGTGTGAGAGATGCTGGTGTCAAACCTTGGTGATTAGCCTACAGTGATATTCCTTGAGGGGACTGTAGTCCTATGCTCATGCATGCTCCCGTGAGGCAAAGATGTAAATATACTGGATAAACTTCTGTTGTTACCATGGGGACAACTCTTCCAACTATATAAACCTTATCAAGTTTCCCACACCTCGCTAAAATATTGATGGTAACCTTTTTTTTATCCACAATCTATTTTAAATATGAATTATAAAATAACTTTTTCTCATATGTACTGTATTAGAGGATCATAATTATACATCCCTTTCCTGCGGCAACATGTTAGAGTAGGTTTTCTTTATTTCAGAATATCTTATCTATATTTTTAAGTGTTGGAAAAATGTGTGTTAATAAGATATAGATTACATCCGTACAGAAATATCGTTAGCTCTCTGAGTGTTTCTGGTTCAATTTGTTCTACAGTATCAATATAATCCAGCAAAACATCTTGTGGGATGGTTTGGTAATTTCAGTGAGGTGCAAAATCATTTCTTTATTCATAAATTGAAATTGGAAGTTAATAGGCTCTTCCTTCTTTTCTAGGGACATGATTAAAATAGCCATTATGAGATCAGCTCTTAAGTTTCTATGTTGTGGATTACTTTTATCTCGTCTGCCTGATAAATTATGGAACTCGGCTCTCAATATAATGAGGTAATTGCTTAAAATAAATTCATTGTTCCATTCTTTTCAGTCCTTCCCAAGTAACAACTCTCATAGCTTTGATCCAAACCTTCTTCTCTCCTTTTTGTAAAGAATGTACTCATTTAAAACTGCAAATGTATACCTTTTCCATCACTTTTTTTTCCAACATCAGATGTGTTTTCCTTCTGGGATGTTTGAGTACTCTGTTGTTTGCACAACCTGGTTTGCACAGGTTTAAGTGAGCTAATATAATTTGGCAAGAGGCCTATGTTGATGAGAGTGATGGCACTAGAGCTGAATCATAGCACTGTTGTGGCCAAACAAGGATGCTGCGACAGAGACAGAAAATATGTTAATCCCTGACAAACAAGCATCTTTGGCTGAGAGTGCTTTTGTGTTTGGTTGTGGAGCAGTAAGAGGAGCCAGAGTTAAACAGAGGCCTGGGTGGCCAGGGGAGCCCAGCTCAGCACAGATAAGGGCGATCATGCTGAAAATGACTCCTAGGTAAGACCCCTATCTCTGGATACCCAGCTAGAACAAGCCTTATCAACCCTGGTCCTGATCTGGATCTTAAAGACCAAACTGCATGAATTCCCCCAGCAGAGAGAGAAGGATGTGGATGCTTTACTGCATTTGAAATTGTAGGCTTACCAGTGCCCTGATGGACTCTGGGATTGGCAACAGTGGTCACTCAGGTCTGACAAATATTGTTTCTTTATTTATTTATTTATTGGTCATTTCGCCTCTTTCTGAGAGATTTGGCTCAAAATGTTTTCTTCCGTTTGCCAAGGGAGATCAAGTAGAATTACTTGGAACGCAGAGTCACGAAATATAGGACACACTGTACAGTAGCAGCTCTCTGAAAGACCATACAGCAAGACCAATGTCTGTGAAACAGCTTTGCTTTGAAACTGTGTTCTCCTGGGGTTAAAATTGAACACATTCTTTGGAGAGGCAGTTGATGAGAACCTTTTGCATTTCTGTCTATCATTATGGATGACTTTGTACTCCTCCCCCTCTAAAGCACATGGCCCAGGTCCTTTTATTGTTCAGTGCTTAAATGCACAAACCGTATTCTCAAGTTTTATTTCAATAGTAAAGAAGAGATAAGAATGTTTCTGGGAATCAAAAGTATTCCCTTTCAAAATCATATAACCCAAGTCCCAGCACACAAGGCTCCGGATTAAAAGAGTCAGATTAAAAAACTCAATTTAATTAGAGTGGACGGATAGATCCACCACATGAAAGGGCAATAACTAAAGTCCCACTTACGAGATATCTTGTGGCCCACCGAGGTCTATACACTCCAGGTAAAATTGAAGATGTAATCAGTCCAGAGGAAGAAAATACTGCTCAGACTGCTTTGCGAGGAAGTGGGCCCCATTGTGGCTCGTGATGTGCCTTGCTCTCCATTCATAAGATTTAGCCTTGTAGCCTAAATGTAAAACAATTATAGGGCCAGAGGAGTCACTGTGTCACATGTGATTCACAATATCAATTTCATGCTTTCGTTAACTGTTTGGCAAGTGCTCCCTCATTTTACATCCGCTAACGGATTGGAGGGCGACATGTCGACTCGCAAGACAATTTAATGGTGTGACAGTTAACCGTCGAGTTCAGAGTAGACAGGATCCTAGTAGCAGCCTCTGTCTGTCATGGCCCAATATTTATTTGTTTGCTGCATCGCCATGCACAAATAAAATGTCACATCTCATTTACACTTCTTGCCCTTTGTAATGCAAAAATTCTGTTTCTACCAGGGCTATAGGGAGTAGTGCTGCTGATTAAGGGCTCTTGAAGAGAAGCCAGATAATAACTGGTGTGGATGTTTATAGCATCCCATCCCACATCATCTGGCCTGTCAGGTTGACTAATTTCACCAGTAAACACGTTTGTGTTTGTCTCCCTGAATTGACAGCAAGAAATCAGTTCCTAACCTGACCCCTTTTCTATGCATGTTTGTTGTCAAGGAACATGTATATATGAAGACTCACAGTTCAGGAAAGGGCTATAGTTTAGGAAATGACCAAAACCCAAAGTAAACTTTGAAGGCAAATCTACAGTAATGTTTTTGTGTGAACTAACTCTTATAACAGTCCTCATGTAAAATAATGCTGTCTTAATCTAAAGATGTTCTTTTATACTAAATGCTTCCAGATTCAGTCCAGATGGATGTTTAATTTCCTCATTTTAGCAAAGGTGTTAGAGGGAAAAGCTTGTTCTTTATAGCTTGGTCCTGTATATTCATTTATACAGGATAGGTCATTGCGCAACACTGAGGTGAAAACTCAGGTTTCGGCAGCGGACCTAGTTAGTGGGTGCTCGCAGTCGGACCTTAAGAGGACCTAGACAAAGGAAGCTGCTGATCTAGATGTACCGCAGTGGGATGAGGGCATACGATGGTGCTCGCAAGAAAGCAACAAGATGCTCCCTTCGTCCTTAGAGGCACGGGTTTTGAAAATAAACATGCCGCAGTGCCAAAGCCATTTCATATTCTGAAAAGCGGCAGTCCACTAATCTATGAATGGGGCGCCCAGGAGCCCCAGTGACAAATGTTATCTCAGCGTGGCATAGAGGGTTCAAATCCATTCAGGCCCCCACTCACAGGCCACTGTTAAGATTATGTCACCATAATCCCTAAGCAGGCGTTTTGTTGCCTAGATGGGCAGGTGATTCTATGTGTGAGCAAAACAGCACCGCAAGGGCAGCAAGGAGGAATTGTTATTTATTCTTGGCATGGCAACAGAGGTTTGGACAGTCGACGTGTTGTCATATTCCATGTACACATTTGGGTTTTGGGAGATGTCATTCCAAAGGCAAGAAAACTACTGTAGAGGATGGATTATGTCTTCATATCAGCAGCAGAACACGACCCACCTTTTTATATTAGGTTGAGGATGAGCTGGACAGGAAGCAGGGCATACTGTATCCTGTACATATATTTAAGTGTGCTGTTTGAAGTGTGTTTGCTTTCATATATTATTGGTTTCCAACAGTTTGAGCTACAGATTGCTATCAAAATTCAGGATTCAATTCTTGTCTTGTAAATAATACTATTATCTTCTTATTGCTCTTAAAGACCCCATAGACTATTCATCCAATATCCTCACCATTCCATACTAGGCATGGTTGAGTCAGCTAAGTTTTAAAATCAGAACTTTGAAAACATGTGAGACCTCCCGAGGCGTTCTACAGCTGCTGATTGTCTCTATGGTGATTCATTCACTCACCTTTTCTCATTCTCATTCATCTCAATCTCCCCTTCTATCCATTTTTTCCTTTGATTTACTGTACAGTCTTTCCATCTACTGTATTTTAGCTACAGTATGCTTGATGGTGCACTCACACTGCAACTCCCTCTCAATGGTACTCTCACTTCATACGTACCTCTACATCTTAATCACAACAGATATTTACCTATTCAATAGTAAATAGTCTTAGTATTCCATGAGAATTTCGACTTTTGATTTGTAGCTATTTGTACTCTCTGCAGTATTCTTCCACCTGTATTCATCCAACCTTTCTATTGATTTAATATCTATTAAAATGTGATACTTCCCTGACTATTTTGCTCCAATAAAGCTATCTAAACTACAGTGAACATTTTGACTGCTATTGACCTGATGTCCCCTTTTTAGTCGGTAAAAGGTCTCAACACTCTTATTTCCCTGTTGATCTAGACTGACATTTAGGTAGTGTAAACTGTGCACAGTTCAACCTATTTCAGTAAACAAACAAATGAAGGTATAGTAGGAAGGATAGGTCAGTGCATGCATTACTTCTCCAGTCCCAGAGGAAGCACAACTTTCTCTGAGTGGGCTATTTTAATTGATTCTTATAGAACCAAAAGATTGATCACTTAAGAGCCGTGGGTCTTAAGCTCGAGACTTAAAGCCCACCGACCCTGGGTCTTCACACCATTATCAGCAATGAGGTACTAGTTTTAGAGCACCTGTGCAGCCATATGAGGGCCATAAAAACAGCAATATCATCAATGACCCATTCAAGGAGGTTGATTGTACCACCTTGATTTGATTTAATTGAGTTTGTATCGGTTTTAATTTAAATGGTGATGCAGCCTTGGATGAGGTCATTTACAGGGTTGTGATTCAATGCAAAGTAATTGAAGTTCTTTCATTGGTGGAGGTTTGGGGAATTAATCGTTGGACGCTCAAGGACACAGAGCCAAGACGTCCAGAAATTAGACAGGATTAATTGAAAATCTTAATTACTTTCTAAGGGCATAAACATCTCAATATCAATTAAAACGTGTTTCCACTGCACTTAGAGGATATGAGGAGCAACGGTAATTAGATACAGAGACTGACAGGCTTGCTCAGAGGTTTTCAATATAAATCCTTCAATCGAACTACTATGATTTAAGTGCATAAATAATGCATGCAAAGCTTTACTTTCAGACCACTCGAGTGTTTTTACCTGTGATGTATAAATGTTCAGTCACTAATTCAAAGTTGACCAAAGTTGAAGGTTAGACAAAATAAACCAGAGCCACATTTTGCTTATAATTTAAGTTTCTTAAATTATAGAGTGCATATTAAGCAGAGTTATATGACTGGGCCCAACAGGGAAATAATATCCTCCAGCCGCTTCGCTAGCACTGTGCGCTTGACTGAGCAGATAAAAGCAGGGTAAAAATGGCCAGTGGATGAGGAAATGTTTTGGAGGTGTAACAGTGATTGTTATTCAAGGGACACCCTCCTACCAATGCTAGTAGTCTGGCCTTGAGGCCTGTCTGTCATCTTTCTGAATTTCACACATCTTTTTTTTCATGTGTGGTTATTCATTTATTTATCTTTTTTTCTAATACCAATGTATCTTTTGGGAATTTTCAAGGCCTTTTGTTTCACTGTGCATTGGTAAAATTCCTCCTTCTCCTAACGGAGCTGGCCTTTCTCTGTCAGCGGAGAGAGGGGACCAGTCATGAACCATTTAACCAGAGGAAGCGGAAGGGCTCCTTTAAACCTGTATTTCTGGACCAATCTGGGCAGTGTATTCGAATTGCAGAGTAACAAATGGACAGTGGAAGGGGTTTGTAATGGTGATTAGAGTCTGAAATTGGTTCAGATTTACAGTGTCAGTCAGAGATGGAGGGAGAGGAATAAGCAGTCTAAGCGGTCTAATGGATCCATCAGCTTGCTTCGGCTGCTCAGTGGGCCGAGTGGGGTCACCAGCCATCCGCAGGCGCCACAAAAGCACTTCAATTTTGTTAGGAAATGTATCAATTTAACTGACTCGAGCGGCACACTGGAAACCTAATGAATCTGGACTCAATTTTCCACCACACTGCCTCTGTGAACTGGAGGAAACAATGTTGGTGGTGAAGGGGTGAGGCGAGGCCATCGTGATTGGCTGGCTGTAGCTTCTCAGCCTTTGCCACGACCAGTTGAGGAAACAGGGGCAGGCCTCCGTTTATCTAGCGATAGTTGCTACACCAACCACTGTCACTCATCTAACAATGATGTCATTAAAGGTAAATTGGCTTCTATTTCAGCGGGATGATAATGCTAATTGAGTGGCAAAACATAATACCAGGAGCTGTTGTGGGCCGTTAAGGGGAGGAGGGGGACAGATTAAATGGCCATACAATAGTGGGCGTCAGGCATGGCAGATGTTGCTTTGTGCTGAGGACTGCATTGACATATCTCTTGCTTGTCAGGCCTGGGCTTTAGGAGAGACTTACAGGACAGGGGACCAGATGGTCTCATACAGAGTCCGAATAAACCAGTTAAACAGCGGCCCAGTTAAAGGACAACTCAGCCACAAGAAATTTGCTAGTTGGTAAATAAAAGGAGTAGGACTGTCTTATCGATCCAACTGCCACACGCCAGCTCTGACTGCAGGCTAATGAAGGGGCCCCAGTCAGAAGCTAGGCGTCATGTTTATTTAGAGGCCAGTCTCTGATTACTGGTGACCCCCACCCCCAAACCCCATCTGAGAAGCATGGCTTGTACTGAAGATGTTTAGGAAAGAGAAAACGGTGGGGGATGTTCTTATCCAAATAGAGGTCAACAAATCCAGTTAAATACCTTGATTCTTTTCAAAGAGGTTAATGGCAGGGTTGGTTCTTTGACACGTCAACATTGTATAAGACCAATTTCCTCATTGAACAGCATGCTCATTGAAACGGCAGTTATGTTCGATAGTTTGGGTCGTAACCGACACTCAGGCTAAATTTAAATGAATAGTTTTCAACGGCCATTGTGGAGGAACAACCCAATGCTGCCTGGTTAAGCTGAGTATGAACACATATGTAGGGAGGGATACATGCACTCATTTAGACAGCTCACAGTGTTGCTTGCTGTCAGCTTGCCATGGAGTTGAGAGGCTGTCCCTCCACTTGACCTCACCATTATAGTGAGCACTGATCTCATTTGGCAAGGCAGGCTGGAGCAGCCCTCAATGTCTGACATGTCTTTGCAGCAAATCCTCCTCTATGCAGAGCTAATAGGGAAGATGGAATAAAAGTGAATTTCTAATGGTAATCGCGGGGCATCAGATCTAAGGGTGGGGAATGTAGTTCCTCTCTCATTCATTTTGATGGATGATAAAGTCAATTTCAAGACACTGCAATAATCCATGGTAATTGCATCATAGAAATATATTAGTGCTTGCTAAATTCAGCAGCATGGTGAGGCCTTTATAGGGAAAGAAACTCAATAGGGTCCAAGTCTCTGTGTTACTATTCACAAGATTCAAGATTCTGCTGCTTAGGAATTGAGTTCAAGTTTTTCTATTAAAATATGTTAATTTCTAATCCCTGACTCCCCTCCACACTATTCATTTCCATCAAACAGGATGATAATATGGGCATTAGATTCAAATATGCTGCCTGATTGGGATGCTCCCATGTTTGTTGTCATAAGGACAGATGAACAAAGCCCTTTTACGACCTTGTCGACATATTTAAAATGTTTTTCAAAAAAACACGATTTAACTATGGATTCACTTGGATTGATTTACGATGTCTTTTGGGTGAGGCTACATATATTGCGTGAAAAAGATAACTGGTAAATATCTTGTTATTTAGACTATGCAATGTGTTTAGATAGAAGGCAAACACCACCCATGATCTTACCAAACCTAAGATTGGCGGGTAATAGCTTGACATTTCCTCGTCTGTTTTGTTTTAGCTCAATCAGAGTCGGAATAGAGCTTTGTTATTTTCACTGGAACAAACATAAACAAGCAGGTAGATTTGTGCTGAAAGCCTTAGGTAGAAGAAGTTAGAGATGCTATTTGACAGGTTCACAGTGACTATTTTATTTTGTCTCTCCTCTCCGTCCCCTAGGTGTTTGACTGTGAGACATTTAATCGAGGGACTAGCGGTTTCATATCAGTAACAAAAATCAAATAATGCAAGATGATTTACTCCCCCTAGCAACCGGGGAGCATACTCTTAGCAACCAGCCGAGCCCCAGGCCTCGGTGTAATCAGCTTGAAAATATTTCAATTATTGTGTTGATTTTAGTGGATTTGAGAGGCGGCCGGTGTGCGCCTTAGCACATTCAGCCCATGACCTGCAGAGGAAGACATTGATTTAAACAGGTGTCAGAAAGGAAAAGTAGAAGCAATTTAAATGGGAATAGGATGGCAAAGTCATTGAGCATTGTTCAGTGCATGTGTGACATCCACCCGATGCTGCCAAATCAATGCAGCTCAACTGAACTAAAAAATCTACCTTGAGGAATCATCCATCTGCCATGGACCACTGGAGCAGGGGGATTGCTTCCACTTTCCCTCATGTGTTAGTCTCTAGCTCGGCTTTATACAGGGAAACATCCAACTCTTAAGCACAATAAACTGTCTGTGACTAAAAATGTCTCGCTCAATGACAGCTTCAGCTTCACTACTTTACCATTTACTCGGCATCCTTTGAGTCAGAGACCCAGAGCCACTATTTACAGTTTATAACATGCAAAGCAATATGGCAGCTGAGGTGTTATTATCTTAATTACATCAGGCAGTTGTGTTTTTGAAAGAGCTATACTTGTCATGTTGTTTTAGCCCTCCTGGGTTTTGAAACAACCTCAAAGGATTGCAGCCAGCCAGTAGAAGCCAGTGCAACATTTGGAATCAATATAAATATATATATTTATGTGTGTGTGTATATATATATATATATATATATTCTTTTTTTAAAGATCTTGTCAGGCCCATATTGCCAGCAGTGGCCCCCATTCATCTTTATTAGAAAAATATTACTACACCATCCTTCATCAAATTTGCAGGGTTACATTTGGCATGCAAATTGATTCCTTTCACTTTTCCACAATTTTAGCAAAGCTAATTTTATGATAGTGAGAATAAGCTGTAATTAACACAGAATACTTTCTGTGGAAGGCCTTGGTACCCTAAAACACATTTCTCCACTCCCTGAGTTTTTCAATCTCCAGCCGTGATTCTATCACATTGGAAGGCTTATCTTAAGTGAGCAGTAATGACAGCTCCTACTTGCTCACTCCACAGTATTTTGCTTATGTGCACTCGGAGGTACTGTATGAGATATGCCAGGTTTTAACTAGACTATTAAGTTAACATATTCAAGTTTACAGTATTAGTGATCACAATTGTAAAGTAGCGAACAAATTATCAAATGATGTTTTACACATATGTATTATATTCTTCTTTACACAGCCCAGCCCGGTGTAATCTAATACGGGAAATAAAAAGAGTTTCATGTCATTTCATTTTAAAACCTACAGTAACTTATGAGATTGGACAATAGTGTATCAAAGTAGTAGTGAAATGTTAAGTCTATTTTCTGTTTTGCAAGCTATGACGTTATAAGACCAAATTGCAATGTTAGAGATCTGCTACATGAAGCCTTTGGGAGGGGTTCAAGAAATATTCTTGTTTGTTTGTGACTTTCAACAATAGCAATTAAATGTGTTGTACTGCCTTGAGATCACACGGAATATAGTTTGAATCATTCCTCATGTTCATGCTTTATCAAAGTGCCCACTGTTATGCTGAGTGGGCTTCATATGTGTAGGTGTTGTTTGTATTCCAGTATCGAGTGGGTGCTTTTATTGGATGGTCAAATATGCTTTCTCTTCTTTCTCTTCATTTGTAGATTCACAGAGTATACAGTTGAGATTGAGATTCTTCAAATGAATTCACGATCACCTGATTTCTCTCATTCTTTTCCACTTCCTTTTGACTTCTTACCATTGCTATAAATGCACAAGAATTGAAACTAATTCCATGTAGGACATTTCAAAAAGATGTCCACCATTCTTAACAAACATATTATGATTTTATTTTGGCTCCCTAGATATGGTGACTTGTATTTCTTTAATTACTTTCTTCATTACGTATATTACTATTCAGTGCAGGGCTTAGTCTAGCTAACTTCGTATAGTCAGCCAAAGCTTCTGAAAAGATATATTTTATAGCAGATCATCAGTTAATGTCCATTTGTATCAAAAAAGCCATCCAAAGATGTCATGTTGGAGAGGTGCTAATGTGTGTGATCACACATTAATCGTCTGACAAGATCTCACATTCCACAGTGAGTCCATTATGGTTTCTACTGAAGTGAGGTCTAAGTGTCAGGTGTCATAATTTAATTGTGTTGTTTTCTATTTCTCTGCAGTACTTAAGGGACCAGAGTGAAGGATTATCTATTGCATAAACTCTGCCTGCGCTTTCCCTCACTCGGTATCGCTCTTTATTCTTTCTGTTTTATAATTGGGGACACAGGGGGTTCACATCACATTTCACTTTAATCTTGACCTTAGAAGATTAACTGCTGATATAGATAAGAATCTCACCAAAGAAATTCCATGAACAATTTCTCCTGCTTTTATTCTATTCATTACTAGAAATGTGCCTTTGTAGTTATAGTTTGCTCATTGGCATCTACGACAATGCAGACTTTGGTGATACTACAACTAGCATAGGATTTTCTCCAATGCAACCATTTAAACACATAAATATTTTGGGGAAAATGTCATCTAACAGGAGGACTCAGTGGCTCAATAAACTAGAGCCACGTGGAGAAGCCGCAGAATCGGATATGGAACAGGGTAAGACCAATGGCATTGTCCACTCACTGGAACTTTCTTCATCTTAGATAATACCATGATCCAGTGTTGTGGGAAATACCATGTTCAAATATTGTATAAAAAACAAACAACTTTCAGCACCTTTCAGACTGAAAAACGGTCAATTACTACATATTTGTTGTCGATTCCGTATTTGATCTATCGTCAGTTGAGTTGGAGTCATTGTATGTGTTTGTTTGTTGATCAAACACTGTCGGTCCACAGAATAGGTGACAAATTATCAGAAGTCTTCTCGCTCTCCGCCTGTTCCACCAGTATTACCAAGGATTACAGTGCCTCCTGGACAGAGACTGGCCCCAAGCTAGCACACATGGGATTACTGAGTCACTCTTACTGCTGCCCTGCCCAGCCTAAACTAACCCTGGTGCATGACACAACAAGAAGAATGAGGAGCACCAACACAGTTGCTTATTTAGCCATAATGCCTGTCATTCATTTGGAGAGTTAGTTTGGCTTGTAAATTGGCAGATGGTGCCTCTTTGAATACAAACTATAGCAATATGATTATATTTATGTTTTCACAGCTGAATGTACATTAAACGTCCAACCATTATCTGCTTTACGTAATCATTTCATTGCTTTTCAGGTACTTGGCTGTTGGAGAGAGCCTCAGTTTGTTCACTGGACACATGGCCTGTACATCTATCAGGTTTGGAAGCAATTGATGGTAGTTTAATTATTTCTTCAGAGCCTAAATCGTTTATTTTGAACAGCTTGACTTCCCATCGATAGCAGGGAAATTAATGTTATGTCTTAAAATGTTCCTTCCTCAGGTTCTCCTCAAACTGTCAATAACGTGTTTGGGGGGGGAGAGCGATCCTCAGTCATCTCCGTGCTGTTGATGGATATGGTCACACCTCTAAGAGGTAAACTGCATTGATTCTGTCCCACTATCACCTCTAATTTTCTTCCAGTCTTTGCACAATGAGATCCTTTATGACTAATCACACCCACTTACTGGGCTGGTACAAGGCTTTCTTATTTTAAGAAGTGTGCCTCGAGCTCTCAGACAGACCGTGTCAGTATTGAAGTGTTTCTCTGCTGTCAGATCTCCCCACTTCCTTTGCTCTAATGTGATCGATCGGGCTAGCGACAGAGCCATAACATGCTCCTCTACAGGACACTTTGATAGTGACATTTCAGGCCCAGTTAGACCCTATTTCCCCAGGGCCATTAAATGAAAAACTGGGCTTCAAGTGGATCCCTGTGTCTGGTGCACCCCCGAGCTTCCAGGCGCATTAATGACAGAAATTGTACATGTCAGTACAACCAGGGAGTCCAAGGATTAAATAATGTGCATGTTATAGTGAAATCTGAGGTCCTGGCCTTGAAGTGTTAAGAACATTTTCAATACCACTTAAATAACAAAAGGAGAGAGCAAGGAGTTGGTGATTTTGCTACAAAGAAATGCTAAGATCTTCACGCTAATCATTTTAATTGCAACTAGACATGCCCATGAGCAACAACTCCAGTAGGGCTAATCTGAGATCTATAATACTGCCTACTATAAGGGTAGGATTGTGAAGGATACAATTCCTTCAAGGTCATTTTATCTGAATAAGTAAATATTGATGATTATTTTACCTATATATGAAAAAATGTGCTCAAGAAGAACTATAATAGGATGAATGCACCTCTTAATATAATTTTGTGATGTTCCTGTTTTCAATGGGCTTCTCTATCTCCCTAATTGAAAGAAAGAGGTATAGTGAATATATTTTAGACAAACGTTTTTCCACTTGTCAAGGTCAAATTGTTAGGAAAAGCATATACTATATGTGTTATTGTGAATAACAATTATGCATACACTGTACTACCTCAAGAAAGGTCTTTGTTAAGGTTTTCTGGGTGATAATATTTGAGACTCATTTCTGTTGGAAAATGGGAAAGCCACCTAATTGTGTGATCATGTGTGGTCCCTTCAGGACATAAAATAGACAGCTTATGCAGCTGAAATCAAACCAATTATCTGTGTGGTTAGGGCACCCCATGGCAATGTGTTTCATGGTCTAATACTGTATGTTTGATCCAATCAATAAAAGTTATTTTTCAAATCTTTCATCCAATCAATCCTAATACCTAGCAGCATCCGACCAATATCATGGTTTGGATAAAGGACAGGTTGAGATGTAATTCCTTTACAGTGTGGTAGTTATTTAGATGTAACTGAGATGGTTAAGAGGAGGTAGACCCGTCTTGCTTGTAAGCAGCTAATGAGGATGTCCTCTTGGTCTTATGGTTTGGCTTGGCGTGCAAACTTTCCTTTACAGTTCTAAACCAGTTTTATGTTTTAAATCTAAACACTGGACATAAATATGCATTGTATAACTTCTTAAATGGTTTTTTTCATACTCCTGTTGCATTAGAGAAATATTTGACTTGGTAGATGCCTTCTGAAATAACTAGCAGAAGTAGTTATGGTAGTCACAGATTGCAATTATGGTGAAATGCTTGCTGGAGAATGTGAAAATATACACATTCTGTATATAACGGTTTGAGTTTGGAATTTACCAAAATATTATTGTAATGGGGATCAATTATTAGAATTCAAAACATTTAGAACATTAATTTATTACAATATCTTTATAAGAACCAGTCCGTGTCCTTTCTGTCATCAGTTGCCAAAGACTATGAGATCACATTGCTTGCACATCGCTTGTGTGTATTATAGATATCACCCAAACACGTAACATACCTTTCAACACACAAGTATAAGAGGAAGTTTAACACTGAACAGAGCTAACAGATGGTCGAGACAAGAGTTAGTTTGTCTTGTTTGAGGCACAAATGGAGCTGACATCCACAAATAGATTTGGACAGTGTTGCTTTAACATCTGAGGACACTGTTTAACTCATCCCATCTCAGGAAGTTTTCACACTTCACGCTTCATTAACCTCCAGGGCACAGATTCCCTGGGAAGCCGGGAAAAGAAAGTGCCAGTTTACACCATCTCTCTTTATATGAATCAGTACCAAGTGTAAGTCCTCATTGTGGCATATCAACACAGGTGAAAAGCATGTGGTGCGGAAACTCAGTCTCTTGAGCTTCATGTTACCATATATTTCACTATTATTACTCAGGAGATAGGGAAAGCTTTCCAGACTGTATCTGAAATTGCATTAAACTATGTAATCCTAAAATATAAGCAATCAACCTAGTGGTCTTCATTGATTTAATTGCTATCGATCAGTTATAACATTGTGCGTGCAGTCTAAAATATTTTTGTGGATTAGAAAATGTAATTGTTAGCATATTCAAAAGAAAATACTATATATGAGGGAGTGGCAGTATCTTTTACGCATGATCCGTGTGTAGTATACAATGGAAGATCCACATTTGGGTTGAAATTGGTTGTTTTTGGATAAGTGGTACAGACCTTTGTGAGGAAGATCCCTCATTAGTTATTTGGCCCAAATTCACAACTTTATTAAATGAAAAATAATAATGAAACACTTTTCACTAGGTGATAATTAGCAAAGAAGAGCAAGGCTGCAGTCACAGGCTGTTAGATAGCCTGTTTAATAACCACAGTGACCAAGGGAGTTGGTGTTAATTTCAGGGTCATGTTTAGGATGTTGATTTATTCTAGGTCAAAATAATCGACAACAAATGCCTCATATCTAAACACTATTGGCTCTGAGGGCAAGTATCCTATGTTGTCGGCTGAGCCCAGATGGGCAGCTCAAGCTGTATGTTCTACAATCCATCCTAAAAGCATTTTCTTAAGTTGTTCAATAACTAGGTCTTGTTTCTTTATTCTGTCTACTAATTATTTTTATTTAGTCAGTGTAAGAGAACGATGGCTAAGAACCATACAAGACTCATTCAGACTCATGTAAACACTGGCACTTGGATCTCTTCGTCATATGGCACTTGACATTTGGCTTATATCCTGCTGCAACTCAGTCATGCTTTTTAGGATTACTTTACATTGCATGCTTATTAATGCACTGGTGGACCTAATCTCTCTTATCTTGGTGGTGCAAACGTGGGATATAATTATGATAGGCCTGTGCATTGTTTTACGCTCAATTCCTAAATTGATTTTAAGTCACTTGGATTCTTTGCCAAGGTTTTTCCACAATATGGGTGTGTATTTACCCTGTGATATTTCTACCAAACATGCAGTTTGATTTGATTTGTATGTCTTGTTTTTATTTTTTTCACTGTTTGTTGTTTAACTTCACAGTCTCAATAGTCATGTGGCAGTTCTTGTATGATAGGCTTAATCATAAATATCACATTTGCTGATGGCCCTGAAATACAACCTCACAGTTATAGACAGCTAAATAATCAATTTGAGTAGGTTCAATATAGTTTGGGTGCACGTAGACTATGAAAGATAGTGGCTGGCTGTAGTGACATGCTGTTATTTTAAAATAAATGTGAGACAGACACCAGGGGTAACGTCATGGAAACCGGTAATGACTAAGGTCATCCCGTTGTTGTTTTGTTAGTGCACTTGTCTCACAGAAAATTCTGAAATTGCTGAAGAACTCAGCGCTGAGGCACATGGAACGTTGCAAATGAGGCTTAAGATATCACGCCCATAATTAATTGCGCAAATTTGTTTCTATTAAATAAAAGTAACACGTATTGCAAAACCTAATTAGCATTAATTAAGCTTGATATCCTAATTTGGAAAATGTGTCGTTGAAAACAAGCGTTTTCGGAGAGCCTTTTCTACTCAGATGGCGAATACGAGCTTGCTGCCTTTGGGCAGCTTTTCCCTCCTTTGAGAGTTGAAAATGAGAAATGGAAATGGAATATCAGGAGGTGCTAAATTAGCTGCCTGATCTGCACTTATTGCTGCATATACGCCCCTATTACTTTGCCAATCTGTGCCTCTCTTTTAGCATTCTAGGCATGGAGACGCGTCGAGATAGCAGATTTATCAAATGGGAAAATGAATGCATGATGATCAGTTAAATTGAAAATCAGCGCCTGCATGACAGCCCGACCTGACACCTCCGTAATTAGAAAGAAAAATGATGGCGTCCGATGCATAATAGAGCAAAAACAATTTACACTCTCCCATAATGATCCAGCGTTCAAATTGAAAATTTCTCCGGGTAGAAATTGAATTCATAAAGTATGATTCATGGAGGACACATCTCCTGGAGGCTGCCTGGGCACATCGATTGATAGTTGGTCTTGAATCATACAGCGCGCAGCTCTCAGGCAAAAAAAGCTTAACTACTTAAGCAAATCGCTAATTTCACCTTTAGGCCACCACTGTGCAGCCAGCGATACTCCTATTCAGTCCTCTAATGAATAATACATGAACACACCATAAACTGAAAATAAGAGTCAGTTTAAATCAACATTGGGATATAGGCCTACTGAAGGACACCTTCATCCTCCTTTCGAAATGGCTATTCTTAAATTATATTAACACCAGAAGTGGTTTAACTGACCAGTAACGACAAGACAATATTTTGTCCTTTTTGTACTTTGTCTTTGAAAGTTTGGATTAGGTTACAATTTATTCATTCTTCCCTTACCCACATACTCTCCCCCACCCAATAAGTCATTGCTTTTTCAGAGCAAACAACAGTCATTGGTTCAGAATTATGTAAATATTTAGAAAGGGACTGGCTCAGAAATTAATTTGCTCCGGCTCAGACGTAAATCTGCCCCACTGATTATTTTCAATTTATTTGCAAATCAAGACCCAACGAGAATAGGAGGGTTTGAGGATATTTAACAAGGATAAAAAGACAACTACACCATACTGCAAATAATGATTTTGATATTTAATATAGCTTTGTTTTCGTGACATTTACTGGCAGTTAAGGGGTGCCATGTCAACGTTCTTCTTTTCTTACCTCAACGTTAGGTCTGGTCAAGTCAACATTGCTAATATTGCCGTGGCGCAGATGTCCCAGGGCCTGCACAGCATCCCTGGGGACCGCCAGCCCTATTAGAACAAATGTGTTCTGCTATTGTAAATAGGCACGTTTTCTTCGCCCGTCCTATTACAGCCGACGCATGATCAATAGGCTGATAACACACAAACATCAATGTAAGCGACAGAACAATGAGGGATATCATCGAACATCTATCTTAATATAGCCCGCTACAAGGGCCATGACAAAGTGAAAAGCTCATGAAAATTCCGCCCCACGAATTCCCATCTCCTATCCAATATGCACAAACACACTCCCAGCTGCCGGGGCTATTATTTTCCTATTTCAATTTGACACCCCAGCCTTTCATGCTAATTCTATTATTCTTGGAAGTTTATGTGATTTCATATCACTAGAAATCGGTAATGTATTATAACCCTTTGGGCTAAAATAAACTGAATCCCTGCAGTAGCCACCGGGAAAATAATTACTTTCATATCAAAACTCTGCAGGAGTCGAGCGGGTCCTTTCGCCTCCGGCTCGTAACCTCATTTCAGTGGGGCTTATAGATGAATAAATTTGTTAAGGCAATACACAAAGTAACATGAGATTTCTTAAGACAGCGCTTCCTATACCCACTGTATGTGCTATTTAAGGTCTCACACGGTTTGGGTTTCTTGTATACAATCGATTTATTTATGAAAACCTTACATATATAAATATTATAATACTTTTTACAGCTTTTGAGGATTTTTGTGGTTTTGATGTCTTTACAGTTTGTTACACAGGGGGCTACTACAAGGCCTAGCCTACAACACACAAACACGCACGCGCGCACACAAGCACACACTCTCGCAAACAAACACACTGTTATATGACACGCCATCAGAATATCATCTGTAAAATGAGAGTTTAAATGCAAAGTTGTTACATTATAAAGCTTTGGACTAATGAAATATTTTCATTTGATTCTATGCCTAGATTATTCCATATTGACATCTTTAGAGTCTGTCTTTGTTTCTTGTGGACAGCTGGTTGACTTTGAACTTTCTGTGTTGTCTTTTACTAACTGCTCTTTTTTGTCTGATTGTAGAGACTTTAAATCAACATGGTTTGGACCCTCATCTTGGAAATATGTACCATTGCAATTGGCTGTGGACTGACTACAGTTACCACTAAACGTCTGGCCTGGGCTGGTCTCTGACGAGCTAGTCTTGTTTCCATTGACCTGCACTTTGATTGATAATTCGTTGCTTTGTGGGCTGTTCGATTCTACATTGTTCTTATATCCAGCCTCGGACGCTTGGTCTCCATGTGCAGAATTGTCTGTATCGGGGTCTGGCGCCGCTGTTTTTAGAGCAGTTTGAGGAACAATGAATCCAAGCGGCTGTGTGATGGGATACAGTAAGAAATGTCCTTTTCCAATCAAAGGCCGCGAGGAGGGTAAGGCAGAAAATCCATCTAGGTTCGGTTTGCGCCTTGGTCTGGAGTCAGACAGAAGGCTTTCTACACTAAAGGGGTTAAGTTTCTGAAGTGTAGATGCTCGGCCGTTTGCGCAAAAGCTTGATGGTTGACTGCAGTCTGACGAGTCCAGCTCGCATCCACCAGTGTCTTGGTTTGAGTGTCTTTGGTTCTGGATTGTGTGTGGAGTTTGGTCACAGCTCGATTGGGTTTGGTTTCGGCCTGCAGAGTCACACTGTACAGTTTGCTCACTGTCCGTCACTTGTGACACTCCGCTGTCACTGTCTGATCCACAAGGAGTGTGAAACAGGTCCCCGTTTAGAAGTTTGTTCTGGGACCTTAACAGCCTTCGTTCCTGCTTCCTCTTCTTTTTCTCTAGCCTGTCAAGTTCTCTCCTGGCGATTTCCTCCGCGTCCATAGGTTCTCCACTGCATGTCGTTGGGTGGGAATTATGGGCAGGTCGTCCTGGTCCTTTTTTTGTGTTTTCTTTTTTCCTCCATTTGGCTCTGCGATTTTGGAACCATACCTGCAGAAAAGTCAATAGCACGGTTAAACATACGATTAGCACTTATTGCTTTCTAAAAATATAAATAGGCAAGGCTATAAGTGTAGCCTATCTTTTGAAAAAAAAATAGTCATTAACTATTTGAATAATATAGACCTAGGCAAAAAGTGTCTTAGGTTAGGTAGGCCTATAACCTATATGCCTAGAATTTATTGTTGTAAATATGACTACGTTTATTCAAAAAAAATGGCAGGTTTCGATGTAGGCTATATGATTTATTTGGCTAAAGTAGGCTAGCCTATACGAATCCTTGCATCAGATTGAAAAATAAATATTATTATCGTCAAAGATATCAAAAGTCTGTGATAAAACGGCTACAAGCTCAATTTCACGGAAGGAAAATGTGTGTTTCATTATAACGTAGGCTATATGCCACAAGGGGACTATGAGTTATGACTCTAATAAGTGTTGAGAATATGGCAGGCCTCGTTATTTGTTTTTGGTAATGCCTTTAAGCATGCCCTTTTAGCCCATGTCAATTTGCTCGAACCAAAATAATGGCCCACATATATTTGTATTACCTTCATTTATGCGAATAAGAACATTATTTTGTTAGGGGTGCCGTTTTAAAATAGAATCAAAGTGCTATGGTGCTCGGGGTTTAGGCTACCACCCTCCACTATATGAGCAGTGATTGACGAGGGTTTTATGCTGAAGTTTGTTTTGGTAGAAAATGTACTAATAGTAGGCCTATACAATGTTAAACAGACACGGCTTTGTTTTGTGTGCATATGACCTGCCTGTGACTTCACATAGCCGACAACATCAACACAACATCAAAAAATACAAAAAGTGAAAATGATGTATATTACCTGCACCCTCGATTCTATTAAATCCAATCTCAGAGCCAGTGCCTCCCTCATGAACACGTCTGGATAGTGACTCTCATTAAAAGCCTTTTCTAATTCTTCCAGTTGCCAACCAGTGAAATTTGTGCGAGTTCGTCGTCTCTTACAACCGGGACTATCTTTGTCTGGGTCTCCAGAGTCTATCATGAGAGTAAAAAAAATGGAGAGCATGTGTAAGATACAGACCAGAAAATAAAATATAAGCATATATTCAATAGGCTTTGTTGGACACTTTCTTTTTAAATTGTATTATGTTAAGCCTATTACACGTACGATACAATATTACAATACAGCCGTTTATGATAACAAAGCTCATCATGTTATATTCAATAAACAAGTAAGATAAATAGACCATATTGCCTAAGGATTAGGATACGTTTTGATGTCTGATCTATTTTCTCACTGTCACAACACAGGGTGTTGGGCTATTGCCTAACGTTTTCAGTTTATCTAGCATGCATTGAAAGACCTATCTTTGTCTCCTGGTTTGAATGGCTTTAGAGAGAAACATGTTGGCGAAACGGTCGTTCTTTGTTTTCAGGTGTAGGCTATCAACAGCCAACATTTAGTCAAGTATTGCAATACGTTTTGCTTACCTGACAGTTTGTACTGGTGGTTATCTCCATTCATGCCGCAGCCAGAAGACAAGAGAGGGTTAGAATTAACCACTGAAGCTGTGCAGGAACCATTAAGTAATCCGTCTATTGAAAAAGGAACTGCGGCCGCAGATTGAAGTTGATGACCGGCTAATTCGTAAACGTGATGGTGGCTTAGATGGTACGGAAAGCCCACCATCCCACCAAGAGAGCCTCCAAACTGGGCATGAGATGGATCCAGTATCCTGCTGTCCATCATCTCCCAGGCGAAAGGAAACGACGTCTGGAGGCTGGTGATGTGAATTTAAAAAGCATGCAGTGAGTGTGGCCAGCGAGGAGGGGACATGATG